>BSBK01002793.1:0-348061 GCA_027943335.1 Chamaecyparis obtusa | reverse complement strand
TTCTCGTTTCATATGTTTTTCGATGCTAGTAGATATGGTAAATTTGTGGAATAATTTCTATATAGTATGGTAGTTAATGTTTTCTAATTGTAGTACTCTATAAGATAACTAGATTATTGGATGATTATATATTAGTCTTGATTATAAGGTTATATGGTATTTCGTTAGAAGCCTGAAGTCTAAGATTAATTGTGTTATATTCTTTCTTAACAAAAATCATAGGATTTTCTATTTTGGAATTCATGTTTTACTAGATTTATAACGCCCTAACTATGAACTTCATACAAGCATTTGGGGTGGATATTTTTATTATTTTTTTCACAGTAAGCTAGGCATCCAAAATGCTCACCTTCCGGGGAAAGGTAACAATGCTAAGGTGTAGGATTTTATATTTAAATTAAATTTGTTATGTCTCTATTATCCTTTTGATCTTTAACTATTTGGTTTGGAAGAATTTTGTCTCTCATTTCAGGAGGATCTTGTCAACTTGGCGCTAAGTACAATATCCTTTCGAAGGATTATGATCAGGTTTTTATAGGATTGGTAATCCAACTATATTAAACAAGAGATGTGTCCATAAATTCTCACTGTAATTAAAATTGTATCTCTATTTTTATTGATAAACCTCGATAACTATCGAGTAGTGCGCCTGCACTGAGCGGGGTTATTGTGTAAAAACTTTTACACTTAAATATTAATAAAATCTTGGGCTTTGGCCTCTTACCGATAAAAAAATAAAACAAAACAACATATTATACATGAACACGAAAAAATGTAAAACAACAATTAGAACAAATAAATTAGATTAGAAGAACAATTAGAGTGAATACATTATAAGAATTATATAAACATGGAGACAATGAGAGGCAAAATATTTTAACATTATCAAAATGAATGTTTTATAAGAATAACAAATACATCGTGATAATGAAATGGTCTAAAAGGTCATTTTGTAGAAAACATGGCAATACACGATCTCTCATTTGCAATACAAAACAATGATACCCAAAAGTATGTGATCCCCTTTCACAGGTACTGGATCTCAAATCAAAAACTAATAATGAACTCTTCAATTCCATGCATATGTTAGCATTTCTTTCAAGATTAATGCATGTCAATTTGGAGATTACATTAATGATGCATGTGAAATTTGTTTTGATTAAGTAAAAATAGGTTTTGTTGGGACTCAAATCCTTACAAAGTACTTAAAGATAAACCAATAAAAGTATAACAAAGTCTGTGCCTCAGCACCCCAGAGCATAAGAAAGAAAAAACACAACAACTACCCATATACAAAAGGCTACACCAAAAGAAATGTAACAGGACAACAAAATAAAAAGATAGGACAACAAAAAGAGACAATACATGGCAATACACGATCTCTCATTTGCAATACGAAACAATGATACCCAAAAGTATGTGATCCCCCTTTCACAAGAACTGGATCTCAAATAAAAAACTAATAATGAACTCTTCAATTCCATGCATATGTTAGCATTTCTTTCGAGATTAATACATGCCAATTTGGAGATTACATTAATGATGCATGTGAAATTTGTTTTGATTAAGTAAAAATAGGTTTTTTTTGGGACTCGAATCCTTACAAAGTACTTAAAGATAAACCAATAAAAGTATAACAAAGTCTGTGCCTCAGCACCCTAGAGCATAAGCAGGAAAAAACACAACAACTACCCATATACAAAAGGCTACACCAAAAGAAACATAACAGGACAACAAAATAAAAAGATAGGACAACAAAAAGAGACAACTAAATACATTTCATAAGATCCCCGGCCTAGACCACCATAATCTGCATGTGATCAACAGAATCCTTGATTTCTTTTAGCTCCTTATCTTCTTTGGTATCAGTCTTCCCAGTACTTCCTCAAGTGCACTTTCTAGGTTTAGTGCCTCCTTTAGGTCTTTTGTCTCCTTGTCCCCTTTGGTCTGCTCCATCTTATCAACCATGATCTTGACATGATCAGTGTAGGCCTTGAGGATGACATGGCTCTGCTCCCCAATTTTTCTCATAGACTCCTCTAATTTCTCCACTCTTTTTTGCAGAGTGTCAAGCCTTCCTTCAAAGTCCTCTTCAGTGACCTTAGCCTCTTTCTCTTTCATGTTTTTTTCCAGATTAAAGACCTCATCCACCATGGTTTCATAGGCATCCACTTTTCCCACCACATCTCTCATTTCCTCCAGGCACATAGCAACTGGTTTTTCACCTATGTTCATGTTCTTAAGGATATTTACCTCACATCCCATAATACGAGTTTGTTCTTTGACCCTACTGACATCATCCAACAATTTCCCCAGTGTGCAGGAAAAATCCACAAGGTAGTTTTTATCTTTCATCACAGCGTTATCCCCACTTTTCTTCTTGTCATTCTCCTTATTTGCAATCACCTTGGTCCCTAAAACATCTTTATCAATTATGCCCATAATTTCTTCCACGACTTGGTTAGCTTCTTATAGGTTTTCCTCCTCTCTCTCCAAAAAATTCTGGTCCTCACCTAGGTTACCTAAATCCCCATCCAAATTATCATCATCCTCAACACCAATATTTTCCTCAATACTTTTCATCTACTCAAAGTCCCCATCTTCCTCAAAAGAAATGACAATGTTCATCTTACAAGGTCTTTTATAGCTTTTAGTCTTCCTCCTGCTTCTACTAAAATCCCCTATTTTCTTCTTTCCTCCATCATCCTCGCCTTCTTCCTCACAGTCCTCATTTCTAGAATAATTATCAATAGAAAAATCTTCCACAAAAGACTTACCCTTCTTTTTCTTAAATGATGATCCCTTGAATTTTGTCTTTTTTGTGGTTTTAACCTCGAGGGGCTCCTCCTCATCATCTTTAGTTTCTTCTTCATATAGTTCTTCATCCTCATCCCCTTCCATCTCTTCTTGATCCCTATCTCTACCCTTAGGGAAGGGTTTTTCCACCTTTATTTTCAAAAGATCAAACACCAAGAGCATTAAACCCTAGTGCGAGGCATGATCCCCTTGAGGATCCTTCTGAGTGCTTTTGATAGTATAATCCAGAGAGCTTGACAAATAGTAAGGGAAACTAATTTTCTCATCATGTCTAAAATGATTAAGCAACATGAAATGGTGGCCATAAGCTCTGGTAAACCTACTATCAAGTGTAATGTGGTTAATAACAACATACAAGACAAACCTCCAAGGCCGAGAGATACACTTGGGGTCGTGGTAGGAATTGTCCACCTTCAGCAACTGCTTTCTTTCTTTCTCTGTATCAGGGAACCTCTCAAGAGCCTTATCAAAGATACCCCTATCTCTATAGAATTTAAGCCCCTCCATCCTCATTTTGGTTGCTTCAGCAACAATCTCCTCAGTGACCTCCATATACTAGTTACCCACTAAAACACTTCCATTCTTCTAGGTTTTGAAGAATTTCTTAGACACAGTCGGGTTTCTACCATGCAACCTCTCCATAAAATCCACCATGCCACATTTCTTCAGAATCCCCCAAACCTCCTTACTCTATTTCCATTCCTTGCAATTCGTAGGTTCAAACCTTTTCTCGCTTCCACCCATATCTCCACTCTAGTTTTTCTTCACAATGTCTAAGTAAAAAACCTCGTTCACCGTTCTGAACGACGCCTTCTTCAATATACTTCTCAAAAAATACCTAGAATTCATGTGAAATAAAAATCCTAGTCACATCATAGTCCTTCACACAAAAAAAGGAATAAATAAACATCACCTTGAAATCAAAACTCTTCATAAAAAAGATAAGTTAAAACTCCTTCTGCCTGCTTCGTAAACGATCATTACCAATTAATGATTTTACCTCAAAAGGAAAATCATCAACGTCATCCCATTTCGTCATCAAATCCACCTTACAAGCCAAGTTGGCCGCCCAGTCAACAAAAATATTAGACTCCCTATAGTTATGCGTGATGACACATTCCTCAAAAGAATTAATAATATTTTTAGCCTTATGCATTATATTGTATAAGGTCCATGAACGTATAGTCTCATTATTTAAACATTTTATAATGTTCAAAGAGTCACCTTCAAGCCATAGTTTTGTGCACCCCTTCTCCTTAGCCAAAATTAGACCATGTAAAGCAGCAACGGCCTCTGGAACATGATTGGATTGAGTACCAATAGGTATAGCTCTTACCCCTCTATAATGACCATTCTCATCTCTGAGAGTAGCACCATATCCAACCACCCCTGGATTCCCTTTTGATTCCCCATCAAAGTTAACCTCCATCCATCCATGGGGAGGGCAATCCCATCTCGCTTCATTCCTCAAAGACTCCTTATTGCAATTATTCAAATTGCCTTTAATCTTACAATTCTAAAATAAAACACTATCCCCATCCTCTATAGGTTCAATCAGATTACCCTTCAAATACAGGTTCTCCAACATTCCTCACTTGATCTTATGAAAGACTACCTTTTCATTGGAGGATTTATTTCTAAAGACTCTCATTTCTTTCTTTCCAAACACCCCAACAGATACAAGGTAATATGAATTTCCAAACAGTAGCCACAATATCATTCTTTGAAGGAGACACCCAAGAAGAGAAAAGGCTCTGTAAGTCCTCTGGGAAGATCCATTCCACATTAAACAACTTTAAGCATTTTTCCCATATTGTACTCACATAGGGGCAGTGAATAATCATATGGTTAATAGATTCTTCATCCTGTTTACATAAGAAACACATATTAGCCATGGTCTTCCCCTTCTTCTCAAGTTGTTAGTAGTAATGATCTTGTTTTGGAGCATGATCTAGAAAAAAAAATGACTTTAGGAGTAAGGCCCTTAATCCAAGCATTATCCCAGCAAGGAACATGTTGATTCTCATAGTCTTGATGGTACAAAGAAGAGATAGAAAAGTTACCGTTAATGTTATACTTCCAAACAAAACTGTCCTCTTCATCAATCAGGGTTACAAAGTTCAAAATTTTATTAAGATTCCTAAGGGAATGATCAATAAAAGAGAAATCAATCCAATGATCTCTCTCCCAGTAGTCATCCACTTTGAGTCCAAACCTTACCTTGCATTGGTCCTTAAAAATCTTCCATTTTGGAATCTCCTTTAAGGGATGATTCATCAGCCACTCTTCATCCCAAAACTGAACACTTCTGCCATTCCCAACTTTCCATTTGACTCTCTTCATAATGAACTCTTTATTCCTACAAACATTTTTCCAGATGAAGGACCCTCTAATGTTAACCTCATTACTAAGAAAGCTTTGCAAAGTAGGAGAATCATTATTATACTTGTTCTTCCATGTAGTGGCCCATTCTCCATTTGAGTTGTACAACCTCCAAATAAGTTTTGCAAGAAGATGGTCATTTAAACTCCTTATTCTACGCAATCCTAATCCCCCTTTCTTAACTAGTTTACAAACCTTCTCCAAGATATAAGGTCCACCCTTTTCTTCTTTTCCAAATCAATCCACAAGAAGGTTTTCTAGATTTTTTCAATAGCCTCACCATACTTTCTGGGAATTTTGAAGATGTTGAGAGCGTAAAAAGGTAATCTTTGCAAAGTAGACCTCAAAACTAGAACCTTACTAGCCTGACTCAACAAAGCACCCTTCCAACCCACCAATTTCCAATGGAATCTATCCACCAAAGAGCTCCAAAAAGTGCCAGTGCACTCTAAACAAAGAGGGAGACCTAAGTAAGTTCCTGGTAAAGACTCCAACTCACACCCCAAAATCTTCTTAATTTTTAGTTGTCTTTTTTCAGGGACATTGAAAAAGAACACAAAACTTTTCCCCCAATTAATGAGTCATCTAGAAGCTTTCCCATAGTTGTCCAAAGCCTTCTTAATGTTTTTGGAATTCTTAACAGAAGCTTCCCCCATCACCATAGAGTCATCAACAAATTATTGGTGAGAATAGACTTGGTTAGCTGACGAAGGATATAAGCCCTTGAACTCACATTTTAAAACCATATTCTCAATGAATCTTCCCAGGCATTCAACCATGATAATAAAGAGGACATGAGATAAGGGATCACCCTACCTCAATCCCCTAGAGGATTTAAAAAAAGGGGTGGGGGATCCATTAACCAAAATAGAAAAAGTAGTAGTGGAAATGAGCTAAAGGATAAGATCAAGGCTTCTATTGTTAAAACCAAAGGCTTGAAGCACTTTTTTTAGAAAAAAAAACCAATCCACCCTTTCATACGCTTTAGACAAATCTTGTTTTAGAAAAAAACCTTCCTTTTTGGACATGATAGGAGAATGAACATTTTCATGAACATAGATAACGGAGTCCAAAATTTGCCTACTAGAGACAAATCCATTTTGTTGCCAGGAAATTAGAGAGGGCAGGATATTAAGAATTCTTGTGGTCAACACTTTTGATATTATCTTATAGACCTAGTTACATAGACTTATCGGTCTAAACTTCCATTTTGTTTGCCCCTTGTTTCTTAGGGATAAGAGCAATGAAAGTTCCATTCAATTCTTTCAAAAGTTTCCTGGAGCCAAAAAATTCCTTCCCAACATTAGTGACATCAATCTCAATGACAAGTCAAAACATCTGGAAGAAAAACAAGGGGCAACCATCTGGACCAGGGACTTTGTCCCCTTCAAAAGAAAAGAAAATCCTTTTAATTTCAGCATTAGAGGGTATAGTAGTGAGGCAAGCATTCTAATCCTCATTGAGGATGGATTGAATACAATCCAAAAAATCCCTTTGAGCTTCCTTATCCAAATTATGTTCTTGTTTGAGTAAATCCTGGAAAAAAAAATTAGCCTCCATTCTGATAGAATCTTCATCAACAAAAGTAGAACTATTAATAACCACTTTAGAAATTCTCTTCACCATCCTATGCTTAAGAGTAGTCATGAAGAAGTATTTAGTGTTCCTATCCCCTTCTTTCAAAAATACCTTTCGAGACCTTTATCTCTAGAAGGTCTCTTCTTTAGAAATAATGTCATGGTATTCCACTAACATCTCATTTTCCTTTTCTCTAGATATCTTATTATACCCCTCCAGCTGAATGCTATCATGAATGGCCTTAATTTCCATACTAATATTAGTCTTAGAGGAAAAGATATTTCCAGAAGTCTCCTTATTCCATATTTTAATATTATCCTTCACATGTTTCAGTTTTTTAGCAAGAATGAACATAGTCGTTTCTTCAATCCTATTCTTCCACCATTTCTCCAAATTTTATTCCATTTGTGGATGCAAAGTCCACATCTTCTCAAACCTATAAGGAAAATTCATTTTCATAGATAAGGTATCCACCAAAAAAGTGATAGGGTGGTGATCAGATCCAACCCTCACATGTGCAGACAAAGGACAAAAATAGTACAAAAACCAATCATTACTAACCAAAGCTCTATCAAGTCTCACCTGAATCAAGTCCTTACCAATTCTGCTATTAGTCCAAGTGTAGTTTGTTCCTTGCAAATCAGCATCATGGAGATCATGCTCATCAATTAAATTCATCAAATCCATTCTACTATCTATATTCGATTGACTTCCCCCTATTTTTTCATTTTCTTTTAGAAGTGTATTAAAATGTCCCATGACAATCCATCCTTCAGAGTCAAGATTTCTTCGAAGATGAGTTAAATTGTTCCAAAAAGAGTTTCTTCCAGATTTAGTATTAGGATCATAGATGTTGGTTAAATCATATGAAGTTCCATCCTTGATCTGACACAGGCCAAGTTATTTCCCCAGTAGATGACATCACCTTTAATAATATCACAGTTCCAAAGGGTAGCAATACCCCCCGAAGCCCCTTCAGAGTCACCCCCACATATTTTACCATTTCTAAAGAATCTTAAGCTTTTAACTTTTTCCTTAGGCATTTTAGTTTCTTGGATCAAAAAAATATCAGGCTTAGTATCTCTTATCATATTCCTAACTAGATCTTGCTTGTGAGGACTATTTAATCCTCTAATACTCTAAGAGATGATCTTCATACCTTAATAAAAGATCTTATCTCTAGGATGGTTTTTTGGCTTCCATTTGTAATATTCTTATTAGCCTCCATGGCTCTCTTTCTTTGATTAGATGGTCTTCCTGGAGAAGGTTGCACCCCTCCCACATCCCTATTTTTAGTACTCCTTGTATTTCTAACAATCAAATTATTCTTTTTTCTTATAACTCTTATATTTTCTAACATCCTCAGATTCTAAAGATTTGTCATCTTGCCCACTCTCACACCTCTGTAAAGCTTGATTAATAGCTTCAACATCCCCCCATTTTGGAGTTTGGTTTTTAGAAAAATTACTCCTCACCATAACTGGAGAAATTTGTGATAAGTCTGATAGTCCTTGACCCAAAACTATACATGTTTGAGCATCTTGAAACTCATTAGCAACCACCAAACTATCTTGAGGCAAAGGGGACACAAATGTCACAATCTGCGCAGACATACCCACGTCCTTCACCAGGCTCAAGTCTATACTGTCATTAGAACTAGAAGTCTCCTTTCTATTACTCTCCTCTTCCTCTTCAAAGGTGTCTCTTACCATCAACTTATGGGAACTTACATTTTTCCCTTGTGTTTCATTCCCACTCCCATTCCTAATTTCCTCGCCCAGACCTTGTGGGGAACCATCACTTTCCTCATTTTTGCCCTCAATATTAATGTTATTCTTTTCATTTACTACTGGGTCCAAGTCTTGAATGTCACACTCAACATCTGTAGGGTGAGAGCTCCTAGAAGAGCCCCCCCATTGTCCTAGTGTTTCCCAACAAGAATCCACTTCTTTATCTTCCTCAGAACAACCCTGCTCGGACATTTCTTCTCCCAGTGACCAACTTTCTTGCAATGAAAGCAAGCAAAAGGAACTGATTCATATTCAATCTTCTACACCTAGGAACCCAACTTAGATTGGATGGAAATAGACTCAGGCATAGCAGTGTCCTGAATCGCTTTAAGACAAATTCTTGCATAAGTTAATCTTCTCCTAGAAGCTGTAACAAGGTCAATAGATAATAGTTCACCAAAGGAGTCGATGATCCCAATGAAAACATCCTCCACCTAGTACTTTAGAGGAAGGCCCAAAAGTTTTATCAGATCGGGGCCTGTACCACCAACTCATCCTGTAAAATGAGATTGGGGCACCATTTTTGAAGAATCAGAGTGCTTTTTCCAATCATCCAAGGCCCATTGCATAATATACACCTGTGGTCCTCTTCGCAAGAGAAGAAAAAAGAAAGATAACCCTTAGCCATGGCTACCACAAAAACTTGTCCTTTTAAAACCCATTTCTTCTTCACAAAGGCACAAACTACCTCAATGTTAGGCTCGACACCCAAGAATCTTCCCACTAGAGAGTTTTCCATCCTAGCAATATTGAAATCTATGATCTGATCTGGGACAACAATGGCAAAAATCCCTTGAGTCGGATTCAAGATGTTCTTAACATGCGGTAAAGATGACTTACCCGTGGGTTTAACACCGAAAAGGGAAGACCACTTTTTTGTGCCAGCCTGTTGAAGAAGTGAGGCATCATGAGATCTGGGCCCCCCACCCAGGTCCCCAAGTGCCAAACCAACATCGGGATCCTTACCTTGCTCCCCATATCCCTCAGTCTCTCCAAGATTCCTACACACAACAGAAGGACTTGCTCCTTCCCCTACCGCACCGTTCCTACCCAAAGTCAACTGAATTTTGAATTGGACACCTCCCGCTCACCGCAACTGCTGCTCCTTGTGCCATTATATGCATGTGAATTTTGTTAATGTTTGTAGCTTTAGTCAGATTATTCTAACCTTGAGCATTTGGCATCTCCTTCTTTAGATAAAATGAAAATTATATGTTATATATACATTATCATAGTACATTTGTTGATCTTATTAACTGGAGAATTTATTAAGATTCATTCTATATTTATTATTATTTGATAACCATGATAGTTATAATTGATAACTATCATAGTTATCATTATTGATAACTATTAAAAGTAATATCAATGTTATAGTTGATATTGTTATCAATTTTAATTGTTAATAAAGTTGATAACAATACCAACTTAACATTATTGATTTGATTATCAAAAGTTAATTATGGTATCGACCAAATCAAGATATTACTTTATGTTGATTATGGTATCAACTATGAATTTGAATTATAATATTAATTAATCATTATTGATAATGATATCACTGTAATTATCTTTATCAATAATTGTAATCATATTTATATGAGCATCAAAATACTTATATTGACTTCATTCTTATTAACATATGTTCAAATGTATCATTGTTAATAAGGATATTGTCGACAGTATCATTATTAACAATGATTTTGTTAAACATATATTTGGACAACAAATAGAATGAAGGTTGATATGTATCAGCTAGTATAATTTTCAATGTTAATATGAAGATCAACATTAACAAGTTGATAATGAGGATCAAATTTGATAAAAATTAACATGTCGATAATGCAATTTTCTAAGTTGGTAAACTTTGATAATAAGAATGTCTCACGAAGAGACACACTCATCGTGACACACATAGTATCACGAAGAGGCATGTCCCTTCGTGAGACATCCTTGAAGAATATATATATATATATATTACATCAAATTTATTTGATGAAATTGATAATTATATATATATATATATATATATATATATATATATATATATATATATATATATATATATATATATATATATATATATATATATATATATATATATATATATATATATATTACATCAAATTTATTTGATGAAATTGATAATTATTAACAATACAATTCAGCCTTAGTTTGATATATATATATATATATATATATATATATGTGTGTGTGTGTGTGTGTGTGTGTGTGTGTGTGTGTGTGCTAGAGTAAAGTATTAATTGTGTTAATTAAATTTAGTCCCTTCTTAAGATGTCAACTTTTTTGCTTTAGTTGTTTATATTTAAACCTCTCTTGCATTGGTAGTGTTATATTTACAACACTCATGCACTACTTGTTTTAAATATAAACTTGCATGCATTAGTCATGTAATAATTAAACTAATTATTACATGCACTTCTATTTTTTAGGGTTTTCCTTTCAAGGCTTTCGATCTCCTTTATAAGGATGATCCATTGTATATTTTATTCATTCATTAATTGAGGATATTTTCTTCTTCATATTTTTGAGCCAAACCCTTGCCCTCTTCTTGTCTCTACCTCCTTGTAACAGGTTTTTGTATGCAGGTGATCTTCAAGTTTTGTGGATTTGTATTGCTCAAATCCTACATGTTATTAGAGCCTAATCTACTACAACTTGTTCGTGTTTGAAGGAATCAGAGCTAAGAAAATCATCTGGTTCAGATTAGGGATTTTTTAGTTTTTTTTTAAATTTATTGAAATTAGGGGGTCCCTAAATTTTGGTGCACTTTGAGCTCAAACGGACCTCACCGTTGAGCTCGCAACGCTCAAAAACTCCTATTTCAATATAAAACGTGTCCTATTTGGACAAAGTTGCAGGGAGAGGCAAAATTTTTTTGCCCCAGGGCCATATGGCTGTGCACGCACCCTAAGGTAATTTATTTCATGCATTTCAAGGTGCTTTATTCAAAAAATTTGGCAAAAAATGTCGCTTCGCCAGTGCTCCGCTCACGCGCAACCAATGCGCCACCACCACCAGCTTATAACCGCAAGTGGTAGCGGCTAACCGCTAGTAGCGGAGCCCCCCACATTGACCAGCCGCTAAGGCCCAAGGGGCCAACACTGGCTCTTTCACTCAATATTTTTTGGGGGGATTTTTTTCTTTCTGGAGCACCTTTCACTAAAATTGGCGTACCAGGAGATCCAGGTGTCATTTTTCAACAAACGAGAAATCTCTGGAAAGCTAGTTCCAAGCCCGGCGCTCTCATGCATATTAATTTGGTTTTTTATTTGATCTAGCTTCATGTTTCTATTGTCAAAGCCATATTATCATTTATTCATTTCGGGGGGGGCTAATTTGCTCAAATTAGCTCCTTTTTTTTATCTGGAAAAAGTGTTGGAAAGATCTTCTCGAGCACCATCCATATTTCTGTCTATTTTCATCAGATTTTTTTCAAGGTACACAAGATTTAGATCTGAAGTTTTTTTGCCCTTTTCTTGATAAAGCATATCATTCTAGCCTTAGGGGTTTGATATTTGGATTGTGGGGGCATGTTTTTTTCTTGTTTCTATTAGTTAAACCAGATATTTATCAAAACAAAACCCCTTCTAAAAAATATGGCCGAGACCTCTTCTTGTCTATAACTTCTGACCCCACATAATTATCACACATGGAAAACCTTGATGACATGACTTCTCCATTCAAAAGGGTTACGGTCTTGTCTAGATGCAGCGCTGCCAGTACTACAAAGGCCCTTTGAGATCATGCATAATAGAAACAAGATGGATGAGGCTATGGGGTTGATTGCTTTACAGGTATCAGACAACTTGTAGTTTTATCTTGATGGGTGTAATACCCCTCTAGAGATGTGGGCTAAATTTGAGACATTATTCGGTACCATCAATGAGTTCAGAGCACTTCAGATTGAGGCAGAGCTTACCTCTCTTGTACCTGATTATTTTCCTTCTATTGAGGACTTTATGATGAAGTTCAAACAACAAAGATCTTTGTTACATGGATGTGGAAAGCAAAAGAATGATAAAGAGTGCATTTATCTGATTTTGTCTAAGCTTCGGGGAAACTTTCAGATTTTCTCTTCTACCTTTCATTCTACCATGGATGCTTTAGGACCTAGATTCACCATGCCCACTTTTGAGGTGTGTTGTGATCATTTGACTAGAGAGCAGGCCAAAATTACTCAGTTGGACTCTCTAAAAGGATCAAAGAACCAAGCATTGGTTGCCCAACCATCCAAGGGAAAGTAGAAGCAGAAGCCCAAGCGCAAAATAGATTTAGCTGGTAGTGAGAATCCCTCCAAGCCACCTCCAAAATTAGATCCAAAGAAATCTACTCCGAAAGGAAAAAATTCTAAGTCTGGTGAGTCTTTCTCCAAACTACGAAGTACATAGGTGATCCTTGCAGTTTTTGTGGCAAGGAAGGGCATCCAGTTTCCAGGTGTTGGAAATGACTTGAGGCACTAGAAGAAGCCATGCAGAAGCATAGTCTTGCTCCTCTGAAGCCTCTACCTTCTCCCACATGGAAAGGTCATGCTCTTTCTACTCAAGCTTTGTCTTCCACTTCTTCATGGATCATTGATTTAGGTGCTTCACACCATATGTCACACTCCCCTAGATTAATTTTTCACTTGCTCAGAGTGTTACTACATAGATTACAGTTAGTGACTCAACACTACTTTCAGTTATAGGTTCTGGCACTATTTTATTAGATGGTGGTTCTCTACATGATGTTCTTTAGGTTCCTTCCATTTCTACAAACCTCTTGTCTATTTATCATATTTGACATTCTAGCTCTGGTAAAATAGTTGAGTTCTCACCGCATGATGTGGTTATTCGAGACCTCCATGATCTTGACTTGGTTATTGCTACTGGGAGTGTTGATTCAAAGACTCACTTATAATGGTTTGATAGCTTCAAGATCTCTGATTCTACTGGTGTTTCTCTTGTTACTTATGCAGACACAGTGAACAAGCTTTGGCACAAGCATTTTGGCCATTTCAAATACATATATTTACAGCAGATGAGTACACAGGAGCTAGTGATTGGGATACCTCAAATCTCTTGTACTAAAGATGTTTGTTGAGGTTTTGTTCTTGGAAAACATCACAGATATCCCTTTCCATCTGGTAGATCCTCACATGCTCTATCACCTTTGGAGTTGATACACAGTGATCTTATGTCATTTCCCACTCCTTTTTTTGGTGCTAGATATGTACTCACCTTCATTGATGATTTCTCTAGACACACACGGGTGTACTTCTTGAAGTACAAGTCTGATGTCTTTGATTCTTTTCGAATCTTTAAGACATTTGTAGAGAAACAATTTGGTCTTTTTGTCAAGCGTATACACACTAACAATGGGAGGGAATATGTGAACCAATCTTTTAAAGATTTTTGCACTGAGCATGGTTTACAACATCAGTTCACAGTTCCTCATACCCCTCAGCAAAATGACATTGCAAACAGAAAGAACAAAACATTACAAGAGATGGCCAATTGTATGCTACAGTCTCGAGCTATGAGTGCTTCCTTTTGGGCTGAGGCTATCAATTGTACCAACTATATTCAGAATTAGATGCCTCATAAAGCATTATGACATTTGACTCCTGAGGAGGCTTGGACTCATGCCAAGCCTGATGTTTCTACATTCTGAGTATTTGGTAGTGAGGCTTGGGCATTTATTCCGGATGCTCAGAGGAAATCCATGGAGAGGAAAAGCCGACCACTCATATTTGTTGGCTACTATGAGGATGTGAAGGCGTACAAGTTGTTTGATCCTAATTCCAGAGAAGTCTTGTTTCGGTGAGATGTTCAGTTTAATGAGAGCTATTCTTAGATGGATCCTCCATCATCAACTTCTTCTTCACTACCTAGTTCTTCGTCTTCTCCTCTACAAGATTCTATCTCCTCTGAGGAAGAGTCAAATGATTCTCCACCTTCCCCACCTCCACCAGATGTTCCACATGTGCCCAAATGGGCTCATGATACTATTGATGTAGCTGGACCTTTGGCAGGTGATCCTTCAGATACTCATCGCACTCATGCTCAGACATCTGGTACTAGTTTATTGAGTCATGCTATTTCAGATGATCCTCAACAATTTTTAGAGGTGAAAGGTCAACCTAAGTGGGATAAGGCTATGGATGAGGAGTATTCTTCTTTGATGAAGAATCACACTTGGGATCTTTGTCCTCTTCCGAAAGGAAGGAAGTTGGTTCGGTGAAAGTGGGTGTACTATTCCAAGTATGCTGCTGATGGTTCTATTGATAGGTATAAGGCACATCGTGTGGCAAAGGGCTTTTCACAGGTGGAAGGTATTGATTACTCTGAGACCTTTGCTCATGTTGCCAAGATGAATTCTATTCACCTTGTACTTTCACTTGCAGCTTCTCAGAGATGGACAATATATCAGATGGATGTAAAGAGTTCCTTTTTGCATGGAGACCTACAGGAGGAGATCTACATGGAGTAGCCTCAAGGTTTTGTGCAGGACTCTTCTATAGTGTGCAGACTTTAGAGGTCTCTATATGGTCTTAAACAAGCCCCTAGGGCTTGGTATGAGAAGATGGATTCTTTTTTTCTTGCCTCACACTTCACACGTTGTCATTCTGATCCTACCATATACATTCAGTGTCAGTTGATGATCTCATAATTACATGTAGCTCATCCTCTATGATTCAGAGTGTTTAGCACGCATTGAGAGAGAAGTTTGAGATGACTGATCTTGGACTTCTGCACTATTTTTTGGGCCTACAGGTTATTCAATCTTCAGATGGGATTTCCATACTTCAGCAAAAGTATGCTCTTGATATGCTTCAACAATTTGGCATGCTTGATTGCAAGCCTTCTCCCAAACCTTTTCAGTCAGGTGTTTTTCTATCTACCACTTTCTCTACTCCTACCGTGGTTTCCACATTATACAAAGTGCTAGTGGGTAGTTTTTTGTACCTGACACACACTCATCCTGATATTTCCTTTGTGGTTGGCCTTGTCTCTTGATTCTCACATGATCCTCATGAGAGTCATTGGTAGGCAACCAAACGTATCTTGAGGGACATTCAGGGTACTACCTTTTATGACGTTACATCAGGGGATCCTCACATTGTTGGTTTCACAGACTCAGATTTGGCTGGTGATACTACTGATCGAAGGTCTACTTATGGATTTTTCTTTTGTCTTGGTTCCAATCATATCACATGGTCTTGCAAGAAGCAGACAGCTCATGCATTATCATCTATAGAGGTAGATTACCGAGTAGCTGTACTAGCTAGTCGGGAGGTTTTATGGCTTTGATAGTTGATGACAGAGTTTGGTTTTCCTCCTAATAGTCCCACTATTCTTTGGTGTGACAATCAAAGTGCTATACATATTTCCCACAACCCAGTTGAGCATCAAAGGACCAAACACATTGAGCTTCATATGCATTTCATCAGGCATTTGATTCAGGATGGCTCTCTGTGTTTGGAGTATATTCCCAGTACTGAGTAGGTTGCTGACATCTTCACTAAACCTTTTGCATCCCCGCGATATCTTCAGCTACGTTCTATGTTTGGGATGAAGGAAGTTGTCCTTGGGGGGTCTTAGTGATGAGGCATTCCTTCCTTCTATTTCTACCTCTTTTTGGAGTAGGGTTTTTTCCCATGTGGTTTTCTCTATTTCTTCATTTTACAGAGATTTGGTTGTGTTGGGTACCTCATCAGGCCATGTTGCTGGGACCCATTTTTTGCTTTCAACACTGTAGTTTCCTTTCCTTTCTTCTTGCATTGTTTGTAGCTACATTGTTGCTCATCTTAAGGGGGGTGTTAGAGTAAAGTATTAATTGTGTTAATTAACTTTACTCCCTTCTTAAGATGTCACCTTTTTTTCTTTAGTTGTTTATATTTAAACCTCTCTTGCATTGGTAGTGTTATATTTACAACACTTGTGCACTAATTGTTTTAAATATAAACTTGCATGCATTAGTCATGTAATAATTAAACTAATTATTACATGCACTTCTATTTTTTAGGGTTTGCCTTTCAAGGATTTCGATCTCCTTTATAAGGATGATCCATTTTATATTTTATTCATTCATTAATTGAGGATATTTTTTTCTTCATATTTTTGAGTCAAACCCTTGCCCTCTTCTTGTCTCTACCTCCTTGTAATAGGTTTTCGTATGTAGGTGATCTTCGGGTTTTGTGGATATATATATATATATATATATATATATACATATATATATATATATATATATATATATATATATATATATATATATATATATATATATATATATATATATATATATATATATATATAAAGTCCTCTATACATATTGGTTAATAAGAAGATTATTTATATTATATTGATATTGATATATATCAAATAAGTGATTTGATATAATATCAATTTGGAGATCAATATATATAAAGATAATATTCTAAGGTAAAATTATCAAGATATACTTATATCTATCTAAGATTAGATAACATTCTATTGTGAATTTATCTAATATATACATAAAATTTTAAAAGAATTACATACCCTAAATCTGATCAAACAACAACATGGTATTAGAGCTAGTCTAAGGAAGATCCGATCAGATTTCAAATCAAGAGGATGATAAAATTCCCATTTGTATCAATTCCATATGAAGATTAAAGATGGAAAATAGAGTTCGATTTGAGAACAAACTTGATGAAGTATCTAGAGTTGATTATTCAAATTATCCAGTGAGAGGAATTGGGACCTATATGATAAATTTAAAATTAGGCATATCTCTGAACAACTTTCATGAGTTCTATTTGTACCAAGAATAAAGAGGAACCTAATCTCTATTTTTGCAGTCGAGGACAAAGGATATAGGTTCACTTTCATGGAAGGGAAAGTTTAGGCATGGCCCAAGAACTCCACCATCAAGAAGGAACACACTATTGGGATAAGACACATATATCTATACAAACTATGCACTTCCTCACCTCAAGCTTTAATTCATGAATCCTCAAATTCTTGTGAGATTTGGCACAAAAGACTAGGGCACCTTCATTTTCATGGTCTTCCATCATTAGAGAAAATGGTCACAGGTCTTCCAAAACTTCAACCTGAATATAAAGAAATTTGTAAAGGATGTGCCCTAGGTAAGAACATCAAAACTTCATTTCATAATAGTGAAAATAAATCTAAAGATATCTTATAACTCATTTATTTTGACTTATGTGGACCCATGTTAGTGGCCTCTTATTGGCCCACTTATAGTGCCCCATTTTGAAAATTTCAAAATTCAGCCCCTATCTTGTTATTATTGACCAAAATGCAGGATTTGCATGATTGTTGATTTTTATCCTTGAAAAGATCATTTTTTATAAAGATGTAAGTAAAGAACAGATCTTTTGAACCCCCTCGAACCAAGTTCAAACAGGTTCAAGCAATTCAAACTAGTTCAAGAAGTTTCCAGCAATTCAAACCAGTTCAAGTGGTACAATCAAGTTCATAGGTTCAAACAAGTTCAATTTTCTATATTCAAGGGTTCAATTACCTAAAGGAATAAGTTCAAAGTGTAGATTCAGATTCAAGGCTCAACATGGTTCAAGCATCCCAAATCAGAGGTTTAGAGTTCAAGTTTGAAGCTCGAGTTCAATGGTTCAATCTGGTATAGTTGGCATAACTAGTTCAAATTGGTTTGAATGATACAAGTAAGATCGTAGGTTCAACAAGGAAAAAAGTTCAATGATCAAGAAAGTTCAATTAGGTTCGACTGGTTCATTTTGGTTCAACAATTCAAATTGGTTATTTGGTGAAATATTGACAACAAGCTTAATCAGTATTGCATCAAGTTTGGTGTGATGATGTTGGATAAAAATAATGACAGAGATCTGTATGAATGTTTTTGTGGGAGAGAATATTCAAACAATGAATTTCAACTTAAATTGATGATCCATGTGTAAGAATTGATATGGTTAATATTCACAATTCTCAATGCAACTTGTAATCCCAAATTTGTTGTTGACAAAACAACAGTCATATTGTAGGGGGCATAACTTCCAACTCTACCATTGGATTAGGCTAAATTTTGGAGTTGTTTGGGAAAACCTAATTCTCCAGATTCTCACTAGAGCGATCATCAAAATTATGCCTGGTTCGCAAGATACAAATGATTGTGTGAAGCAATATATAAATTGTCAACAACAAACATAAGATGCTGACAACACTTCATCACCAACATCTGCCACTTGTCAAAGGATAAATGTGTATTTACTTTGATATGATAAACATATTAATTATTATCCTTGTGGCTATAATATAAAACATTAAGCCCAAGAAAAGAAACAAAGGTCTTTTTCAAAAGACTTTAAAGAATCAGTTATTTTAACTGAAAAGAGCTACATGGGAAAAAGAGGCAGTTTCCAAGAATCAGTTACAACAACTATGCAAGAAATTATATATTGTAAAAAAATCAGCATAATGAAGGGGGGGGGGGGGGGGGGTTAGAAAGTTAGAATTAAAAGTAGATATAGAATATAATTTTATTTTCTTGCAAAGTTTTAGTGTTAGATGTTTGGATCATCTGTAGAACTATAATTTTTGTCTATGTTGCATAAATATGATCTAAACTTACGAAGCTGTTATGAATCTGTGTTGTTTGGAATGAATGGATGATACATTTTTGTGCGAGTGTTAATTCTTTCTGTATGTTATATCGACGGTTCTTGATGATCTTGCTTTAGCTTAGTGTTAATTTCAGTTCTGTTTCAAATTTCTTGGGAAATATTACTGCAGGCACTATGTTTTCCTTGCATTTACAATCCTTGTTGTTTCAGTTTCTTTTATTGTTTGAGCTCATCACCAAAGAGCGATTATAGTATCCTTAGAAGATTTCAGGTTAAAAGCTAAATATAAGTTATAAGTTAGGATATTCATTGGAAATCTGATAGGGAGCTATACCTAAAAGAAAATTCATAGGGAAACAATCATCGCATGCTTACCCAACTATTGTGATTATTTGTCTTACATGTATGGGCCATAGATTTAGTTTGTGAGTAAAAGGTATTTGCAAAGAAAGACAAATCTGTTCACAAACAGATTTTTGGAGACTCTGCTGGGGACACGAAAATAAAGAATAGTGCTAGATTTGTTGTCTGCAGTAATGATTAATATCTCTATGTATATAAAGGGATTGGCGACTCTGTATTTAATTCATAAATCTTTTGGTGAAATAATTCCAATGTTTTATGGCTTTGGTTGCAGCTCAGCCATGGGGGGCACAAATTGGCTCTTTTGCATTGCCCCAATATTCAACCCTGCCTAAAAGATCAAGAGAATATCTTCCAAAGTTTGCTGGAGATAAAACCCAAGACCCAGATGATCATATTAAAGTAGTCATTGTTACATGTGGGATTCTTGGAGTGCAAGAAGAGGACATATTTTTCAGATTATTTATTGAAAGTCTTGTTGGAAATGCTGTTGAATGGTTTCAAAATTTGCAAGATGGATGTATTACCAGTTGGGATGATTTAAAGGTAAAATTTCTTGGAAGATTTTAGCATGTGGTTGATACTTATAAGTTGTTGTTGAATTTATTTCAAATTCAGATGAAAAGGGATGAATCTATGAGAGATTTTGTTGATATATTTAATAGGTTGTTGGTAAATTTCTCAAGTTTGCCAGCCAAATGAAAGTAATCAACTATGTGTTTTTCTTGCTGCATTACAAACTGAAATTAAATTTCTTTTAAAAAGAAAAAAGATTCAAAATTTGAGAGATGCACAAAAAGAGGCTATTGAGGTAGATGATGATATACTTTAAAGTGGGATGAAATGCATAGAAGCAAGTGTCATGAAGGTCCCAAAATTTGAAATTTATTTTCATGATCAGAATTTTAAATCCATAGAAAATTTTCAGCAAAGGAAACTTATATTGAAGGCAACAAAACCAACATCACCCATTTCTTACCACCAAAATCTAATAGCCTTTAATGATGAAGATTTTTGTCCATGTCTTATGGCTGGAAATATATCTTGTAGTTTTGTTGGAACCTATCATTTGCATGTTGAAGATGATGATGCTCGTGACTCAAAATTAGAAAAAGTGATGGCATGTGTAGATGCATTTCCTATTGAGAAAATATTGAACATCAAAAGATCAAATGATAGTTTGCCGGAAGAATTTTCTTTTTCGGATTTTGAAACCTTCACATTTGATACTTCTGACACAGTTTCAACAAGTGGTCTTGATCAAGAAAACATGGAGAATAAACATGAACAAGAAATATATATTGGTGAGAAAGTAGAGGGTATTCCTCATCTTGATGTGCATTTAGATTTTGAATCTTTCCAATTTGATTGCATGCAAGATAATGATGAGTTTTTACAACTCAAAGCACTAGAGAATTATGAGAAAATTGAAGCACAAACTAAGGAAAACTTATTTACTTCTGTTGTGACATCATATGCACATTCTGAACTGGAAGTATTTAAGTTTGATTACGAAGATGAGTTGTCCATCAATCGCTCCATATTGGAATCTTTTTGTTTTAAAGATGATCTTCGTTATGCATTCTTAGAGAGCAAATTTTTAGTAAGTCCAAATTTAGTTTTTAATGACAAAATTATTGCTAATCATTTTCATAATTTAGAAGAGGGCTGCTCTATCAAAAGTCTGATTTGTATTTCCAATACAGAAAGTGTTGGTATTCCTAATGCAAACCATCCTATTAAACATGGTATTGACATATTGCTACTAGATGTATGTGATGCAAGGTGGCTTTTTGGACCTAATATTTTATTTGAAGAGCTTCTACAATTTTTTGTTGTTGACACTAATACATTTGGGGTGAAATTGCGACGGCCATTTGCGACGGCAGGCAAATGTCATGTGGTTTTGCTCTTTTTTTTTCAAATATAGCCCGACACCGTCGCAAGTTGCGACGACAATACATTTGTCACTGTCGCAATTGCGACATTGTCGGGATATAAGCGCAAAATTTAAAAGGAACGTTGTCATGTGTGTTTTCAACAGCGCCGTAACCCTCCGCGAAATCACATCAGGATATAACGGCAAACAAAATAAGAACGTTGTCATTTGTGTTTTCAACAGCGCCGTAACCCTCCGCGAAATCACATCGGGATATAAGGGCAAAAAAAACAAGAACGTTGTCATTTGTGTTTTCAACAGCGCCGTAACCCTCCGCGAAATCACAGCTACAATTTCTGAGTACGTTGGGTTTATTTTTCTTTTGTCATTATTATGTAATCTGGTATTCAGCTGTTAGAGAGCTAAAATACCCAGAAATGAGGACATATCTATGTTGAATTTATTGTTAGCGGCTTTGGTTATTTAGAAGTTTAATTTTATTTGTTCATCTTTCAAGCACAAACATTTTGTGGACCGTAACGTCTTCATTGTTTCGGGTATGCAGTGAAACAGCCCTAACTTGCAATTGCGATGTTGTTGGGATATAAGGGCAAAAAAAAAAAGGAACGTTGTCATTTGTGTTTTCAACAGCACCGTAACCCTCTGCGAAATCACATCGGGATATAAGGGCAAAAAAAACAAGAACGTTGTCATTTGTGTTTTCAACAGCGCCGAGAGAGATTCCCTCCGCGAAATCACAGCTACAATTTCTGAGTACGTTGGGTTTATTTTTCTTTTGTCATTATTATGTAATCTGGTATTCAGCTGTTAGAGAGCTAAAATACCCAGAAATGAGGACATATCTGTGTTGAATTTATTGTTAGCGGCTTTGGTTATTTAGAAGTTTAATTTTATTTGTTCATCTTTCAAGCACAAATGTTTTGTGGACTGTAATGTCTTCATTGTTTCGGGTATGCAATGAAACAACCCTAACTTGCAACTACCTTCACGGTACTTGTGTACATTATCATGTTGTCTTTACAGTGACTGTCCTCATTCAAGTGGCAATTACACAAGGGACAGTCACTGTGAGATGTCCTCATTTGTGACAAGGACAGTCACACTTAGGACATCTCATAGTGATATTCCCTTGTGTAATTTCCACTTGAATGTATTGCTATTGAACCACATTAATGCTTTTCTTCTTCAACAAATGAGGATAGTCACTGTAAAGACAACATGATAATGTACACAATTACCAAAAAATGATCTTGTTAATTGATGTAACACTTTGTCTTGCTCACTCCCTATCCTTCACTAGGGTCTCTTTAGGCCAATGTTTTGACTTGATAGGGTACTTAACTATCCCTACACTCTTTAGGTATCTCTACCCAAGATCCCACTCCTTCAACTAGTGCACACCAACAAGAAATACAACGAACTCTGCTCAATACCAATCTAGCTACTAGGACACTCCTAGTCTTGTCTTCACAAATTGAAACACATTCAACTAGAACTTTACTCCATGGAGAGGCTGGCCACTAGGACCTCTATTGGTTTCAATATTACTCCTTCACCTATACTTTTCATCAGTACTTCAATCCGGTTCATCAAACCATGCATGCCAATTGCACCCAAAAATAGGCTGCTAGCAATTAGGCCTTTGTCAAGCCTTTTTGTTTATATTAAGCCACCTAAAGGGCTTAGGATTCAGATGCCCTTTATTGAGAACTCCAAGATATCTAAGGTCTTCTCCTCCTAGATTTTTTGTACACCAACTGCTACAGCCATGCCTGAAAACAAGTATTTTGACACAACTTGGACAGTCTGACTAAGAGTTTGTTTTCTTAGCAGCCAAAGAAACTCACCCAATCTTCTAATTTGACTTGGGGCTTCTTTAGATGTGTGTCTACCTCTCCATGAGATTTTAGTTGAAGCAACCAATGCATTCAACTTGTTGTAATCTTCTTGTAATGATTTGTCATCCCTAACTGTGCTCAACTGACTCACCTAGGACATCATTGCAAACATAGAAAATGAGCTTCCCAGGGCCCCTCCTTCCAAACATATAGTACATGGAGTCTCCTCACCCATTCCAAGAGCCCGTACAAAATTGACAATGGAATGATGAGCTAAGACTCCATTTGTTCAACCTGCCTGGTTCAAACCAATGATAGGGTACTTAACAAAAGAATTAACAAACTAGTTGGAATGCTTCAAAACTCAAAAAAACACAACACAGAATAAAAAAACAACTTGTACTAACTTTTCCAATAGACACTGCGAGCTATCTAATCCATTAATCAACTGAAAACAAAGAAACAAAAAAACTCAAGAATTCACTAAAACCGTGTTACTATACAAATCTTCTTAATTCCAAATGTTTTTCCCCCCAACCTTTTGCACAGATCGATGGAGGCCTCTTATAGTTGATCTGATGCCTAATTCAATGGTTTCATATAGTTACATAACCATCTTACTCGAAAATGCTCCCTTGCACAAATGTTGTCAATGTTGTGAATGACAACATTGACAACTTGTTACAACCTTTGGGATTTTGGTTCAAAAATTATTGTTCAAACACCATAAGACCCTAACCATGACTTAGTTAGGCTATTTAGACCTCACATAGGCCACTTCTACACTTCTTTGCCCAATTTGACCCCTAAATGCTTCATTCCCACTTTTGCCACAATATTGGTAACTTGGGTACAAATTGGCACTTGCCTTCACAAAGGTCACACATGAGGACATCTCACAGTGATCGATTGTCCCTTGTGTAATTTCCACTTGAATGTATTGCTATTGAACCACATTAATGCTTTTCTTCTTCAACAAATGAGGACAGTCACTCTAAAGACAACATGATAATGTACACTCACTGTAAGGACAGTCACAAATGAGGACATCTCACAGTGACTGTCCCTTGTGTAATTGCCGCTTGAATGTATTGCTATTGAACCACATTAATGCTTTTCTTCTTCAACAAATGAGGACAGTCACTCTAAAGACAACATGATAATGTACACTCACTGTAAGGATAGTCACAAATGAGGACATCTCACAGTGACTATCCCTTGTGTAATTGCTGCTTGAATTACACAAGGGACAGTCATTGTGAGATGTCCTCATTTGTGACAAGGACAGTCACACATGAGGACATCTCACAGTGATTGTCCCTTGTGTAATTGCCACTTGAATGTATTGCTATTGAACCACATTAATGCTTTTCTTCTTCAACAAATGAGGACAGTCACTCTAAAGACAACATGATAATGTACACTCACTGTAAGGACAGTCACAAATGAGGACATCTCACAGTGACTGTCCCTTGTGTAATTTCTGCTTGAATTACATAAGGGACAGTCATTGTGAGATGTCCTCATTTGTGACAAGGATAGTCACACATGAGGACATCTCACAGTGATTGTCCCTTGTGTAATTGTCACTTGAATGTATTACTATTGAACCACATTAATGCTTTTCTTCTTCAACAAATGAGGACAGTCACTCTAAAGACAACATGATAATGTACACTCACTGTAAGGACAGTCACAAATGAGGACATGTCACAGTGACTGTCCCTTGTGTAATTGCCGCTTGAATTACACAAGGGACAGTCATTGTGAGATGTCCTCATTTGTGACAAGGACAGTCACACATGAGGACATCTCACAGTGATTGTCTGTAATGTCCCCTTTTTGGCTAACTTGGAAAACAGGAACAATTACTGCACTTCTCAGACTTACTCTATCAGATACTTACAATTAAACTAAGTAATGGAGGTTACTTAAGATATCAACCGCTATTTCAGATTCAATCACAATATGTGTGCAAGATGATATTGATACCAATATGTTTAATAGCACTGTCGGATATAATGATATGAAATATGCTATGAATATGATGTTTCCTATCACTTATAGTGATAGTATAATGATGGTATGTCTGATATAAACAATATCGATATACAATCAATAAGTATTGCTTACAGCAATGTATTTGCTATGTCTGATATGATGATGTAATTATGCAAATGTGTAATATCGCTATGAGTGATATGTTGCTATTTCAGATTCTGAATTATATGCTTGAAACTTCAAATATTGATGCTGTTTCTAACTATCCTTTCTATCTGTGCAATCATGGTGTTGTCTCTGATCTGCAATGATAAACTTGAAACCAAACTGCCAAAGGCAGATGCTCTATTGAGTATATCCAAATATGGATAAGTAAATAAAGTTCTAATGATGCCTTGAGTGACTGACGAGAATGCATTCTTATATTGTCTTTAACAAATGAAGAGATGCTATGAATGAGACGTGTCTTGTTTCTTCCTCCATGTCCCTTTGTTAAGCACACCTTTCCATAATCCGACAGTTCACATAATATTATTTCATTATTTTCTGATCATAGATAACTCCCAGATTGACTCAATATCAAATCTTTTTATGAAGGTAATCTTCCCTAATTGGTAGTGCAACCAGTAGTTAACATCCATTGTGTTTGTATTAGTTTGGTCTAACTATCATTAGTATTTAGTCAATCAATATTAACTCTTGCCTTATCCCATATTGTTATGATGATATCCAATCTTTCTACTCTGATATAAGTTGATATCATTTTCTGATAATTGTCCATTTATTGGTTGATTGCTGGTAATGGAGTTTGATATTCAAATTGACTTCCATTCCTGTTAATACTTAAGGATACATTGTACTTATTATCCATGACTGATGCCTCATTCATCAATAGCTTGTGATATAATCACTGATGCTTTTGTGTTTCTACAAGATGTGGTTTATCTCAGACAATCGATAATCTTTCAATCCTTTAGTCGATATCCTCCTATGTGGTGTCTATTGATATAGATAGTAGAATTCAATCTAGTTTATGTTATTGTCATGATAACATAGGAAGTGATGGTGCATATTTGCTAGCGGGTCTTCATGTTTGATATTGCTTTATCGGATATGTCATTGTCTAAACTTGTGCAATTAATGATTATTTATAATATATGAATGGTTATCCTTCTTGCTTATCAATACATCTTCTGAAACACATAGCGACCTATCCCTTATTCATATCATGTTGATCTTGACTTCATAGTATTTGGTTCATTAATCATCCTCTCATGGTATCGATGTGTAATGACTAGTGATTGTTGTATCACTTCTTCGTTCCTCATCGTGATAGATAATGCAGATGTTTAATGTAGATGTATATCGATTACAGATATTCGATATTGCTTTAAACGTTATTATTATTATTATTATTAATGTTATTGTTATTATTAAATATTATAATTAATGATGTTAGTAATATTAATAATATTATAATAAATATTATTATAGTGATAACATATTGTTTTATATTGAGAGGTTTATTAATATTATTTATATATTAAAATTATTATATCAATAATTGATTTAATATTATTACTTAATATATTATTATAATATAATATATATAATTTATTAATAATTATTTATTATTAATTTATATTATAATTATAATCATAATTATATTATTTATTAATATTTTAATATTATTTAATTAACATATTACTTATTATGCTAACTATATATTATTATTATCTTTTGATAATAATTATATATTATTGTTATATACCGTTAATAATAGATTATTATATATCATCTAATCATTTTATTATTATACTAAGTTCAATATGTCACGGCTCATGACATTGTCCCTTGTGTAATTGCCACTTGAATGTATTGCTATTGAACCACATTAATGCTTTTCTTCTTCAACAAATGAGGACAGTCACTCTAAAGACAACATGATAATGTACACTCATTGTAAGGACAGTCACAAATGAGGACATCTCACAGTGACTGTCCCTTGTGTAATTGCCACTTGAATTACACAAGGGACAGTCATTGTGAGATGTCCTCATTTGTGACAAGGACAGTCACACATGAGGACATCTCACAGTGATTGTCCCTTGTGTAATTGCCACTTGAATGTATTGCTATTCAACCACATTAATGCTTTTCTTCTTCAACAAATGAGGACAGTCACTCTAAAGACACCATGATAATGTACACTCACTGTAAGGACAGTCACAAATGAGGACATCTCATAGTGACTGTCCCTTGTGTAATTGCCACTTGAATGTATTGCTATTCAGCCACATTAATGCTTTTCTTCTTCAACAAATAAGGATAGTCACTCTAAGGACAACATGATAATGTACACTCACTGTAAGTGTACATTATCATGTTGTATTACAAATGGACCTTATGTTGGTCGGGATATAAGTGCAAAAAAAAAAAGGAATGTTGTTATTTGTGTTTTCAACAGCGCCGAGAGAGATTCCCTCCGCGAAATCAAGCGGGTTATCATTTGTGTTTTGAACAAAGCGGGTTGTCATTTGTGTTTTGAACAGCACCGAGAGAGATTCCCTCCGCGAAATCAAGCGGGTTTTCATTTGTGTTTTCAACAGCGCCGAGAGAGATTCCCTCCACAAAATCACAACTACAATTTCTGAGTACGTTGGGTTTATTTTTCTTTTGTCATTATTATTTAATCTGGTATTCAGCTGTTAGAGAGCTAAAATACCCAGAAATGAGGACATATCTGTGTTGAATTTATTGTTAGCGGCTTTGGTTATTTAGAATGCTTCCCCACAATACTTAATTACACAAGGGACAGTCACTGTGAGATGTCCTCATTTGTGACAAGGACAGTCACACATGAGGACATCTCACAGTGACTGTCCCTTGTGTAATTGCCACTTGAATGTATTGCTATTCAACCACATTTATGGGCCTGTTTGGACCACGACACACAGTAGCATCTACAGAGAAGAATATCCCAGGTGTAACAAGTTGTAAGAATATACCAACAGTTCTAAGAAGTTCCCTAGCACGTAGTAGCATCTACAGAGAAGAATATACAACATGAGGGCAGCCACTGTAAAGACAACATGATAATGTACACTCATTGTATGTGTACATTATCATGTTGTCTTTACAGTGACTGACCTCATTCAAGTGGCAATTACACAAGGGACAGTCACTGTGAGATGTCCTCATTTGTGACAAGGACAGTCACACATGAGGATATCTCACAGTGACTGTCCCTTGTGTAAGCCACTTGAATGTATTGCTATTCAACCACATTTATGGGCCTGTTTGGACCACGGCACATAGTAGCATCTACATAGAAGAATATCCCAGGTGTAACAAGTTGTAAGAATATACCAACAGTTCTAAGAAGTTCCCTAGCACATAGTAGCATCTTCTAATTGTCTATACCACTTCACAAGGTATTGTTTGCACACATTGTTTTTGGTTCTTTTGATGACCCTTGTTTTGAAATTGCTATTAGGCCTTGTAGCTTATATGTTTTGATTGCTGGAGAGCTTCTAAAGCTAAGCAAGAAGACCATTGCATGAGTTATAGCCGCGCGCTCAGGTTTGAAAATTGTATATTTTTTAATCTAATGTATATTTTAATCCTTTTGCCATGTCATGTAATATGTCTTGCCTTGTAGCTTATATGTTTTGAAATTGCTGTTAGGCCTTGTAGCTTATATGTTTTGATTGCTAGAGAGCTTCTAGAGCTAAGCAAGAAGGCCTTGTAGCTTATATGTTTTGTGTACTTTTGACAATTTTGCTTAGTCACTGAAAGTTGTAGACCGAAGTTTTCATAGCCCAATTTTTGCTTCCTGCGAAGAACGATCATGTCAGATAATATAAGTGAAGAACAAAATAGGGAGACAGTCGCTAGATTGTGGTCTAACTTGAAAAGAAAAGGTGATGGAAAATGTTATTGTCCCTGCAAAATTTGTAAGGGCTTAAACCGTAGAAGATTGCTAATCAAAACAGTTAAGAGACATTGTAGGGAGAATGGTCACATTGAAGGGGGGCATGACTATCATCCACTGGTAAGTTGTTCATTATATCATTTTAACAATTTATATACATATGAAATCACTTGATGATGAGTTGAAGATCATGGTTTATTTATGTTAATCAATTTTATATAGGTTGATCTCCCCAGGGAAGTACATGATATGGAGGAACATGGGGGTGCGAATATCCAAGGTGAAGATAATGATCCCATGGAAGATGACGATCATGCGCCAGAAAACACAATTGAAGATGATGGTATAAATACATTGATCCATGACACATTTAGTCCAAGCGGATCTGATCATGATGATGATGATAGCCTTGATGTACCTCTACTTGAGAAGGCATACGAGCCCCTATACAAAGACTCCCAAACAACTCTTCTCTCTGCTGTATTGTTGTTGTTGAACTTGAAGGTTATGAACGGTTTATCCAACATAACAATGTCACGTATGTTAAGGTATGTCATATATGTCTTTATAGTTAACAAAGGGTGAATAATGTACCACTAATATTGTTTATATTAACAACTTATATTTTTTGCTGTAGATTGATAGGTGAGTTTTTGTTACCACCATCAAATATTCTACCTTGCTCATATCGAGAATTATCTGCTATTATGAAAGATATTGGAATGGAGTATCAAGCAATACATGCTTGTCCCAATGATCATATTATATATTATAAAGAACATGAATTTGCAACACAATGCCCTGTATGTCATACGAGTAGATATCGAACAGATCGAATAACAAAAAAGGTGCCTCACAAGGTTCTTCGTTACATCCCCATTATTCCACGGATGCGACAATTATTCAGGTGTACTAGCTTGGCACAATTTATGGATTACCATGCACGCAATAGAAGTCGAGATGACATTATTCGAATCCCTGCGGATGGTTCGGCATTTATGCACATAGAGGAAAAGTGGCAACACTTCAAAGAAGAACCTCGTAATCTCAGGCTTTCATTGGTAGCGGATGGTGTCAATCCATTTGGAGAGATGAGATCTGTTTGCTCGGTGTGGCCTGTTTTTGTTATCAACAATAACATTCCTCCGTGGATGTCAATAAAGAGGGAGCACATTATGTTGGCAATGATTGTTCCAGGTATTTTATCATTTGATAGTTACTAATTTACATGTACTTACAAATCTTACAGTAAAATGGTCACAATAATTATGTAATGTTACTGTTCATTCAAGTAGGTAAATATCAAGTTAAAGATATGAATGTATATATTGAGCCTCTTATTGACGAGTTGGTGGAGTTATGGAACGGTGTCACTATGTATGACGTGTCTAGACCAATAGGACAAAGACAATTTCAATTCCATGCAATACTTGTATGGACAATACATGATGCCCCAGGGCTAACACATTTTTGTGGTATGTTATAGTGAATTCAAGTTGCGCATGATAATTCTAATTATAAAAATCAACATATTTAATAATCCAATTATATCATTATCTTGTAGGTCTTCAAACAAAGGGAAAATTTGCATGTCCAGTTTGTGGTCCAAAGATGAAATCTCGTCATTCAAAAAGTTTAGGAAAGCATGTGTTTGATGAGTACAGACACTTCCTCCACAGGAATCATAAGTATCGAAGTATGGAAAAACATCTTTTCAATGGGAAAGAAGAGACTACATCAAAGCCACGAAGAATGACACCTCGCCTATGGAAGTTGGAATATAATAGAATTAATCGTCGAGGTAATGTCGTTCCACTTAATGGTTTATGTTTGTAATTTATATATTTCTATTGTGATTTTTGTTTACTAATTATGTAATTGATGATCGTGAAGGTCGTCAAGGCACTACTGACAACCTTCCAAAGGGACTAAAAAGCTATCCCAGACAATTTAGTAGGTTGCCCTACTACGAGGACCTACAAATTGTGCATTTGTTTGATCTTATGCATGTTGGAAAGAATATAACAGAGACATTGTGAAAAATACTGGATGGAAGGCGTGACAAAGAAAAAATTGTCAAAATTTGTAATGACATTCATGAATCCAATCATGCACTGAAGAATTTCATTCACTCAAATAGCAATAGAGATCAGATTAATATAAGTGCCCTTCCTTGGTTATTAACGGAGCAGCAAAGTGATGCCATAAAAGAAGTCATACGAAAAATTCGATTTCCCACAGGATTTGCTGGGAACATAAGCAATCTCATATCAAAAAAAAGTGAATTTGGGCCAGGGCTCAAAACGCATGATTGGCATACTTTCATCAAGGTAAGTTATGTTCTTCTGTATTTACAATATATTCATAAACTACGTGTACTATTCATTATGTTATGTTAGAAAATAATGAAATGATTGGTTTATAATTACTGCAGTACGTGCTACCTCTATCTCTCCTAGAGCACTTCAACAATAACATCAAACAAGTGATATATGATCTTGGAAAATACATGAGGTAAGCAGTAATATCTGTTCAATTTGTTGTATATATTTATTATATTCGCGATTTGTTTTTCTTGCTATGTAATCTATTGTATATTATTTTGTAAAGTCTCGTATTTATATATTTTTTGTGACTTGAATCTCTTAATGTAGGTGGTTGTCATCTAAAGAAATCCATAAAGAAGATATAAACTATTGGAAGAGAAGAATTCCTCATTTATTGTGTGAAATGCAAAAGTGTCTACCTCCAACTTTTTTCAATGCACAAGAACACTACCTCATACACCAAGTTGAGGAGATTGAATTGTGTGGACCTGCACACACTAGGTCAATGTGGATGGTTGAGAGGCACTTGAAATCTTTGAAGGCTTTGGTTCGACAAAGAGCACATCCTGAGGGTTCTATGGTAGAGGGATACATGGTATACCAGACTATGGTGTACATTACTGAATATCTTCCTAAGTTTGCTTCAAATATCCATGTAGATCGCATTTGGGATCTCGACCCTTTTAAAAAATTCAAAGGGGAGTACTTGATGGGGAAAGGTAGATTGAGGAAAGTGACAGGTAATAAATTATAAGATGTTATTGTAATAAATTATTTCTTAATCTTCAAAATAAATCGGTTGTAAGTCGTCTATTTTTTTTTTGTACAGTTGCTCGAGAGAGGGATGCACTACATTTGTATATTGCAAACAATCTTGATTGGATGACGGTATGGATTGAACGATGTCAACATTCTGGTCACACATTAACATGGGAAGGTGTATCTTCATTGGTTAAAGAAGCTCATCGTAATGGAGATTCTAATGTTACGCAAAGGGAAATAGATTTAGCATATGGTTTAAGATATTTCCAGGTACGTACAAAATTATTAATTACCCGTATGTTTATCAACTCACGATATAATAATTTTGACATGTTTCACATATTATTGCAGGTTAAACACCACAAGGGTATGTTCTGTAATGGTCAAAAATTTCGCGTCAAAGTGTTGGATGACACGAAGAAAACTTGTGATTCTGGAATAACTGCAGTCTTTCAAGTGACTAATATTTCATCTAGAAATGACTTAGATCCTCAAGAGTCTAAAAATCAATACTATGGCATTTTGGATGATATATTTGAGTGCGACTTTAGTTCCTTCAAATTAGTACTCTTCGTTGTCAAATGGTACAGGCTACGACTTAATCCAAATGATCCTAATAGAACTATTATTGAACATGATAATGGATTTACAATGGTTAATACAAGGTCGTTTGAGCCAGTTGGGGATGAGCCCTATGTTCTTCCAAGCCAATGTGAACAGGTATTTTACTCAGAGGTTTCACATAAACCGGGTTGGTCATTTGTTGTTAGACATGAACCGAGAGGAAGGCCGATAAAGTATAATGCGATGGAAGAAGAAGATACCGAAGAAGTAGAAGATGATGTAGATGATGATCACGATCGACAATTATTGGATGATGTTCCTGAGACAAATTTTCATGAAGAAGAAGAAGAAGATGATGCTACTACTGATGATGATGATGAAGATGATGTTGATGTTGATGATGATGATGTTGATGATGACGACAACGAGGACGAGGACGAGGACGATGATGATGACGACGATGACAAGGATGATGATGATGATGATGATGATGATGATGAGGATGATGATGATGAAATTTAAAGGTATGCCATCAATCCTTAATGTATTTAATATTCATTTCTTGATAGAAATATATTTGTCTTAAATGGTTACATAGTTTATTCATTATCTATTTAAAAGCTATAAGTGTTATAATGTGTACGTTTTAATGTTTTTAATTTTTATGTGATGCTTATGATGGATGTGATTATGATTATGATGTGATTATGCTCACGATAATTGAATTACATTTGCAGGAAATTGAACCCCTTTCAAGAGCATCCCGCACAGTCTCATGGATCGACAGGTATAAGTCAATACACCTTATAGAAAGTCTATTTAATACACTTATCAATAGTAAGATTGATGTCTTCTAAGATCTCTCCCATTTGTAGGTACCAGCAAATAGGTATTTGTCAGAAGTGTCTTCCTCGAGTGAGGGAAATATAGGAATAGAAGAGGAAAGTGAGACATGCAGTTTATCTAGAATAGGGAGATTAACTAGAGGTCAAAGGACTAGAAGGAAATTCAATAAACACATGAAATTTTTCCTTGCTCAAGGGGGGTCATGTTCTTATGATGATGAGATGAAAGGCGACATCGAGGTGCCCTTGAGGTACCAACATCTACAGAAACATTGGGTACCCAAGGAACTTCCTCCAATAAACATTGATTTTTGTGTTAATGAGAGGATATATCGCATAGCACCATCATCATTACATGGTTTGGGCCTATTTTCTATGGATGGCATAAAGGTGTCTTACAAAAAAGTTTCTGAATTGATGGAGTATGTTGGACCATGTTACGATTACAAAAGTTGGATGCATATTGTTCAATATAAAAAAAGTATGCGTAGGTATGCACTCTCGGCAAATTATATACAACAGCAAGACAATAATCAAAGTAAAAGTGTGGCTATATACATTGATGGAAGGCCAAAAGCAACAGGGAATATTGCGGGTTTTATAAATAGTACACGACCTGGGTCAACTATAAAGCAACCCAATTGCATATTTGAGGCGCGCGAGGGAAATCGTGTATTCATCTGTGCGATAAAATCAATACGTGCAGGGGAAGAGCTGCTTATTGATTACAATTTGAACTGCATAGATACAAACGAGGCTACTATCATGGGGGTGGTACATACTATTAAACCAACTTCTAATCAATGACTCCAACATACCATTTAGTTATTAAATTTTTGGCTAACATTTTTATACTTGATCTTTGACACAGGGGCACAATATGGAGCAACCGCCCGAAGGTGATGGTGACGATATTCCTAGCTCATCTACACATGAGCAGGTAAAATTCATTGTAATTGTGCAAACTAGATAGAAGCAAAATGTTATTTTTTTTAATGTTATTTTCTTCATTGTTTTGGAGTAATTTTGATAATACTAATACTATTGTTGTCACAGAGGGCCGGTGGTCGGAGAGAGGGAAAGCAACCTGCAGTCCCTCAGGAGTCCCCCCTTGTGGACCCTTTTTTTATTGATTTAGCAGAGACCGATGACCCGATCGGTTCCATTAAAAAGCTGCTAAAGAAAATTGGGAAAGAACTTCTACGTTTGGTATCCATACATCCTCAGACTCAGGAAATAAAAGACAGGGCAGCTGAGTTGTTGCGCACTTCTGAAAACTTTAAAGTAAGTATTAATGAAATTTTTAATTATTACAAGAGTTCAATAATGGTTTTTATGTTATGCTCTTTTATGACATTAATTAAAATATGGATGCATTGTCTTTACAGAGTTATTTGCGTAATTTTGAACCCCATTCCCATGATGAGGCCGGTATTGCAAGTGGTTCAGGTAGATCACATGTTCCATTCCCCACTTGTGTTTTCCACTGAATATATATAGGAATGATCATAATCATTGACAATACATGCTCGAACAATCTTTTTTTTTAATGCTCTAACAATCTTGTCCATGCTAGTCCACGCATTCTATATTTATGCATGCTCTAACAATTTTATTCTTCAGCTCCTTTCCATGATGATATGACAACGCCGCCTCCATCCAGGACAACCACAAATGTCTTGCCGACTGCCATGTCAACAACACATAGCCTAAATGCACCAACTGTTGCACCATCTACTGGTACACAAATCCCTCTTTTTCTCTCTTTTGTTATGTGTTTAAGTGTTATGTTTTTACGATGTAGATCCCTTGATTGTGTTTGTGCCATGGGTGCTCTGCACCAATTTATTTCCCTTGAAGTATTATTTCTTGGAGGCATTTGATAATGGTTTTCATTTTTTGCAATAGGAGATGCAACAAGTCCCGATGCAACATCATTTCCTGGATGTTCCCGTGTTCCTAGTACGGGAACGGTGAAGGATTGCATATTGATCATCATCGACGATGAAGGCGTTCCCTTAAAAGTATCCAAACTTCTAGGTACTTTAAAGTTATTATTATTCTATAGTGATATAATAGTAATTTAGTTTTTGATCACTCTTCATCGACTAATGATCCCATGATTATTTTGTAGGGAATGATATTTTTTGGCGAAAACTTGGTGACGAGTGTTTGCGGATATTCGGGCCCACCATACGTACATGGTGGAACATCATATCCTAACTAAAACCCCAAACCACTATTTTGATTTCATATCATTGCTAGAATAGTTTTCCTTTTCATCAATTTCTTGAACTATATTAAAGGTAGCTTCTCTTCATTTATGAGTCTAACATGTTTTTTTTACTTAAAAGGTGGAATAACCAAGATAAAAAGTTGAAGGATGATCTTGTACATAGTATGACCCAACTTTTTGGACCTCGTGCATTCGAGAGAAACAAGCTCCTTGAAAGAGCTGGTTTATGTTTGAAGTATATTAGGGACCAGTACAGGAAATATTTAGAGGTTAACCCAAGGCACGAGCGTCCGCCATGTGTTCTTGAGGCTGAGTGGCAGGGTTTGATTTTGGATGGAAAGTATAAAGCCGACATGAAAAAAGGAATTACGCCAGTAGAGAGTAGAGCAAGGTATGTGATACTTTTGAGAATGTAATTATGTACTAATTAACCTCTAAATTTTTCCTATACTGGTCTCTAACATATTTCAAACTTTTCATAGATTGCCTGACACATCAAAGGCAACAAAGGCAAGATTAGAAAAGCACGGGACACACAAGCTCGGCTTTGGTGGTTTTTCCAAACCTTAAGCACGAGTTGTAAGTATTAGTAAATGAAAACTTGTATCAATTTTTTTATATATTGCAAGGAAATTTTTTTTGATCAAACAATGCAAGTAAAATTCACCATACCAAGAAAAAATGTAGGGGTCAGAGTTCAATAGATGCCTCACAGAAGAGGACAAGAGAATTGGCTTCCAACAAGGCTATAGAGCCGTGGCTGAACGGCTACGAGCTGAAATCAGTGTGCAAGGTTCAAATAATGATGCATCTGAGCCACAGGTAAATAAGCTAAATGAAATTTATTTCAAATTGAATACTTTACCAATTAGTCTATTTGATGTTAAGTTCTAATATAAAGTGAGTATATCTGTTTTAAGAAAGCAATGATAACAATGTGTAGGATATTGGAATGCAGCCTGACAATCCTTCTACACAATCTATGCATAATGAAGGTTCGCATGATGTGCATCCTAGTGGTGGAGGTATACATTTGCTATTAAAATTTTTATATGTAATTACAATTGGTGTTTGGATTAATGTAACATTTTGTATAGCAACTGTAGAGGATCGAGGGGTCGGTGCTCATGAGCATGTTGAGGTTGAGTCTAGACAAAATGATGTGGCCAAATCAGGTAATTAAAGAGCGCCACAGTTATGTTCTTTAAAATAATTAACTACTTGTAACAATTATAATTAAATATTTTAAATTTAAATCTTTTATTTGTTATTGTAGAGGACCCCCCTTTGCAGCAGCATAGGAATTTGAGATCATCAAGAACAAAGAACAAAACAACTGATGAGGGGGGTATTGATGATAACACTGATGCTCCTCTTAGAGCTTACATAGAAAAAAAAATTAGAAAGAGAAAAAAGAAATGATTGTCATCTAAATACCTTAATTGATAATGACTGAATTTTATGTCTCAATGAATTTAATTATGTGCTAATGAATGTTCATGAATTATGTGTTTATTTTCATATTGATGAATGTTGTGTGTTAACGAATCTAATGTGTTAATGAATGTTATCATGTGATATTGATTGAATGTTACATTTTATTAATAATTGAAAGAATGAATGAATGTTAGATGTTAACGGGGAATGTAGAGTGATGTTAGGGGGAGGGGGGTGGGGCCAAATGAGCTTCCACCTTCACGTGGTTGGCCCTGTTTAGTAGAGAATATTAAACTATATTCTCGAAACAAAGTGAAGCTCAATAAGATACTAAATGAGTCAAAATGGTTATCAAGGTCCTCTATCCATAAGATACTTGTAGTCAAAATGGTTATTAATAAGATACTTGTAGTCAAAATGGTTATCTAGGTCCTCTATCCATTCCATAAGTTCTTCACCATTCAAACTTCCTCCATAACAAGGAATGTGCTCTAGGTTAGTCATGAAGCCTAGCATGGACTCTCTGTCAGATAGAGCCACTATTTCAGAGCCTTTTTTGTGCATTTCCTTCAAGCACTGTACAGTGTACGGATGTGAAAGGGAGGGCAGACCAGTGTGGAAGTTAGAGTATTTATATCTTATGCTTTGAGAGTTTATTTGGTAGATTCAAGACACCTTATATCAAAGTTATTCCTTTTTCTTATCTGTTGTTCTGTCAAACCCTCATTTTTTGGGTTATTGCATTCAAATGGCCTTAACTTGCAAATAAACCATAGGATATCCTTTGTTCTTTGTAAAATGCAAGTTAAGGGGGTTTATTTTCATATTTTAAAAGCTTTGGAATAGGATACTAAGCCAGAGAATTTCAAGAGCAAGCCCTAGGTCAAGAATCTCAATGTTCTTGACTAGGAGTTGATGGATTATGCAAGATCAGAGGGTAGCGGCAAGTAAAGGACCTCAAACCTTGTTGAATCTAGATCTTTAGAGCATGGTGGACATCTTCAAACTCTGATCTTGGTTTCATGCACCCATTTTCAATGCCTTGTTTTGGAACCCACACCCAAAGGCATGCATTAGGTCTGCGGACTCAATAAGGACATTGATATGCTGGAGTGGAGTCAAGGTCTGGGAGTTGGAGGATTGTTAGAACATCAAAAAGGGTACTCAAAAAACATATAAGTTCATAAGGTCCTTTGTCAAATTGAAGAGTTATTGCTGCAGAACAGGTTTTGGAGACCTACTAGAGTCACTAGGTCTATTTGGACCCGTTTGGACCACGACACACAGTAGCATCTACAAAGAAGAAGTTTGGTATGCAATGGTCTTGAAACCTCCTGAGAAATTCTTGGTATGCATTTGTGTGGTGCAAAAGCTTCGTTGAAAGAGAAAAAGAAGAAAAGAATAGAAATGATTTTTTTGCTTTTTATGTCATATACTGTAACCAGCTACTTATAACTTGCAAAAATTATTATAACCATTTGAAATTGAAACTTAGTTTAATGTGAAACTGAGAACTGCTTTATTAGAGCTTTCTGTGATTTAGATTCAGACATCAAGAACATTGTTTTCCTAATATTGTGATTAATGTTTATTTATTAATATCTCATATTGACAAACAATTGATAATTGTAGGGAAAACGTCATTGGGGGTCTTTGAGGATCCACCAGAAGCCAAGGAGAAAATGTATTCAAATGCTAAAGATGGTGTAACAGTCCTTACAGCTGTTGAACCTTGCTGTGTAGATCATCTCTGATTCTCCAAGTTCAACAGTACTGTGGTATTCCTTTGGATACTTCTAATGGTAAATTTCAGACATCAAGTTCTTTTCGTATGAAACTACTACATTTGTAATCTGTAGTTTTAAACTTTTAGTTTATAAATGTTCATCAGCTTTAGTTCGTATGCTGCCATTTCAAGTATGATTAATGAAGTTACCTTTATCACAGGATGAAAGTGAGCAGTCAGCATACTGGTACAGAGCTGGCAGCATTGATACGGTGACTAGGGCATCGTTTAATGGTGGTATTGTGTTTTCCCGTATTTAGGGCATCGGCCTTTTGAAGCATTGCCTTCATCTTTCTTAAGTCTGAGTTTTAAGTTTGTTTATCTCTCTCGGCGCTGTTGAAAATACAAATGACAACGTTCTTGTTTGTTTTGCCCTTATATCCCGATGTGATTTCGCGGAGGGTTACGGCGCTGTTGAAAACACAAATGAAAACATAAATCCCTTGTGTAATTGCCACTTGAAGGAGGATAGTCACTGTAAAGACAACATGATAATGTACACTTACAGCCCGTGTACATTATCATTGTGTCTTTAGAGTGACTATCCTCATTTGTTGAAGAAGAAAAGCATTAATGTGGCTGAATAGCAATACATTCAAGTGGCAATCACACAAGGGACAGTCACTGTGAGATGTCCTCATTTGTGACTGTCCTTACAGTGAGTGTACATTATCATGTTGTCTTTAGAGTGACTATCCTCATTTGTTGAAGAAGAAAAGCATTAATGTGGTTCAATAGCAATACATTCAAGTGGCAATTACACAAGGGACAATCGATCACTGTGAGATGTCCTCATGTGTGACTATCCTTGTCACAAATGACTATCCTTGTAAAGACAACATGATAATGTACACATACAATGAGTGTACATTATCATGTTGTCTTTACAGTGGCTGCCCTCATGTTGTATATTCTTCTCTGTAGATGCTACTATGTGCTAGGGAACTTCTTAGAACTGTTGGTATATTCTTACAACTTGTTACACCTGGGATATTCTTCTCTGTAGATGCTATTGTGTGCCGTGGTCCAAACAGGCCCATAAATGTGGTTGAATAGCAATATATTCAAGTGGCAATTACACAAGGGACAGTCACTGTGAGATGTCCTCATGTGTGACTGTCCTTGTCACAAATGAGGACATCTCACAGTGACTGTCCCTTGTGTAATTGCCACTTGAAGGAAAAAAGCATTAATGTGGTTCAATAGCAATGTATTCAAGCGGCAATTACACAAGGGATAATCACTCTGAGATTTCCTCATTTGTGACTATCCTTACAGTGAGTGTACATTATCATGTTGTCTTTACAGTGACTGTCCTCATTTGTTGAAGGAAAAAAGCATTAATGTGGTTCAATAGTGATGCAGAGTAGTCAGGGCTTTTAGAATATACAAATATACATCCTTAACTCTCATTCCACCAAGGAAGAAGGAATTCCAATGGTTGAAACGTGAGTTAAGGTCTTTACATCAGTCAAACCTTGAAAATGAGGGTTTGTAAACAATGCACAGAAAATTTGAAATAACTTAGATATAAAACAAAGAGAATCAATCAAACCAACTTCCAAAGCATCAGATGTCACTATTACAACTTCCAGGCAAATTTTATCATCCAACCACCATCCGTACAGCCGTACAGAGTTCGTTTTTCACCAGAAATGCACTAAAACAGGGTTATTTTTATTTTTTATGAAAGCAAAATGATTACAATACTGGTTCTCTGTCTGTCTTCGACCATTTGAAGCCTAAAATAGGCTCTCCAAATGTTGGTTCAACCATCTAGGTGGTTAGAACAGTTTATCCAACAAATGTCAACTTTGCTAAGCAACTTTTAAAGTTGCATTACAACTTTGCAAACAACTTTGCCGAGAAGGTTAAAAATGTGTTGTGAAACTTTAGGAACCTTATTAAAGTTATTTTGGACCTTCAAACTTCTTAACAACATCTAAAAGACACCTAATAAACACTTACTATGCTCATTTCATCCAAGGACTCAAAAGATGCCCAAGGTTTATAAGTCACCAAGGGGTCTTGTGTCCAACAAGTGGATGTTTATAAGGAGATAAAATCAATCCTTAATATTTATTACAAACCAAGAAAACATCTAAAACTCCTATTCTAATTTATTGTCATTCAAAAAGACTCTGATTTGTCATTCAAAAAGACTCTGATTTGTCAATCAAAAGGACCTTTCACCAGTCAATCCTTCAAAGCTCCAAGGTGAAAATCTTATGTTCCAATTGATAGGATTTGACTCCTTGGCTTCATGGCAACTTCCTTCAATCATGGTGTCTTTGGCTTGCATTAGGGATGCCCCTGCATCAAATAGCAATGCATTCAAGTGGCAATTACACAAGGGACAGTACATGCCCATTAAAGTTGGTGTTTTGTTATCCAGCATGACAATGGAGACAACATACTCTGTGTCAATTTTACTGATCAAATTTCCCTCCGCCAGGCAAAGCAACAATCTGGGTATGATAAGGTGAAATTTTGTAGTCCTTTTGGGTATGATAACAGTTCCAATTTCCAATAAGATGGTTCATTTTTATAATCTAGCTTCAATTTCTCTTGTGAAAATCTTTTTTTCATTTTATGGGTGGTAAAATATAATTATTATGCTAGAGGTGTGTACTTATGGATGATAATGAAACAAAATGATAAGATTTAAGACTCTTGTTTTTTTTTTAAATAGCAATTTAAGTTTCCTTCTATTATAAATTACTGTTTTTCTATTTTTTAATGTATCTTTCCAAATCTTTTATATCAATTTTATTTATGAAATATAAATATATTAATAATGTTTTAGTGTTTTTAGGATTAGTTTATATCAATTCTATGTATCATCATTCGTCATTCAATTGTCAGTATTATTAATTTAGACTGTGCAATTGTAGAACTACTCGAATATGGGTTGGATGGATACTCAAGCAGGGGAACCCTCCTCAAATATCTCAAGCAGTGAACTTGGAAAAATGTGTCCTGAAGGAACCCTTTCCATCAGAGAGATAAAAGTACAAACAAGTAAAAGAAGCAGGCTCTGCAAATATGTTTTTGAGAAGAAAAATGATAGATTATTCGAGTATGGTTCATGAGGTATATCTAAAAAGACATTTTTTTTCTTATTATAATAAAAGAGGAAGTTGTGAATGTCAAAGTTGAGTGAAACAAAAATTATTTTCATCAAATTTTATTAGGCTTGCTTTTGGGAATAGTTTCTTACAATATTGCTATTAAGATTTTTATTGTGTAGTTTTTAGATTAGGTTTATAAAATTATATTTCATGAGTAGTGATTCATATTAATCAATTAACGATACTTTTGGAAGGTATTTTCAATGTGTCAAATTTTGATATTTTTACAAGAATTAGATTGTGTAATTTTTTTAATTAAAGTCATTGACTCATATTTCATAAATAATAGTTCTCATGAATCCATCTCTTATAAGATTGAATAGTCTATTTAGGAAGTATTTCTGATAGTATGTCAAATTATGATATTACTATTACCATTAGATTGCATGGCTTTGAAGTCAACCTCGTTGACCCATATTCTTCTCTGTAGATGCTACTATGTGCTAGGGAACTTCTTAGAACTGTTGGTATATTCTTACAACTTGTTACACCTGGGATATTCTTCTCTGTAGATGCTACTATGTGCCGCGGTCCAAACGGGCCCATAAATGTGGTTGAATAGCAATACATTCAAGTGGCAATTACACAAGGGACAGTCACTGTGAGATGTCCTCATTTGTGACTGTCCTTGTCACAAATGAGGACATCTCACAGTGACTGTCCCTTGTGTAATTTCCACTTGAAGGAGGACAGTCACTGTAAAGACAACATGATAATGTACACTTACAGCCCGTGTACATTATCATGTTGTCTTTAGAGTGACTATCCTCATTTGTTGAAGAAGAAAAGCATTAATGTGGCTGAATAGCAATACATTCAAGTGGCAATCACACAAGGGACAGTCACTGTGAGATGTCCTCATTTGTGACTGTCCTTACAGTGAGTGTACATTATCATGTTGTCTTTAGAGTGACTGTCCTCATTTGTTGAAGAAGAAAAGCATTAATGTGGTTCAATAGCAATACATTCAAGTGACAATTACACAAGGGACAATCGATCACTGTGAGATGTCCTCATGTGTGACTATCCTTGTCACAAATGAGGACATCTCACAATGACTGTCCCTTGTGTAATTCAAGTGGCAATTACACAAGGGACAGTCACTGTGAGATGTCCTCATTTGTGACTGTCCTTACAATGAGTGTACATTATCATGTTGTCTTTAGAGTGACTGTCCTCATTTGTTGAAGAAGAAAAGCATTAATGTGGTTCAATAGCAATACATTCAAGTGGCAATTACACAAGGGACAATCGATCACTGTGAGATGTCCTCATGTGTGACTATCCTTGTCACAAATGAGGACATCTCACAATGACTGTCCCTTCTGTAATTGCCACTTGAATGAGGACAGTCACTGTAAAGACAACATGATAATGTACACATACAATGAGTGTACATTATCATGTTGTCTTTACAGTGGCTGCCCTCATGTTGTATATTCTTCTCTGTAGATGCTACTATGTGCTAGGGAACTTCTTAGAACTGTTGGTATATTCTTACAACTTGTTACACCTGGGATATTCTTCTCTGTAGATGCTACTGTGTGCTGGGGTCCAAACGGGCCCATAAATGTGGTTGAATAGCAATACATTCAAGTGGCAATTACACAAGGGACAGTCACTGTGAGATGTCCTCGTGTGTGACTGTCCTTGTCACAAATGAGGACATCTCACAGTGACTGTCCCTTGTGTAATTGCCACTTGAATGAGGACAGTCATTGTAAAGACAACATGATAATGTACACAAGTACCGTGAAGGTAGTTGCAAGTTACGACTGTTTCATTGCATACCTGAAACAATGAAGATGTTACGGTCCACAAAACGTTTGTGCTTGAAAGATGAACAAATAAAATTAAACTTCTAAATAACCAGAGCCGCTAACAATAAATTCAACACAGATATGTCCTCATTTCTGGGTATTTTAGCTCTGTAACAGCTGAATACCAGATTACATAATAATGACAAAAGAAAAATAAACCCAACGTACTTAGAAATTGTAGCTGTGATTTCGCGGAGGGAATCTCTCTCGGCACTGTTGAAAATACAAATGACAACGTTTCTCTACATTATCATGTTGCCTTTACAGTGACTGTCCCTTGTGTAATTGCCACTTGAAGGAGGACAGTCACTGTAAAGACAACATGATAATGTACACTTACAGCCCGTGTACATTATCATGTTGTCTTTAGAGTGACTATCCTCATTTGTTGAAGAAGAAAAGCATTAATGTGGCTGAATAGCAATACATTCAAGTGGCAATCACACAAGGGACAGTCACTGTGAGATGTCCTCATTTGTGACTGTCCTTACAGTGAGTGTACATTATCATGTTGTCTTTAGAGTGACTGTCCTCATTTGTTGAAGAAGAAAAGCATTAATGTGGTTCAATAGCAATACATTCAAGTGGCAATTACACAAGGGACAATCGATCACTGTGAGATGTCCTCATGTGTGACTATCCTTGTCACAAATGAGGACATCTCACAATGACTGTCCCTTGTGTAATTGCCACTTGAATGAGGACAGTCACTGTAAAGACAACATGATAATGTACACATACAATGAGTGTACATTATCATGTTGTCTTTACAGTGGCTGCCCTCATGTTGTATATTCTTCTCTGTAGATGCTACTATGTGCTAGGGAACTTCTTAGAACTGTTGGTATATTCTTACAACTTGTTACACCTGGGATATTCTTCTCTGTAGATGCTACTGTGTGCTGGGGTCCAAACGGGCCCATAAATGTGGTTGAATAGCAATACATTCAAGTGGCAATTACACAAGGGACAGTCACTGTGAGATATCCTCATGTGTGACTGTCCTTGTCACAAATGAGGACATCTCACAGTGACTGTCCCTTGTGTAATTGCCACTTGAATGAGGACAGTCACTGTAAAGACAACATGATTGTAGACATGGAAAATTGGCAAAAGGCTTAAATCAATTAAAAAGTGCAATCAAATCATCAAAATAGCATAAATGGAATAAAGGCAATTCAAATCAAAGGAAAATTCAATTAAATGATTAAATAATTAAATAAAGCTTGAAAAGGGGAAAAACACTAAGAAATTGATTAAATTCAATTAATGACATAGTTGTTGAAAGCAAAAATCAAAATGAACCTCTTACCCTTCATGGCTAAATTTAATTACTTTAATTAATTAATAAATATGAATTTCTCTCAACAAAGGAAAAAGGAGACAAAATGGACACAAATCACTCACTTTTGTTGAAATGGTCCAGCCTTTTGAAACCATTTAAATGTTTGTCCCCCCATTTAGGGACAAAGCAAAAGCCAATTGACCTTACCCAAACATAACCATGGTTATCTCACTCTACCCCCTACCCTTGGGAAAATCTTATAAATAGAAGGCATTTTGAGGCATTATTAATCCACTCCATATCTTTGAATTGCAGCAAAGCTCTGTCAATTTGCATCCATATCACTCACTTATCATTTGTCATTGCTAATTAGCTTAAATTGCTTTGATCATAGTAGATTGTTCATCAAATAGAGCTAGAATTTGATAATTAGATCTAAATTTGCATATCATATAGCTTAATTCTCATCTTTAGAGTGTCACTAGTGAGGATCATAGCTGAGAGCCTCATTTACCACTTTATTTTAGAGATCCATGAGATGTTGATAGATTAATTATGCATTTGTTAGATTATTTTGCTCTAATTCTTGTTGTTCTTAGTTAATCTTGTAATTTCATGAAGGTGTAAATCACTCACACACAAATGGCGCCCACCGTGGGGCTCTAGGCCTCAAATTTATCAAAATTTCCACATTATTTGCAAAATTTAGGCTAGAATTGCATGATTTTGCTCATTGTTTGCAGGTTACAAGAAAGAAATCACGCCTACCAGTAAAGAAATCACGCCTACAGTAAAGAGATGTCGCTCGTGGTAATTAAAATGTCGCCTGTAGTCTGAACGATCACGCTTATCAGTCTTCAGAATCATGCTTCCGGAGAAAGAAATCACGCCTGCGAAAATTAAATTCTCGCCTCACGGACAAGCAGCTGATGCCTTTGGCTATTTAGATGTCGCCTGCAAAGAATTAAAATTCGTGGTCGAGAAATGAGTTTACGCCTGGTGTAAAGGGAGTTTATTGCATTTCGCATTTAATTTGTCGCTTTGAGTATTTTAAATGTCGCTTTCAGTTAATTAAATGTCGCTTCTCTGAGTTAATTTGTCGCTTGAAATAAAGAATTCATGCGTTTGTTTAATTTGATATCGCACTTAATTACTTTAATCTCGCTTGAGCCCCTTTTGGTGACGCTCGCGGTTAAAGTAATTACGTCCTTATTAAATTAGATCTTGCCTTTAGCAAAAGAAATGTCGCCTGGTTTAGCATTGATATTGTATCAGAGTATTTACTGTTGTCGCATGTATTAAAGATTTCACGCGTTTGCAAAATTTAATATCGCACTTGTCTATTTTAATCTCGCTTGAGCCCCTTTTGGTGACGCTCACGGTTAAAGTAGTCACGTCTTTGTTAAATTTAATCTCGCCTGTAGTCTGGATGATGTCGCTTGACTGTATTTTCTCTATTTTATCAAAATAAGGACTGTATGCTAACTTCACTGTCATTTTTTTTTGTCTCAGGTACATGCTCTGTCACAGAAAAGTGCTCAAAATTATTTTTTTCTTTTTTGCATGCAAAAAAGAAACAAAAAAGGACGTCCTATTAGAGTATACCTTGCACCTTTTGGATTTAATTTGCAAATATTTGAGTTCAAAATACATCAAGAGCATAATCAATTTGATCATTTTAAGCTTTTTGATTTTGGTTTCCCCTCACTTTGTATGAATTTGTGTTGACTAACTTGTTGGTGGAGGGAACGTTTTGCTAAGGTAAGGGAAGGATTTGGAGAGAAAATGAAAATTTACTACTTAAAAATGCGCCTAGCCTTTGCTAGCATCGTTTGAGGTATTTCTCTCATCAAGCTTGCAAAACTTCCCTTAAATTGTGGCATTTTCAAAGTTCAAAACATAGTTTAATCATTAAGAGGAAAGAACAAACATTTCAATTCTAAGAACCCCTTTGTCACGGGGTTGAAAAAGAACCAAATTGATTGTGAGTGTTTGGGATAAGGGAAAAGCAATAGGGATATGCTCTTCACTCTTTGAGTTAATCAAATTCCCAAACTTGCTCTACCAAATCCACTTTTCATGCTTTCAAATGAACATGTTTAAAACTTAGTGGGCTCGCCTCCCGAGATTGCCTTAAAAGGGCCGGTGAGAGGGACAGCCCAAAGTGGGATACACTTGCTTTTGCCGCGAGAATCCGACCCACTATAAAATGAAATGCGGGTATCCTTAATGGGGTACACGACAAAAAGGATTTTAGCTCTTTCAAACTTCCTCTAGTAGTCCTAACGGATTGCGCAAAATCGTGCTTTTGTGCGTGTGGGAAGCCCCTTAACATAGTTGGGGGATGAAAAGCTAAGATCTATTTTGAACGGAAAACTTACTACATAACGGTAAAATAGCAAAACTACCTATTAGAGCCATGTTTAAAAGCCAAATTTGTGCTAGGTAGCTTGCTTGGAAGTCTTTCTTGTGATCAAACCCGTGGAAACATTCAAGAATATACACATTAGAATGATCTAGGGATATGGTGAATTATTGATGTGTGTGTTGAGATTGTCTTCAACTTTTCAAACAAGAAGTTTTAAAGTACTTGATCAAATTACAATTAAATTTTTAAATCTTATAAACTGATCAATACCATTTACCCATTCCAAACCAACCCAACCGGATTGAAATTCACGAAGGAAGTTTATTTGGGAAACAAGTCAATCCTATTATGGAGCATAATTATCAAAGTCAAGATCAAGATCTCTATAGGAATCAAAGTGATGAGGTGTCTGAAGATGATGTTGTTGAAGCATCCCAAAGTCCCGTGTTTCTGGAAATAATGGAATTACTTTTGAAGTGGGATAAAGACACATATTTTCTAGCTTTCGCTCAAGAAGGAGCTAAACTTCCTTATAATTATGACACATCAACCTTGAGAAAGAATGAGGAAAACCAAAGAGCTGCATCATATAAAATGCCCTTATTAATATCAAGCTATTCTTTTCAAAGTGATGAGGTGTCTAAAGATGATGTTGTGAGAGCATCCCAAGATCCCGTGTTTATAGAAATAATGGAACGAATTTTGGACTGGGATAAAGAAGCATATTTCCTAACTTTAGCTCAAGCAGGAGCTAAGCTTCCACATAATTATGACACATCAACTTTAAGAAAGGATGAAGAAAAGCAAAAAGATATTTTATCTAAAGAGCCATCATTAAGATCAATTTGTCCTTTCCTCTATGATGATGGGTCATCCATATCTTCATCCTCCTCACAAAAGGAAGCATTTAAGAGTGATAAAGTTATCTCAGATCAAAGGAAATTGCATAATCAACCTATGTGTGATCAAGATAATAAAGAATATGGAGTGAAAAATACCGCTCTCAAGCAAGATCTAATTCAAAAACCTCCATATAGCAAGAGTAATCCATTCATTCTTTGTCCATCTCCTAACAAGGTTTCTCCCTGGATGACTTGTACACCTTTCATCCTTCATCCATCTCCCGAACCTCTATCTACCAAAGACCCTCCCATAGCTAGCATTCCTTTCATCTTTTCTTCATCTCCCAAAGCTCCACAATTATCCAAAATTCCTCAATCAAAGAATGAGCCTAATGATGACACTTTTCCCATTGACTATGTCTACCCTCAAGGGCTACCTCTAAAAGAAACCCAAGCTAACTCACATCTTGCTGCAGATTGTTTCCATGCTTCAAAGATCTTAGAACCCAAAGCTTCATGTGCCTCAATGCCTATTATACCTATTCAAGAGGATCCTACACCATTCTTCCAAACATTCCCCACACATATCCAAACATCTACCTTGTCCTTAGAAGTGGCTTCATGTCAAGAAGATAATCCAAAGAGAAAAGAGATAAATAGTGATAAAGATAAAGATCAAGATCAAGATTATATACAAACCCCTCCCATATTTGATGAAGGTCCCATATCCCTTGAACCTTATGATGATCCCCTTGCATCCTTTCATGTCTTTCAAGATGATATCCTTTCATTCCAAGAACACAGTACCCTTCCAAGTTCCATATCTTCTCCACTCCCCAAGCAAGATCAAGATATCCCTTCCATAACTTCCAATGAGCATATTGAAAATCAAGAGCAAAATACTTTAGCTACACAATTCAACTATCCTTGTCAAGATCAAAGCATCCCATCATTTCCTTGTCATATTCCTCCATGTTCACCTCAAGAAAACATCATTCTTCCAAATCCCTTGCAAGATAATAAATCCCTTCAAGCTTCAGTTGATCCTATCAAATGTGTTCCTATCAAAGCTACTCATGAGCCTATTAGTATAAAGATAAATCCTAAAGATGAGAACGTTGACGATGCAGTTCCTTCCAAAGATATTGATATCCCTTTCACACCTTATATCCCTCCATTCAAATACAACCACATACCTCCACTATCCTCCAAATCCATTTTGGGTTCCTATGTCCCAAAACAAAAGTCTTCATCCCTTCCATCCATACTAGGTCCATATATTCCCCCATCAACCGTTCCTATCATCCCTAGCTATCCATTCACTTACCCTACCATGTATCAAGATCAACGAAGACACACATACTGGAAGAATGTCCAAACACCAATCCATATGAACCATCCATATTATTCCTATTCATCCACAATTCCTAAGTCTTTTGGAAGCAATGTTGATGTGCAACATAAAAATCATAAATCCAAGAATCCATATGTGCATAAAAATCACAATGTCCCATCTAATCGACATGTGAATGAAAAGAAAAATGAAATATCCAAAAGGCCGCAAAGGTTCATCAAGCAAAAAGAAAAAAATAAAATGTGGGTTCCTAAATCCCTCATTGAAGAAATGCATTCAAAAGCATTCCAAAAGGAAGAAAAATCAAAGAATATGTGGATTCCCAAGTCATTGTTGAAAGACTTGCACACAAAAGAAGAATCAAAATTGACATTCAAGCTTCCAAAGGCTTCCATTCCATCTCCTTCCAAACATCCTTCATCTTCTTATATCCAAAAATCCACTATCTCAAAAAGATCCTTACCTCCATCATCTATTGTTCCTCCATCATTCCACCACTCTTCAAAGTGTGTGTCAAAGTTGATCTTGCCAACATTTCCATCTTCAACATACCTTTTTCTTATCCTCACATTCATTTTCCAATGCATACTTTTTGTACTTCCATCCCTCTTATCAATACCTTTGAGCATCCTAGTCATACCCATGGTTTATTATAGCATATCTTTCAGAGGAGCATTGTCCAAAGATTCTAATGTTGGGAAAATATTGAAAAATAAAGAAAAAAAGAAAAAAATAAAGAAAAAAAGAAAAAAATGAAAAAAGAGAAAAAGTGCCTTGGTGAAAACCTAGCAATAGGCACCTCGGTAGCAAAAATAAAAAGAAATAAATCTAGGGTGAAAACCACTTCTTGTGGCACCTTAGACAAGTACCATGATGAAAACCTGGCAAACAGGCGTCATGCGTAATTCTTCCTTCTTGCACACTTGGGGGCAAAGTTTCATCCATGCCATCTTCCATCTTCCTATCATTTACCTCACTTTCATCCATATTTCCATCTATCACCTTCATCTTGACAAGGTTGAACACATCCATGAGCATTGAGTATCTTGACATCCGTTATCCTTTCCATCAGCTTATGTACTTGCTGCATCCATGTTACCCTATCATGATCTTGCTTATCCCAAATTCACCTTCATCATTCCATCAGCTTTTTCATAATCCCAAAACATCCCTTCATAGCCTTCATCACTCCTTTATCCAGATTGTGTTATCTTATACACATCTTACCCAAATTGACCCTTGGTCTTGATCAAGATGATGAACTTTAAAAAAAAAATTTGTTATCAAAAACTTCTTGACATGTCCACTCTTTTGGATCACTCCTTTCCATGGCAGCAGATCGTTATCCTATACACTATCTAGCCCTATATCAATTGACTTTCATGGCTTATCCAAAAACATGCTTCACATTGCTATATCATTTTTTTTCCTTAGCTTGGGTACTCTTGAGGAGATAGTCCTATGGGTCACATTCGCATACTTCTTCCATCATAGCCTTTCCATCTCTAATCCATCAGCTTGCAAATCCATCTTTCATGTCCTATATCTTGCTAAGACATTGGGGGCAAACCAATGTGATCTTGTTTGAGAGTGGGTAAAAAGGAAAGGATAAAATACTTTGAGCTGCATCTTGCATAAACCGAGCTTCGGTAATATTTTGGAAGTTTGTCCAAGTCCAACATTTTTCCTATCCAATCAGGGGCATTTGATATGAATCAGTGGATTCAATAGTACAATATTTAGTCACATCAGAGAGGGAATTATCAGAGTTTCAGAAGAGAGAAGAAGATTTTCGTGAACCTTTGATGGATATCATTGTTCACTAACCAAGAATTCGATTACCACAACTTGATCCATGAGCCTTCATTGACTTTATTATTCGGGATTAAAAATTGACAAAACACTTTAAAAAGATCAGAATACTTGGAAATAATTTTTGAAAATCATGAAACATTGCAAAACACTTGAAGCTTTCTTTTGATGATCTTTACTTACATTGATTTTTATCACATCTTTTTAGCTAATCGATGATGTTTCGACTAGATTGGCAATGATGGAGACATGATATTTTTCTTATCTTTGAGTGACTATCTTGAGGGATATCCAACAACTTATGTGAATTCGTCTAATGACATGGTCATCAAAGAACCATCGAGGACTTTCATATAAGGTGGAAGGTTGACCTTGGCTTTTTTATGCAACATTGAATTCGTTGAAACTGGTATTCATACTCTCATAGTTGGTTTATTCAACTAGTGTGGGTTGTACTAGTTCAAAAAAGGAGGTTACCAAATGTGATAAAAAGTGGTATTCATATCATCATGTCAGTGGGCAGTGGTGATTGTACTTGCTTTCCGGTCCCAAAGTGCTCAATGATGAAAATTTATCCTCAAGGCATTTATTTGCTAAAAGCTAGTGACACTTAGATGCATTGCATTGCATTCATAAAAAGGTTAAATTGCATTATCATGTTAGATTAATTGCATGTGCATTTGTTTGTAGTATTTCTCCAAGGGAAAAGGGGGGTCATTCAATTGAAATCTTGATCAATCATAAAATGGGTCATTCAATCAAGAATCAAGGAAAGTCCATAAATCATAAGTGTCCATAATATCAAAGATCCATGAACTTTGTCTAATCAAAGATACAATGTCATCAAAGTGATACATCCAAGTCCTGATCAATAACTGAAACATGATACAATATCAACAAACTGAAAGAGCTCCATAATCAATCATCTCAATAACCTATACTCTAGTTGGGTCAAACCCATGACTTAAATTCAAATAGCCAAGAAGCTAAGGTCCGTATATATATCATTTACGGAAATGTGCCTGTTTCACAAATCAAGGGAATCATATCAGTATTCTATATCAGTGAGTCATCTTACGTCAATCAATCCTATCAAAGAATCAAGCAATCACACCCAGTACCATCGTTCGTGTCTCTGTGTCCTAAGAACGAAGCAGTAGTATCAAATCATATCGGTTTTCACACTGATTGATTTATCCTATCAGAACTATCCTATGAGATTGACAAATCACATTCATTGGTACCATTATCCTATTATCCTAATCACTTGTTTTGCTTAACTACAACAGACCTATCTATCTTGGATATGCAAAATTGTGAGTCATGGCATATCATCAATATTTTTCAGAAATCAAAACATATTCCAACTACTTAAAAAATTTTTAAATCAAGGACTCAATATGTTTTATTTCTGAGGGGGCATCAGAGTATCAAATGGGCATCACATCAAAAACATTTATCATTGGGGCATATCATATCAGTATCATATCGTATCATATCAGTATCATATCATATCAATTTCATATCAGGAGGCAAATCAGTATCAGATCAGTTTATCATATCATATCAAATCTATCAACATATCAGCAATCAATCAACCCAGGACCTTTATCAATTAACCCAGGACCTTTATCATCAAATCAGGACCCATATCATATCAGAGGCATCAGAACCATATCAGCACCATCATCAGAGGCACATCATCATCATCAGGAAGTACATCAATCAAAACGATCAGAGGCATATCAGAACCAGGACCTGAATCAGATCATCATACTAAGAGAATCTTTGAATAGGTGTTCTTCGCACATCGACTCAAAGAGGGGCATTTGTAGACATGGAAAATTGGCAAAAGGCTTAAATCAATTAAAAAGTGCAATCAAATCATCAAAATAGCATAAATGGAATAAAGGCAATTCAAATCAAAGGAAAATTCAATTAAATGATTAAATAATTAAATAAAGCTTGAAAAGGGGAAAAACACTAAGAAATTGATTAAATTCAATTAATGACATAGTTGTTGAAAGCAAAAATCAAAATGAACCTCTTACCCTTCATGGCTAAATTTAATTACTTTAATTAATTAATAAATATGAATTTCTCTCAACAAAGGAAAAAGGAGACAAAATGGACACAAATCACTCACTTTTGTTGAAATGGTCCAGCCTTTTGAAACCATTTAAATGTTTGTCCCCCCATTTAGGGACAAAGCAAAGCCAATTGACCTTACCCAAACATAACCATGGTTATCTCACTCTACCCCCTACCCTTGGGAAAATCTTATAAATAGAAGGCATTTTGAGGCATTATTAATCCACTCCATATCTTTGAATTGCAGCAAAGCTCTGTCAATTTGCATCCATATCACTCACTTATCATTTGTCATTGCTAATTAGCTTAAATTGCTTTGATCATAGTAGATTGTTCATCAAATAGAGCTAGAATTTGATAATTAGATCTAAATTTGCATATCATATAGCTTAATTCTCATCTTTAGAGTGTCACTAGTGAGGATCATAGCTGAGAGCCTCATTTACCACTTTATTTTAGAGATCCATGAGATGTTGATAGATTAATTGTGCATTTGTTAGATTATTTTGCTCTAATTCTTGTTGTTCTTAGTTAATCTTGTAATTTCATGAAGGTGTAAATCACTCACACACAATGATAATGTACACAAGTACCGTGAAGGTAGTTGCAAGTTACGGCTGTTTCATTGCATACCCAAAACAATGAAGATGTTACGGTCCACAAAACGTTTGTGCTTGAAAGATGAACAAATAAAATTAAACTTCTAAATAACCAGAGCCGCTAACAATAAATTCAACACAGATATGTCCTCATTTCTGGGTATTTTAGCTCTGTAATAGCTGAATACCAGATTACATAATAATGACAAAAGAAAAATAAACCCAACGTACTTAGAAATTGTAGCTATGATTTCACGGAGGGAATCTCTCTCGGCACTGTTGAAAATACAAATGACAACGTTTCTCTACATTATCATGTTGCCTTTACAGTGACTGTCCCTTGTGTAATTGCCACTTGAAGGAGGACAGTCACTGTAAAGACAACATGATAATGTACACTTACAGCCCGTGTACATTATCATGTTGTCTTTAGAGTGACTATCCTCATTTGTTGAAGAAGAAAAGCATTAATGTGGCTGAATAGCAATACATTCAAGTGGCAATCACACAAGGGACAGTCACTGTGAGATGTCCTCATTTGTGACTGTCCTTACAGTGAGTGTACATTATCATGTTGTCTTTAGAGTGACTGTCCTCATTTTTTGAAGAAGAAAAGCATTAATGTGGTTCAATAGCAATACATTCAAGTGGCAATTACACAAGGGACAATCGATCACTGTGAGATGTCCTCATGTGTGACTATCCTTGTCACAAATGAGGACATCTCACAATGACTGTCCCTTGTGTAATTCAAGTGGCAATTACACAAGGGATAGTCACTGTGAGATGTCCTCATTTGTGACTGTCCTTACAATGAGTGTACATTATCATGTTGTCTTTAGAGTGACTGTCCTCATTTGTTGAAGAAGAAAAGCATTAATGTGGTTCAATAGAAATACATTCAAGTGGCAATTACACAAGGGACAATTGATCACTGTGAGATGTCCTCATGTGTGACTATCCTTGTCACAAATGAGGACATCTCACAATGACTGTCCCTTGTGTAATTGCCACTTGAATGAGGACAGTCACTGTAAAGACAACATGATAATGTACACATACAATGAGTGTACATTATCATGTTGTCTTTACAGTGGCTGCCCTCATGTTGTATATTCTTCTCTGTAGATGCTACTATGTGCTAGGGAACTTCTTAGAACTGTTGGTATATTCTTACAACTTGTTACACCTGGGATATTCTTCTCTGTAGATGCTACTGTGTGCTGGGGTCCAAACGGGCCCATAAATGTGGTTGAATAGCAATACATTCAAGTGGCAATTACACAAGGGACAATCACTGTGAGATGTCCTCATGTGTGACTGTCCTTGTCACAAATGAGGACATCTCACAGTGACTATCCCTTGTGTAATTGCCACTTGAATGAGGACAGTCACTGTAAAGACAACATGATAATGTACACAAGTACCGTGAAGGTAGTTGCAAGTTACGGCTGTTTCATTGCATACCCAAAACAATGAAGATGTTACGGTCCATAAAACGTTTGTGCTTGAAAGATGAACAAATAAAATTAAACTTCTAAATAACCAGAGCCACTAACAATAAATTCAACACAGATGTGTCCTCATTTCTGGGTATTTTAGCTCTGTAACAGCTGAATACCAGATTACATAATAATGGCAAAAGAAAAATAAACCCAACGTACTCAGAAATTGTAGCTGTGATTTCGCGGAGGGAATCTCTCTCGGCACTGTTGAAAATACAAATGACAACGTTTCTCTACATTATCATGTTGCCTTTACAGTGACTGTCCCTTGTGTAATTGCCACTTGAAGGAGGACAGTCACTGTAAAGACAACATGATAATGTACACTTACAGCCCGTGTACATTATCATGTTGTCTTTAGAGTGACTATCCTCATTTGTTGAAGAAGAAAAGCATTAATGTGGCTGAATAGCAATACATTCAAGTGGAAATTACACAAGGGACAGTCACTGTGAGATGTCGTCATTTGTGACTATCCTTACAGTGAGTGTACATTATCATGTTGTCTTTAAAGTGACTGTCCTCATTTGTTGAAGGAAAAAAGCATTAATGTGGTTCATTAGCAATGTATTCCCAGCATCTGTACCTGCATCTCTCTTATATACTACAAGTTACTTGCCATCAGAAATTGCAGTTCCCTCACGTGACATTGATGGTGAAGTGTTCTTTTCAAAACCATTATCTGTGGTTACCAATGCTCCTGTTTTAGGCAATAAGTTTGTTGCATTCCATGAGCCATTGGTCAAGTTTCTTCTACGAGCTTCTGATGCCTCAAAATCTAAGCAGCGCCTACGCATGCCTCGTTGTGGTTGATTATCATTCTGTACATGAATTATAATGAGTAATCAGTTTTGGCCCTTGGAATCTTGTATGTAACATGCACAGGCATTTCATGGCTAAATGAATCTATTTAAAAGCATCAACTTTTCTTACATGATGCTGGATACATAAGTAGAACAAGCGTATATCAAATTGGAAGCAATCAGAACTCCACAATGACATATTATTTAGAGTACTCTTCAGTTTAAGTAATAATGCATATATTGACACTGTAAAGACAACATGATAATGTACACTCACTGTAAAGACAACATGATAATGTACACTCACTGTAAGGACAGTCACAAATGAGGACATCTCACAGTGACTGTCCCTAGTGTAATTGCCACTTGAATGTATTTCTATTCAGCCACATTAATGCTTTTCTTCTTCAACAAATGAGGATAGTCACTGTAAAGACAACATGATAATGTACACTCACAGTGAGTGTACATTATCATGTTGTCTTTACAGTGACTATCCTCATTTGTTGAAGAAGAAAAGAATTAATGTGGCTGAATAGCAATACATTCAAGTGGCAATTACACTAGGGACAGTCACTGTGAGATGTCCTCATTTGTGACTGTCCTTACAGTGAGTGTACATTATCATGTTGTCTTTACAGTGGCTGTCCTCATTTGTTGAAAGAAAAAAGCATTAATGTGGTTCATTAGCAATGTATTAAATTAATTTTTTTTTTAAATCCACCCACGGGCGTCGCAATTGCGACAGAAACCCATCGCAATGCGATGCAGGCGCCCGTCGCAATTGCTTTGGAGGTCCGTCGCGATTGCGACGGCCCTCCGAAGCCATGCGACGGGGGGGCGACGGCCATGCCGCTTCTTAAATCTTAGTCACATTGTGATGGATATGTGTCGCAATTGCGACGGCTACCCATAGACGTCGCAATTTGCGACTAAAAAATAGCGACGTCTATGGGTGTTGCTATTGCGACACATAGCTGTCGCAATTGCGACACATAGCCGTCGCAAAATGACCCCAAATGTATTAGTGTGAGTCCTTTCTTACGGTGGTTGTGGGCTGCCCATTGGTGATGGTGCTTCTTACATTTCAACCACTCTTTTGCACTGATAGCTACTTCTCTCAACCGGTAAATGGCTTCACTTGTGCAACCACATACATCTCTAAAGATATGGGTTGCTTTCCCTACTCCTTGTAAATAAGTTTTGGTGTGTTGTTAGTTTAAGTTATCTTTTTTAGTTTGGGTTGGTGTTGGTTTTGGCTTGTTGTTTTCCCATTTCCCCCTCGCCCATCTGCAAGCATCTCCTTGCACTATGTTTTTCTTAACTCTATTGCCCAATGGTGCTAGGCATTGTTCTTCATTACGAGATATTATGGTGTTCTCTTCTTTTTGCATAAAAAATCATTCCTCAGTCAGAGCTAGCTTTTGGCCCACTTATAGTGCCCCATTTTAAAATTTTCAAAACTCAGCCCCTATCTTGTTATTATTGACCAAAATGTGAGATTTACATGATTGTTGATTCTTATCCTTGAAAAGATCATGTTTTATAAAGATGTAAGTGAAAGAAAAAATCTTTTGAACCCCCTTGAACCAAGTTCAAATGGGTTCAAGAAGTTTAAACATGTTCAAGTGGTTCAAATTGATTCAAGAAGGTTCCATTGGTTCAAACCAGTTCAAGTGGTACAATCGAGTTCAAGTTTGAAGCTCGAGTTCAATGGATCAATCTGGTACAGTTGGCATAACTAGTTCAAATTGGTTTGAATGATACAAATAATCTCATAGGTTCAACAAGGCCAAAAGTTCAATGATCAGGAAAGTTCAATCAGGTTTGACTGGTTCATTTTGGTTCAATAGTTTAGATTGGTTATTTGGTGAAATATTGACATCAAGCTTAATCAATATTGTATCAAGTTTGGTGTGATGATGTTGGATAAAAATAATGACAGAGATCTATATGAATGTTTTTGTGGGAGAGAATATTCAAACAATGAATCTCAACTCAAATTGATGATCCATGTGTAAGAATTGATATGGTTAATATGCATAATTTTCAATGCAACTCGTAATCTCGAATTTTTCACTGACAGAACAACAGTCATATTACAGGGGCATAACTTTCAACTCCATAGTTGGATCGTGCTAAATTTTGGATATGTTTGGGAAAATCTAATTCTTCAAAGTCTCACCTTAACGATCTTCAAAATTATGCCCGGTTCGCGAGATACAGACGACTGTATGAGGAAATATATAAACTATCAACAACAAACATAAGATGCCGACAACACTTCATCACCAACATATGTGACCTGTCAAAGGATAAATGTGTATTTAATTTGATATGATAAACATATTAATTATTATCCTTATGGCTATAATATAAAACATTAAGCCCGAGAAAAGAAATAAAGGTCTTTTTCAAAAGACTTTAAAGAATCAGTTATTTTAACTGGAAAGAGCTACGTGGGAAAAAGAGGCAATTTCCAAGAATCGGTTACAACAACTGTGCAATAAATTATATATTGTAAAAGACTTAGCATAATGGAGGGGGGGTTAGAAAGTTAGAATTAAAAGTAGATATAGAATAGAATTTTATTTTCCTGCAAAGTTTTAGTGTTCGATGTTTGGATCATCTGTAAAATTGTAATTTTTGCCTGTGTTGCATAAACATGATCTAAACTTACAAAGTTGTTCTAAATCTGTGTTGTTTGGAATGAATGGATGATACATTTATATGTGATTATTAATTCATTATGTATGTTATATCGACGGTTCTTTGATGATCTTGCTTTAGCTTAGTGTTAATTTTAGTTCTGTTTCAAAGTTCTTGAGAAATATTACTGTAGGAACTGTGTTTTTCTCGCATTTAAAATCCTTGTTGGTTCAGTTTCTTTTATTGTTTGAGCTTATCACCAAAGAGAGATTATAGAAACCTTAGAATCTTTCAGGTTAAAATCTAAATATAAGTTGTAATTTAGGATATTCATTGGAAATCCGATAGGGAGTTGTACCTAAGAGAAAATTTAGAGGGAAGTAATCATTGCATGCTTACCCAATTGTTGTGATTATTTTTGTTTCATGTATAGGCCATAGAGTTAGTTTGTGAGTAAAAGCTATTTGCAAAGAAAGACAAATCTGTTCACCAACACCTCTATAAGAGGATTCTTATATTATATTATCTTTGTTGATGATTTCTCTAGAAAGACTTGGATGTATTTTTTAAAACATAAGGACTTTGAAGAAATTCTAACTAAGTTTAAAGAATTTAAAAGTTTAATAGAAAATATATCTAGAAAGAGAATTAAAATATCTTAGAATTGATAATGGGGAGGAGTACACTTTAGATATCTTAAAGAACATTTGTACTAATTCTGGGATTAAGACAGAGCTCACAATTCCTTAAAATCCTCAACAAAATAGGGTGATAGAAAGGAACAATAGAAATATTGTTGAGGTTGCTAGAGCTATGATGTATGCTCAAATTATAGAAACCTCTTTATAGGTTGAACCCTTTAGTATAATTGTATATATTCAAAATGAATGTCCTCACTCTATTCTAGAAAATAAAACCCCTGAAGAAGTCTTCTCTCGAATCAAACCTGACATAAGCCATCTAAGAATCTTTGGTTCTCCAGTCTACATACATGTGCCTAAAGAGAAAATATCCAAACTTGAACCTTCTAGAAGAAAAGGGATATTTGTGGGTTATAGTGAAACCTCCAAACCCTATACAATCTTTATACGTAGACAAAGATAGATTGAGCTCAGTAGAGATGTCACCTTTGAAGAGGATATAACCTTCAAGAAATTTGAAAGGATTCATGAGTTAGAAAATTTAGAACCATCCCAAAACATGGAAGAAGATCATACTCCTGACATTCAAAGGGAGTCTCTTGAAGATGAATACACTAATCCTGAGAAAGAACCCAAAATAAATAGAAAAAGGCCACATTGGTTTAGTAAGATGACTCAAGAAGCAGAGAGATTTACCTTACCTAAAGGAACCATCAGAGAAAGGAAGAAGCATGACATATACTCTAATTATGCTGCCTTAATGAATGAGATCATTGAAGCAGAACCTTCCAGCATTGAAGAAGCCACCCAAATTAAAGCTTGTAAAGATGCCATGTCAAAAACGTATCAATCCATTATGAATAATGATGTATGGGATATTGTGCCCAAACCTAAAGACAAGTCTGTAGTATCTTCTAAATGGATCTTCAAAAGAAAGCATGTTGCAGATAGAAACATTGAGAAATATAAGGCTCGATTTGTAGCCAGAGGCTTCTCTCAAAAGGAAGGTATTGATTAGGAGGAAACATTTTCCCTAGTTACAAGGTACACCTCTTTCACGACAATTATTGCTATTGTTGCTTCTAAAAGATGGAAGGTTCATCAGATGGATGTAAAGATTGTCTTCCTTAATGGGATAATAGAAGAAGAAGTATACTTGGAACAACTTGAAGGTTTTGTTATACATAACAACAATTCACATGTGTGAAAATTAAAGAAGGCATTGTATGGGCTTAAACAGGCTCCCCAAGCCTAGTACAAAAGTATTGTTAAATACCTTCTAGGGCTAAAATTCTTCAAGAATGATGCGGATCTAAACTTATACAACAAGGTAATGAATGGTCAAATATTAATTCTTGTACTTTATGTTGATTATTTACTAATCACAGGAGAAGATCACCTAATTACAAAATGTAAGAAAGATCTTGCATTAGAATTTGACATGAAGGATCTAGGACTTTTACATTACTTCCTTGGGTTAGAAGTGTTCCAACAAGAGGATAACATTGCTCTAAATCAAGGGAAGTACAGTATAGACATTATAAAGAGGTTTGGAATGTTAGACCATGAAAACACCTATGGAAACAAATTTGCACAAGCTAAAGACAACAACAGTTGACTCAGAAAATATAAATCCTACTTTATACCAATAGATAATTGGATCCTTGATGTATTTGGTAAACACAAGACCATATATTTTCTATTCTGTAAATGCCTTAAGTCAATTCATGTGTGAACCAAAATAAATACATCTAGTTGTAGTTAAACATATTCTAAGGTATCTTCAAGGAAAAAATAAGTATGGTCTCAAGTACACCAATGTTGACCTAAACCTTCATGGGTACACTGATTCAGATTGGGCTGGTTGTGTGATAGACAAAAAGAGTACATCTAGGTGTTTCTTTAGTTTAGGACCAGCTATGATCTCATGGTTCAGTAGGAAACAATCATCAGTCGCACAAAGTTCTACAAAAGTCAAGAAATTGCAGCATCCATGAGAGAAAAAGAAGCAGTACTGATTCATAAAATTTTAGTGGGATTGTTTGGTGAACCTATGAATCCTACCATTATTCATTGTGATAACCAGAGTTGTATAAAACTCTTAGTGAATCCATTATTCCATGACATATCAAAACACATTGAGATTCCATACCACTACGTCAGAGATATGGTAGATAAAAATGTGATTCGATTGAAATATGTAAGTAAAGATGAACAAACTACAAACATTTTCACCAAACCATTAGCCAAGGAAAAAGTTTCTCATTTATGTAAGAAACTTGGCGTGTACTAGAAATTGTACCTTCATAGAATTAGTATTGTCAAATAAATCAAATAGAAAATCTATTTAGCAAATAAATGAGTGATTAATCATTCTATGGCTCTCTAACTAAGAGTGTTAATGGTGAAGCTCTCAGCAAGCCTCCATTAATGACAGTCCTAAAATGAGAAATGAGTGATAAGATAAGCTAATTAATTCAATTCTAAAGTGAAATGCTTAATTAACTTCTAAAATTCCTTTCTAGCTATAATTCTCAAGAGGTTAGATGCAATTCTTAGATTTGTGGATGATTTATGAGTGAATTTAGCCTTTCTTTTATAGGATTTGGCAAGGGTAGGGGGTGTGGTAGAGTTGATCATGATTAGGCTTGAGTTGAGTCTTTGGTTCCACCCTTTGAAGATAATTTAAATATTGTGTCTTCAAAGCTTGGGACAAGAAGACAAGATGAGTGGATAAGACGCTCTTTCAATTTGAGTGATTGAGATTGAATTTGGCTTGATCCATGTGAGTTCTTTTCTTAAACCCTATTGGTTGAGGCTTTTTCCTCCCATGTGGTGTTGAGAGAAATTAAGATTTAATCAATTGATTTTAATTCATTTATTTAGCCAAGTGTACCCCTTGAACGGGTTGACTATTTTTAATTCCAAACTATACAATTAATTGAATTAATTGCACATTGATTTGATTTCACTTGATTAAAATGCTCTTGATTTTGATTTATATTGAATTGAAGCTTGATTTTAATTTTGATTGGCTAAATACTTGTTTGGATTCAATTACCTTGATTTTGCCTTGATCTGCCTTGATTAATCACGTGAATGATCTTGTCCACTTTTTGGTGATTACAAATGCCCCTCTTTGAGTTGACATGCGAAGCGTATCGATTCAAAGAATGTTCTGATCCAACTGATAAAAGGTCTTGATTCTGTTGATGGTCGATCTCGATGTTTGATACGAGATACAAATTTTGATGATGTTTGATGCAATTTTGATTGATTTGATAGTCCTTGATGGTCTATTCAATGATAGATTGCCTGATATGGTACCTAATTTGATTCGATTTGATATTTGATGCCCCTCTTGATTGATTAGCAAAAACTTTCCTGATAAAATATTGCACTCTGATTTGATGGTCGTGCCCCTGATTCTATGATATTGCTATTGTTTTGATTATCCGAGTGTATGCCCCCTCAAAAATGAAATGAAATTTGATAGATGGTTGAAAATTTGATGATTTAGGTCAATTTGAGTTGATTGGGTCAATTTATAATGAATTTTGATTTCATTTCCGATAATGTTTTCATGTTTGTTTGATGATAAATGCCCTTGATTTGGCAAAATTGGTGAAAAAATTGGGTCCCTGGCCCCCCTTTGATCAAAGGTTCCCTTTTTAGGTCAACGATACCCTTTTTAGGTCAAAAGGTTTATATAAAGGGGTAAAAAGTCTTTTTTACTATTCATTTTCACTTTTACTCTTGACTTTTGAGCTCTAACTTTCTTTGACTCCCTCACGATGTCAATCCCAATATGTGAGCACATATTCAAGCGTAGTCGATGGTATTAGCGGCCACTCACCTACGGACCTCCGATGAGTACCTGAACCTCTTGGTTCTTTCCAGTTATGCGTTTAAATTCACAAAATTTGAATTTTTCTTAGGAAAACCCTCTGTTTTTGCTTTTTATTTTTCAAATAGCGCTTTTACACCTTTAAATAGCACTTTTACACATGAAATAACGCTTCTGTGATTTTAACCAGGGCTTTCGCAAATTGGAATAGCACGTTTACATGCCTGTTCTAGGGCTGAATTTGCTTTTGCTTTGTCAAATAGCGCGTATGATCTTGATTTCACTTTTGTCATTTAAATTAGCACTTATGAATTTTAAAATAGCGCTTTCAAATAGTTTTAGCACTTTTGCCTGAAGTTGCACTTTTAAATCTTTAAGTAGTGCCTTTAAATGTTTAAACAACACTTTTGCGTTTTAGCACTTTTAAAGCCTGAAATGGCGCTTTTACCCTGCTAGAAAAGATTTTAAATTGCCATAGTCCACTTTGAAAATTATTCAACATCGTAGATCAGATGATTGGTTAAGGTAGCAAACTTGATGTTATAGTGAGTCATAAGAAGTCATTATGAGTTAGTCATAGTTTGAATGTTTGATTGTCAATCTAGATTTAGATGATGAGTGATGATGAATTTTTCATCCTCTCTGAATAGACTAAGGAAAATTAATTGTGGTTTAATATTTGTAAATGTTTGATTGACTTAGGATGATCCAAATGATAACTGATTTTGAAACTGATGTGATTGAACTTGCTTTGTGCAGGTTGTGCTCAAGTCATTAGGTGCTCGTGGTTTGTATCCCTTACCTATGAGTATGATCTAGGACCTAAGTGTGGCTGATCATAGACATATCAGTCTGTGTGGTCTATCTTTCCTTTTGGCTCTACCTAGATTCTGAGTGAATCGGGGTTTGATCATTGCTATGGCTGAGCGATGGCACTCAGACCATAACACCTTCCATTTGCCTATGGGTGAGATGACGATCACCCCAGAGGATGTGTATCGTATCCTTCACTTGCCTACTCGAGGAGAGCTGGTTTATTATGATTCTATATATGATGGGTCAGCATATCGGTGGGTCTTTCTGGATTTGACCATTGGAGATGATCATATCCAGTGGGCCTAGTTTCTTTCTTTTCCAGTGCTACCAGCAGTCTTAGGTACTCTGATTGGTGGGTTCCTTCTTCCAAATAGACGTGGTCATGGATTTGCAGTTGGGTGGGGTCCTATCCTTGAGGACTTGATGGCTCATCCTCAACAATTTGATTGGGGATCCTATGTATTAGCTTAGTTGTATCATGAGCTACATACAATTGTTTATAGATGATCTTCCACGCTCACTGCAAGAGCGATATTACTACAACTTTGGACTTGGGAGCATATCCCAGTGACACATCCCATCACAACATGACAGTGAGATCTGGGTTGGCCATTCACCTGGATGTATGAGGGTATGGTGATTCAGACCCACATGGGTAAGCTAGATTACTGGCATCGTGTCATCGACGATATGGATGTTGTGTTTTGGAGGCCATATGTGGGATGTGAGGCTTGGACTGAGGATGTCACTAAGTTTCCTTTCACGTTCTGTCCTCGATGGATGATTGGAAAATCCACTTATATCATTGAGATATTTTGCTTCAGGAGAGTTCTGCGTCAGTATGGGCACACATAGGGTATGCCCCAGGGAGTGGCTATGTATGCTTGAGTTTAAGAAGAGAGATCTTTGTGGGGTCCCTATGTGGATTATGGGACAACTATTTGAGAGATTCGAGATCTTGGGTATCTACCTTGGTCGATGCAAGAGCATATTATGGATGCTGGGATCATAGATGAGTACACTGATTGGCTGCATCAGAACCCATTTTTGAGGTTTACAAATCTTGTTGAGAGAGTCCGAGGTATTGATGAGGTATCAGATGGTGACGGTGGTGATGTGGGAGATGGGAGAGATGATGCAGATGATGGAGATGGTGGGAGAGGTGGGGGTAGGATTAGAGCATGGCGTAGATGACAGGGTCGTCGGGCAGTCAGAGTAGGTAAATTTCTTATTCTAGTGATTGATGATGCTCCTATCCCTCCTAGGGTTGATCAAGTTAGAGGTGGTGCAGATAGAGCACTCCATCAGATTGCTAGGGATCCAGCTGTGAGACCATGCTGAGATAGGGCTAGGCGACAATGAGAGGTTGATGCAGAGGTTGCACAAGTTTTGCTTGATCAGGCACAGGGTCTTGCTCAATAGGTTATACCACCAGTTTTTCCACATGCTTCCTCTTCTCAGGCACCTGCTTCTACTTTGATGCCATCATCTTCTTCACGTCCATCTTCTTCCAGTTTTGTTCCATCCTTATCAGATCCATCTTCTTCCATGCCTTCTTCTTCGATACCTTTGTAATACCCCAAAAATGGGCTATAAGTTCATTAATCTTCTATATCAACAAATTGAATGAAATCAACATCAAAGTCCTAACCTAAGGCACATCTAAACATCATCGAATCATAATTGATTATCTTAAATTCTGCATCGGGGAATATTCCTAGTAATATTCCTAATCATCATAATTATCTTTAATTTAATGATTATTTGGCGATAAATCACATTTATCCTAAAGTTTGATTAATTGAATATTTTCATATTTAATTAATTAGATTTAATATCTTGCCAATTAATTGTGTAATTAAATTTAATTCTATCTATTATTAATTGTATTATTTAATTTTGACAATAAATCCAATATCCTATGAATAATTGATTAAATTCTTATTTAATTAATTAAAGCAAGTTGTCATTATTTAATAATATAGTTTTTAATAAAAGTTTGATTAAATAATTGATTAACCCATAAATCAATTATTTATTTTCAAAAATCAGTTAAGTTGAGAATAAATCACTTTATTTATTTATTAAATCATAATTATCCATGTGCACATTCAAGGACCATTAAACTCAAATTGGAAAATCAATGCAAATTGTTAGCTTTTTGAAAATCAACATCTTTTTGAGTTTTAAAGTTGATCTAAACTTCTAATTCGAGTTGAACTATGCTTTTGCATGATTTTGTGACTTAATTATCTTTATTTAAAAATAACTCAAAAATCAAGCTGAGTTATTTGAGTGATTTATGGCTTTTTCTCATGCACCTCCAAAGCCCTGGATTTCTATAAAACCAAGGCTTTAGCTCTTCATAATTCATCTCGCAAATTGCAAACTTACTCTACAGGAATCATAGCATATTAGATTTGGAGAATTTGCACAATTGGAGCTTGAAAGATAAATTTGAGGATTTGAAGCTTTGTGAGATCAATTTCAAATTCATAGCTTTCATATTATTGTTAGAATTTTCATTCTCATATCATATCATTTCTAGATTAGTATTGCATATCAATTTACATATTAGCATAGATTCATATCATTGTTAGATCAATTTCCATATTAGCATAGATTCATATCAGCTTTCATCATATTATTGCATAGAAAATATAAAAAAAAAGAAGATTAATTGCATTCATATTTCATATCAGTTTGGCATTCAAATCCTTCATTTAGGTGTCGTCTAGGTCACTGATCTCGATAACAATTTGAGAACATTAATCTCACACCTACTAGAAGACAGTAAATCGCTTGGTTAAATTAGATTTCAATTTTGCACGATTTTGATTATAGCTAACCTCTAATGTTTTACTGAAGTTTTATGTCTACAGATCAGGTACAAAATTCACACACACATTTTCTGGCGCCCACCGTGGGGCAACCCACCTTTACATGCTGGTTTTGATTTTTTTTTTGGAGCTACCCTAAAGTTTCAAAGATTTAATTTTATCTCTCAAACAGCTTGGATTTTTGGACTGAAATTTTTTTTGTAGGTTGGACATATATCAGAAAAGCTACAGTAAAAAATTTAGAATTTTCTGATATGTTTTGAATTTTTAATAATTTTTTCTTGAAATTCTGGAAAAAATTAATATCTGACGCAAATCAACATATTTTTTAGAAATTTTTATATTTTCAGAAATATCTTTAAATTCTATACTGGGTCCATTCTTTGTATTTTAAATTTGGACGCAATATAATAGCTCAAATAGTCAATTTACAAAAATTGGTCTATTTTGATAAAATGGGTCTCTAGGGCACAAATGAAGAGATTTTTAAAAAAAATTTACATTTTTGGAAAGCTCTCTATCTTTTAGTAGGGGTCTCTATTCTGAATTTCTATTTTTGTGGCCAAAATCATATCAAAAAAATTAGATCTTGTTGACTAGGTCAAATGCAGCAAAAAAAATAAAGTTTTGTGATGGGTATGCACTTATTTTTTTACATGGTTCAATGAATGATATGAGTTGTCATTTGGGTTAATTGCTGGTTATTATTGCTGATAATAATTGATTTTTAGAGCTAACCCTATGATTTTTATAAGTTGAATATATGTTGCATATCTTGTTTGCTTGTTTGCTTGTTGGAGAGTTCGTCACTTGCTTGCATGGAAAAGCTCAACAAGAATTGCTAAAAATAGGTAAAATCTACTAAGCGCGTTGTGAGGATCTCAGGTATTCCACTTGTGCTGATAATATTTCAATTTGGGGCTTAAAATAAATCTCTCGTGTGTCTAGCTTGGGTGATTCTTTTCATGCTTTTGTTCTACACACTTGCATAATTGATACTAGCTTGTGACCCCTTAAGGATTCATTAAGTAGTCTTAGATACTTGTGATTGCTCTTGATTGCTATCTTGGGTTATTGGACTCACTAATCCACCGGCCCCTCATTCTGCCCCGTGGTTGCAATCTCAGCGCCATAAAGGGGAGGGGTCAACAGGACAGAAGCGTTAAGTGTTCCACTTGGCAACCCTTTTGTGCTTTTAGGAACTCACTTGTTTTCTAAGTTGGGGACTCATTTTCAGCTTGTGTGAGGTGTTAAGTGTTCCACCTTGTGGACTCATCTCATATTCACTTTAAGCGTTAAGTGTTCCTCTTTCTTCTTTTTAGGTACTTTTGGTAGATTTGCTTTTGGAAACATATATTCGTACTCACATAGTAATTAGGCCCCATGAACACTATTTGTGGATCTTGAGAGAGTGGGTTCCTAGAGAAACCCTTCTCAATGAGGGATCCCTTGTAGGTGGGGAGGATACTTAGTGCGTCTCATGTTCTACTTGGTTCATGCATCTTCCCTTATTGATTGATACATTCTCTCTCCGGAGAGGTTGATAGATCACGTGGGGTTGATATCATAGACCTTGGTGAGACAAACTTTGTCTTAGCGTGTCAGATTAATCTACTTGCTTTGTTTGGGTTAAAAGTGAAGAGGCATCGAAACCTTGGATCTAGAGCCAAGTCCCCTTATGGTATCATACTGTGAGTCACCTTTAGAGAGGGTTAATCGTAGCGGACAATCCCTTCACAGGGAAAACTGCGTTGACGGAACCTCAAGCGGTAATAGCCATTTTCGCCGTGGTAGTGATAGCCACTATATAAATGTCCTTGTGAAAGAAATCTCCATGGGTATGGTTCATTTTTGGGTTGTCAGATCTCCCTAGCAGCTCTTGAAGATTAAGTTTTTGGACTGTGTCAAAACCCTGGTGCGCCGAGATTGGAGTTTACCCCTTTGGATCATAAAAGTTGCAGAGTCAAACCATTACTAAAAACCCTAGTGAGGCCAAATTTTCATTTTATATGGTATATGTGCATTATTGCAAAACATTTTTGGAACATACACAATTAGCGCTTTTGAGGATTAGAATGAATAAGTCACTTGATTGTTCATGTACAAGGTTGCTTTTGCCCTTGTTCATTGTTTTCAGACATGCTTGAAATCACTTGCTTGTTGTTTTGCATGCTTGTTTATCTATCTGGTTATTGAAAACGGACAAATCTGTTACAATCCTCAAAATCTCGACATTGAAATTTGCAAACAATTCAAATCTGAAAACTCAAAATTTGCAAAATCTGAAGTAAAATCCTTTTTGGAGTCAAAAGTCATCTCAGGAGGTCAGAAAGTCATATGAGTTTCCATCAAGTGTCGTTTCATTGCAACCCATCTGTCATATGATTGAGTACCCAGTGTCATACGAGTTTCCATGCCAGCAAATTCTAAGAGTCAAAATCTTGCTTGCAATTTTCGTACGAGTTTTACAACTGTCGTTTCATAGCATACCCACTGTCGTATGAGTCTGCAGAGTGTCGTTTGGGAAATTTTTGAAAATTGTCAAAATTGCCAAATATTTAGCTTTTTCAACCTAATTTCAGAATCTGTCAAACGAATAACTGTGTCAGGAACATAGCAGTAGCTATTAAGAATCCAATCATTTTCCTAAAGTGGCCTTTTGAATTCGATTCAGCCTTCTATTTAATCGATTTGAGTCCTTATCATCCTGTGTCAAAACCTTGTCATAACTATCAATCTTCAATCAATCATCAAAATGACTAAGTGTTGTGATATCTTGTCCGCTATCTTTTGGTAACCTACCCATACATCCAGGGCACAGTATCCTTCATCCACATCTAATCAAATCTTCAAATCAATCAAACCTTGACAAGGTTGCGTCATCTGATCATCTTGATTCAATTCATTCTTCGGTTATCTGGATCTTATTCTTTTGTTTCACTTGAGGTGAATGGTGGAGACTAGAGCTTCCTCTCACAAGAAATCTATCACCACTCTCCAAACTCCAACTCTTAAGCAACTCATCAATTCTGGTCTTTACGAGGATGACAGTCTTGGCAACTATCGATTGAAATTTGGTTACGTACCTCCTCCATCAACTCATGAAGGTACTCAACATACCCCTCATCAATCTAATCCAGGGAGTCCACAAACTCCTACCATGTCTCAAGTAGGGACAAATTTTGGCTCTCAAAAAGCTCAATCTCAACATGGTACAGATCAGGAACCCACACCTAAAGAAATTGCTCAATATCAAAACGATGATAACTTCAAATGAATGATGAAGCATTTCTTGAAAGAAGATAGAGAAGCATACTTTTTACAATTAGCTCATCAAGGAGCTAAACTTCCTCCCAACTTTAATGTTGAAGACATCATTACACATGCGGAAGAGAGTCCACTCACAGCTATGATGAAATAGATACATGCTTTACAAGTCAAATTTAATAGCCTTGAGAAAGAAAAGGAACCCAAAGAGTTCTCCATGGAAGCTCTATGCCCTTTTCCATTTGACAAAGACTTGTATATGCCACCAGTTCCAAAAAGAGTGGAGATGCCAAAGTATGACAAGTATGATGGACACTCCGATCCTCAAGATCATGTCAGAGAATTCTCTACAGAATCAATGGAGTTCATGCACGAACCAACCTATCTGATGTGTCTCTTCCCTCGATCTCTAGGGGGAGCAGCCATGCATTGGTTCTCTAGACTGCCTTCTACTATCAAAACTTTTGAGGAGTTGATCAAATTGTTTTATCAACAATACTCCTACAATATTCAGCACCCGATCACCATGATCGATATCTGTAATCTCAAGCAATATCCAGGGGAACCATTCCTAACATTTCTCAAGAGATGGAGGAAGAAGTTCTCTCTATATGCCAGATCTATTCCATAAACAAAAAAATTAGAAATCTTCATCAACAACCTTGTTCCAAAAATCAATTATCCTCTACAAATGCAAGATCATACATCTTTTGATAAGATGGTGGATAATGCTATCAAAATTGAAAAAGTGCTTGTAAAAAAAGGAGAAATCACACTTCAAAAAGACAAGTACGAATCAGGATCCAGTTCTAAAGACAAGAGCAAAAATTGGAACAAGAACAAAGACATCATCATAGATGGCATTGTTGACACTATCCATGCCCCATCAAAGGCACCAACCTACAATCTCACTCTTGGTACTCAAGCCATTAAAGCTTCAGAACAAAAGTCTTCTCAACCATCTCAAAGGAAGCCAGAATTCAAAAAATGGGATAAACATAAAAAAATTTACTCCTCTAGGAGAGTCTTTAGAATCAGCTATGAAAAATCTACCGGTTGATAACATCATCTCTTTACAACCAATCTGATTGAATGCTCAGGACCCCAAACCGATATGGTGGAAGGAAAATAAATTCTGTGATTTCCATCGAAGTAAAGGTCACAAAACTAGTAGTTGCTATCACTTGAAGCATACCATTCAAGATCTGATCGATAGTGGAGACATCACAATTGATAGTCCCATGAGCAATAATGATCATACAACATTCACAAAACCATTTCCGAAACATGGTCAAGAAGTTTCAACTTCTCAGCCTAATATGGGGGCAAAAGTCAACTATGCCTACCTTAATAAATAATGTTGTCACCAATATGGCTGAACCATGTCTCTTTGAAAGTTGCAATGTCATCACAATTGTACGAAGAGATAGAGATCATTCCTTAGCTAACGCAGTTACTCGATCACAAGCTCAAATGCATCTGAAAGGAAAAATACCAAATTCATCAAATGTCCCTAAGGTGCCCTTCAATCTTTCATCTACTTCTAAATAGAAGGCTGCTTCCAAATCTTCCAATCCAAAGGATATAAGGCCTACGTCTTATAGCATTATTCAACAACTCCAGCACACTAATGCGAGAATCTCCATGTTTGAGTTGGTTCGAATATCTCCAGCTCATAAAGCCATTCTCGATAAAGCTTTGCTCAGTTCCAATGTTCCTGATGACCTTGATTTAGACAGGTTCCAGACTATGGTTGGACATCTTACATCTCCGCAATATATCTCCTTTTTAGAGGAAGATGACAAGTCCTTGAGTCACCCACATAATCAGCCTTTGCATATAGAAGTCTTGATCCAGAACCATAGAGTCAAACATGTGTTGATAGATGGGGGCGCTGGCCTAAACATTTGTTCTTATAGCTTGATCACACAATTGGGATTTTTAGAATTGGCTATTGATCCTAGAAAGAAAATAACTATCAAGGCCTATGATGAACAAGAAATATCTTCTAAAGGCACCATTGTCTTACCTATCAGAGTGGGTCCAGTTATCAAAGATACCATTTGTCAAGTGCTTGATCTACCTTTGGCCTACAACGTCCTTCTAGGGAGACCATGGATACATGAAATGCAAGCTATTCCTTCTACATACCATCAATGCTTGAAATTTCCTTATGAAGGAGTAGAGGTTACTATCCCTGCAGATCTGAATACAACTTGCAACACCTTGAAGGAAAGTGCAGATAAGCTTGTACCTAATAAAAGAGAATCTTCTATTGAACCAACTAAAGAAGCATCCACATCTAAAATGGAAGATCTTGCAAAAGAGGTTAATATCAAAGAAAATAGTATGGGAGAATATACTATCGAGCTAGTCTTATCTTTGACATCTCTCCCTATCTCGCCTAAGTCTTATGGGAAATCTTTGAAACAATCCAAACCAGACTCTAAAGAACCTCTTGAAGCATATAAAAAGAATTTTGTAGCAGAACACGTATCCAAGCAAGAATTTGAAGAGGATGAGGCTGTGCTATCATGGTTGTACAAAGATGAACCTGAATCTCAAGTTGTTCAAACTGGTGACTCTGTAGTCTCCAAACTCCCTTCCAAGTCATATGGTCCAGGAGATAAATTAATAGCTAAGATGGGCTATTCAGGTCAAGGACCTCTAGGACTTAGAGGAAAAGGTCTCATGGCACCTCTCCCACATACTGGTAGAGAAAATAAAGATAAAGTTGGCTTAGGCTTTAAGAAGAAACCCTATCACCTCAAAGGTAATTGCTCCCATGTCATAGAGTAGATCACACCAGGGGAACCTCTTCTTAAGAAAGAAGAAATAGAACCATCAGATAGTGATTCAGACAGCTCAAAAATCATCCCCTATGAAAAATTGCCTAAAGAGATCAAAGACCTTCTTGATGATAAAGATGATCCTATCAAGAGAATTAATGTAGTAGAAACACAAGAACCAACTAATCTCAAAAACAATCAAGAAGAGGGAAGTGGTAGTGATTCTGAGACAGATTCTCATGAGTATGAATACAAATCAAAATCTGAGGGTAACCCTTCTTGGGGTATTCACCCTGACTTTACTCATGTTCTAAGATTTCCTAGAGATCCTGAATCAGAAGATGAATCTAATGACTATGAATGGGGAGTCATCCCAGAACCAGATGATCTTATCACAGAAAAACATGTTGATTTTATTCACCAATATGCACCTCAAACCAATGTAAGTCTAGAGCGAAATGATGAACCTATCGAGTCTGATCCACCTATCATTGAATTGGACTCCCACGATGACATTGAGCCTATTCACGAATTGGATGTCTTAAGTTGTATTATCACCTTTGAACTCGAGCGTCAGGTTAGGACCAATGATGACAGATACATATCCATAAACACTATCTCCCAATCTTTCCCTACTTTGACTATCAAATATCCAGAAATTATTGATCAAACCTCCACAAATCTGAGCCATGGTATTTATACCTTCCCGAATGACTATGCCCTTGCTTGCTACCTCAATGTAGTTGAGCCTATGAGTACTTCCATCAGTGAACCAAGTGTCAGCATGACCGAGTCGGACATCAAATATCTTAGTCATAAAAACAAGAATAAAAAGAAAAAGAAAAAGAGTTCTGAGGGTGAAAACCACTTTGTGGCAGTCTCAGAACCTACAAAAGTAAAAATAAAAGATGTATCCAAAGGTGAAAACCTCTCTGAGGTGCCTAAGGATGAGATATTTGATGTCCTTCTGAGTCATTTATAGGACAGATCTCCAATTCTAATTGAGCCCACTCAATCCATCAATTTGGGTACAACAAAGGAACCACAATTGGTACATATAGCACAATCATTATCAGAAGAAGAAAAGCAAAAATTTACAACATTCCTAACAAAGAAGAAGATCAACTTTGCATGGAAATATTCAGATATGCCAGGATTGGATCCCAATCTTATAATGCATCATTTATCTATTGCTCCAAATGTCAAACCTGTCAAGCAAAAATTGAGAAAGATGCATCCTCATGTTGCACTCTTGGTAAAAGCTGAATTAGAGAAGCTCCTAAATGCCAGATTCATCTGAGTTATTGACTATGCAGAGTGGATCTCTAATATTGTACCTATTTCTAAACCACATGGCTCAATCAGAGTGTGCACAGACTTTCGAGATGTGAATAGAGCATGCCCTAAGGATGATTTTCCACTACCTAACATTGATATGATAGTGGACATGATTGCGGGTTTCGAGATGTATTCCTTAATGGATGGTTTCTCTAGATATAACCAAATAAAAATTTCTCCAAAGGACCAAGAGAAAACTACTTTCACATGTGCATGAGGCACCTTTTGCTGGAATGTCATGCCATTTGGGCTTAAAAATGCTGGAGCTACATATCAAAGAGCAATGACATCTATTTTCCACGACATGATGCATCGAACTATGGAAGATTATGTTGATGATATTTTAGCAAAATCTATGATCAGAACTAAACATCTAAAGGACTTGAGCATGATCCTAGACAGAATGGAAAAGTTTAGTCTCTGACTAAATCCTAAGAAGTGTGCTTTTGGTGTCACTTCTGGAAAGCTCTTAGGATACATAGTTTCAAAGAAGGGTATTGCAGTTGATCCGGCTAAAGTCAAGGCTATAATAGAGATGCAACCTCCCATGAATATCAGTCAAATGAGGACATTGCAAGGAAGAGTTCAATCTCTCAGAAGATTCATATCACAGCTAGCGGACATATCACAACCTTTTACAAAAACATTACATAAAGGTGTGACCTTTGCATGGAATGAAGAATGTGAGAACAACTTTAACCATATCAAGAAGTATCTATCAAATCCACCTATCTTGATGCCTCCTATTCATGGGAAGCCATTGATCTTATATGTCTCCGCAATAGCCACATCACTGGGGGCATTGTTAGCGCAACATGATGAAGAGAAAAAGGAAAGAGCCATTTATTATATAAGCAGAACATTGGTGGCGTATGAAAAGAACTATTCTATGATTGAGAAAGCTTGTCTCACTGTGATCTTTGCATCATAGAAACTGAGACACTATATGTTAGCTCATACCATGCATCTAGTAGCCAAAATTGATCCACTAAAATACCTACTCAGCAAGGCTGCCCTCACAGGTAGACTGGCTAAATGGGTCATGCTTCTAAGTGAATTTGACATTGAATATGTTGAAAGAAAAGCTATAAAAGGTTAAGTTATTGCTGATCAACTAGTAGATGCACGCATGTTTGATGACACACCAATGCAAATGGAATTTCCAGACTCCTCTATTATGCACCTATCTTCTAGAGAATGGCAATTGTTCTTTGATGGCTCCTATACACAGAATGGATCTGGAGCAGGCATATTGTTCATAACTCCTCAAGGATACTCCATCCCAAAAGCATTCAGACTAAAGTTCCCCTGCACAAACAATATTGCAGAATATGAAGCCCTTTTGAATGGTATGAAAATAGCAATTGAATGGAGAGTAACAGAGCTACACATTCATGGAGACTCTCAACTTGTTATTTATCAAGTCAATGATGTGTACCAAACTAAAGATGAAAAGCTCATTCCTTACAAGAGAATGGTAGATGATCTTAAGAAATATTCCATATCTATCACATTTGAGAAAATTCCTAGAATGGAGAACAAGGTTGCCGATGCAATGGCAACACTATCTACTTTATTACAGCAGCCTGAACATGAGCTACGCTACGAGTTCCTGGTGGAAGCACTATCTTATCCTGCATATGACTCCCCTAAAACCCGCATGATCTGCACTATTGTAGGTCATGATTCATCCCGATATAAAAACCTATTTTCCTATCTCCAAAACTGAATCATTCCCGATACCTTCAACCGCCATGAAAAGAGATACCTTGTCCGTAATGCCTCTCGATATGTCATCATTGGTCACGATCTATACAAATGAGGTCTAGATGGTACGCTACTTAGATGTTTAGAACGGGAAGAGTCTCAATGTGCATTAGAGGAATTCCATGATGGTATTTGTGGGTCACACTTGAACGGTTTAACACTCGCTCAAAAACTTATTAGGGCTGGGTACTATTGGCCTGAAATGGAGAAAGAGGCTATCAAATTTGCTAAGAATTGTCAAAAGTGCCAAGTGCATGGCAACCTAATTCATGCTCCAGGGAGGGATCTCATCCCCTTTACAACACAATGGCCTTTCCATCAATGGGCATTTGATCTTATCGGGATGATTCATCCTCATTCTTCTAACGAACATACCCATATAATCACAGCCACAGATTATTTTACAAAATGGGTAGAGGCGGTCCCTTTGACACAAGCAATAGGGAAACAGATATCTATGTTCATATTGAACTATATCATATGCAGATATGGTATACCTCATTCCATAATCACATATAACGGTGGGAAATTCAGGAATAAAGACCTAGATGATCTATGTGCCAAATTCAAGATCACACAACATTGGTCTTCTATCTACTATCCACAAGGAAATGGCCAAGCAGAAGCTTCTAACAAAAATCTATTAAAGATCTTGCACAGAACAGTAAACAAAACCGGCAGAGACTGGCATCTCATGATTAATACAGCTCTATGGGCCTACAGAACAAGTATCAAAACACCTACTGGGGCTACACCTTTCACTTTAGTTTATGGGTCTGAAGCGGTACTACCTATTGAGGTTTAAATCCCATCACTCAGAATTAGAATGCATGGTCTAGTAACTGATGATGACTACAGAGTGTCTAGGTTACAAGAACTTGAACTACTAGATGAGCGCAGAAAAGCAACGTATGATCATCTCAGAGTATATCAGAAGAGAATGTCTAGAGGCTACAACAAGAAAGTCAGACACAGAGAATTTCAGGTTAGTGATCTAGTCTTGAGAGAGAATCCTAAAAATCAATCACATCGAGAATGCAAGGGGAAGTTCGAACCCAACTGGCTGGGTCCCTTTGTAATCACTACTACTTTTGGCTCTAGTTCCTATCAACTCTCAATGACTGAAGGAGAACAGCTCCGAGAACCAATCAACGTTCTCCATCTGAAGAAATTCTACACCTAAGGCATTTAGTCTATGGTAAAATGTCCTGAAAAAATTATAAATATCAGAAAAAGTCCTAAAAAAATGAACATCTGGGTGAAAACCTAGCAATAGGCGCCTTGATAATTCACAAAAAAATAAAAAAATATCAAAAATTCAAAAAAAATTTGAAAAAATGAAAAATACAAAAAAATAAAAAAAAAGTGCCTTGGTGAAAACTTGGAAACAAGCGCCTTGGTAGCAAAAATAGAATCTCTGCCAAGATGGTGAAAACCCGGCAAATGGGCACCAATTGTTTCAAAATGCTCCATCTATCAGTGCAATCTTGTCTTTCCTAGCTTTCAGTCTTGCTTTAGTTTGTACATATCTCCCGGTTTGTTTTTGCATTTCCAATTTTTCAATAAGTCGATCTGTACACCACTCAGCTCAAGCGTCTGTATTCTATCAATTCTTAACACTTGGGGGCAATCAATGTCATATCCTATGGTCTCCCATGTATCTTGGATGTGTCATATCCAGCCAGAGTCCTTTTGCAGCTTCATGTGAGTCAGTCAAGTCTGTCTTGTCTCCAGAAAGGATTTTGCATCTACAACAATGCAATCAAACACAAACTGAAAACAATCTGTGCTTTTCATGCTTTTATCTCCTTGTATGCTTACTGATTCGCATTGAGATTTTTGCATATTGTGTCCCTTCGAGCCCTTTGATGATGTCCTTTACAGGATTTAGAGAGTGATGACTGGGGCCATAATCTTTTCTTTGTCTTCTGCTTGTATGTGAAATTCTAACAACTTTGGAAATTCTGGATTGAAATGGTGTTTGACTGTAAGAGCCTCTATCTCGAATTGGATGGCAATGCGTACCTCGACCATTGATACCCAGAAAATTCAAGGAAGTTTGATCTAACTATTGTCTTTTTGAGTGAGTTCTTTCTCCTATTGTGAAACGCGATCTTGCCTAAGGATGTGAACGATAAAGGGTCACTACGGGTAATTCACATTGGATTTAGAATGATCTCTTGACTATTTGATGTGTTTGCAATGCAAGGCGTATTCAGGTCATCACGACATTTATGTTTTGATGCTTATACAAATTGCTATATCAAAATGGACATGATATTCAGGTCATCCTAGCGTTTATGCCTTGGTGCTTATATCTAATCCGACATTCCGAAAATAAAATCAATATTCATATATCCATGGTTGTTGACCAGTGGGTGTTGTATTGATTCTTGTGCATACAAATCGATATTCATATGTCTATGGTTCCATAGCTAGTGGGCATTGTATTGATTTATCCGGTTACCTAAAAGTTCAATGATGATAACAAATCGACACATGATCAGTGACTAGGTCCTAGGTCTTAGGTTGCATTTCATTTTGCATGTCTCATTGCATTTTGCATGTTGCATGATCTCACAATGACTAAACAAACTTTAATGCTTAAACAATTCTCCACTCGCATCTTCAAATCTAACAAGAGTCGAATCTCACACGAAGGTTCCTCCAACGAAACAGCAAGTAGAATCCTTTTTCGGGATCAAAATCAAAATATGAGATCGTTTATTATGTCAAAATCGCGATTTAAAATTTTTGGGCCTAGGACGGTCTACTGCTTGCATATTCGACCTTCGATCATCACAGAAATCCAAAATTCAACTTAACTGATTATCTTACATCAAACTATTGAAATTTCAACTTGGTCAACTATGGTCAACTCATGGTTTAACCTAGTCAAACTTGGTCTTTTGGGACCTTCCAACGATGCAGCATGCGTTCTTGAACATGTTTAACCACTTCTCAAATCAATTTGCATGCTTCTAAACTATCAACACTGACTTTTCTTGTCAGATTATAATTTTAATCCCGAAGGGGGCATGGTATTGCATATCATTCAAAGTTTGTAATCAAATTTGAAATCATATCTTTATGGCAATCATATCTCCCTCAGTAATCAAGACAACAATCACGTCTAGTTACTGATTCATCAAAAAGTCCTCATCGCTCGGGGAAAATCTATCATCACTTGGGGCATATCAGATTCATCGATCCATGTCAATCTGGTATTCACCTAATCTTGTAAACTATATCATTTTTTGCAACCATCGGATCATAGATTTCTTTCCTTGGTTCTTCAGAAACTGAAGGGTTCAGATGTGATACCTGCTAGTTCTGCTAAGACAATCAAGTCTAGAACCGGTCACTCACTTCTTTGCAATCCTAAGGTTTGGAATCAGGTGTTTTGACACTTTTTCACAATCATAGGTTCATTTGCTATTATAGTGAACATTATCTTTGGTCATTCAGGACCTATTATCTTCATATCAAATCAATATCAATTAGCTTCTGTCTCATATCAATTATCAATTTCAAACATCAGTTTCATATCTCTATCAAACACAGACTATCTTTGAACCACTACGCTTTGCACATTAATTCAAAGAGGGGCAAAATGTAATACCCCCAAAATGGGCTATAAGTTCATTAATCTTCTATATCAACAAATCGAATGAAATTGACATCAAAGTCCTAACCTAAGGCACATCTAAACATCATTGAATCATAATTGATTATCTTAAATTCTGCATCGGGGAATATTCCTAGTAATATTCCTAATCATCATAATTATCTTTAATTTAATGATTATTTGGCGATAAATCACATTTATCCTAAAGTTTGATTAATTGAATATTTTCATATTTAATTAATTAGATTTAATATCTTGCCACTTAATTGTGTAATTAAATTTAATTCTATCTATTATTAATTGTATTATTTAATTTTGACAATAAATCCAATATCCTATGAATAATTGATTAAATTCTTATTTAATTAATTAAAGCAAGTTGTCATTATTTAATAATATAGTTTTTAATAAAAGTTTGATTAAATAATTGATTAACCCATAAATCAATTATTTATTTTCAAAAATCAGTTAAGTTGAGAATAAATCACTTTATTTATTTATTAAATCATAATTATCCATGTGCACATTCAAGGACCATTAAACTCAAATTGGAAAATCAATGCAAGTTGTTAGCTTTTTGAAACTCAACATCTTTTTGAGTTTTAAAGTTGATCTAAACTTCTAATTCGAGTTGAACTATGCTTTTGCATGATTTTGTGACTTAATTATCTTTATTTAAAAATAACTCAAAAATCAAGTTGAGTTATTTGAGTGATTTATGGCTTTTTCTCATGCACCTCCAAAGCCCTGGATTTCTATAAAACCAAGGCTTTAGCTCTTCATAATTCATCTCGCAAATTGCAAACTTACTCTACAGGAATCATAGCATATCAGATTTGGAGAATTTGCACAATTGGAGCTTGAAAGATAAATTTGAGGATTCGAAGCTTTGTGAGATCAATTTCAAATTCATAGCTTTCATATTATTGTTAGAATTTTCATTCTCATATCATATCATTTCTAGATTAGTATTGCATATCAATTTACATATTAGCATAGATTCATATCATTGTTAGATCAATTTCCATATTAGCATAGATTCATATCAGTTTTCATCATATTATTGCATAGAAAATATCAAAAAAGAAGAAGATTAATTGCATTCATATTTCATATCAGTTTGGCATTCAAATCCTTCATTTAGGTGTCGTCTAGGTCACTGATCTCGATAACAATCTGAGAACATTAATCTTGCACCTACTAGAAGGTAGTAAATCGCTTGGTTAAATTAGATTTCAATTTTGCATGATTTTGATTATAGCTAACCTCGAATGTTTTACTGAAGTTTTGTGTCTACAGATCAGGTACAAAATTCACACACACAACCTCCACCAGACACTTCTGCAGCACAGGCTCCTGCACCAACTTTAGCATTAGATGTTATATCTCTTCAGTCTCAGATGTTAGCGATGCAACAGTAGGTTACTCAGTTGAGTTCGATGATGCAGACCTTTCTGGCCATGATGAGTCAATAGGGATTACAAGTGAGCTTGAGTGGTCCTCCAGATAGTGCTCCTGGTCCTGATGGTGGAGATGGTGCTGGTGGTTCAACCAATTGAGATATGATATGAGATATTTCTGATTATTTGATGATATACATGATCTCATGTATTTGTTGATATTGAGACATTGGACTCTATTGTATCATTTTTTATTTGTTGAGGTTGTTTATGCTGATACTTTGATACTTTGATTTACTTTGATAGACTTTGATTATCTGGATATTTGCATTTATGATTTTTTGATGGACTCTGATATCCTTTTGATTTTATGATGATGTTACCATGGACTTTGATACTCAGTTTTGATAACTTTCACTATATATGATGTCATGATGTGTTGGATCTCCTTTTCAGGTGTTTTAGCACGATATGCAGATCTAAATGGTTCTATCTCCTATATGCTTTGTTTTATGCTTTTCAGATGTGATTTTTGATATGTATGCACATGTTCTAATGATGCTTAAATGATTGTCTTATGTATGACATAGAATAGATGGATGAATGTAATGAACTTTAATGATTAATGCTTTATTATGGATGCAATAATATATAGATGGATTAGATGTTTGTAATGGATAATGTATGTGAATGCAATGTGATATGGATACTTAATGATTAATGATCCTAGATGTTTATATGTGATATAGATGAATGATAGTGCAATGCAATGATGTAATGGATATAATGATATAATTATTATGATTATAATGAATGCAATGGTAAATGTAATTAATGGATGTGAAATGAATAATTTCCTTTTGCCATGAATGATGCATACTAAATGAAATGAATCTTGAATGATGCAATCTAATTTAGTTAATGAATTTATGGTGATGTATGCAACCTTATGTAATTTAATGGACTTAATATGATGAATGCAACCTAATGGCATTGAATTAAATGATTCTAAAGATAAAGATTAATGCAACTTAATGCAATGAACCTAATGCAAATGATGGTACATGACTTATGCAATTTAATGCAATGATTTTAAAATGATGAAATGCAATGAACTTAATGGTTTAAATGATGAAAACACTTAAATGAATGTAAGATGTAGTGAAGATGATTTCAATGATTTAATGCAATATAATGCAATGGTGATAAATGAACCTAACAAATGCAAGTGAACTATGAAATATACTTTTGTTTTTTATTTTTGATTTCCAACACACTCAATCACATATAGTTTTTGATGATCCTTTGATTTTTTATTTGACCACACCCCTTTTGTTTTTGCCATTTTTCCCTCTTGCAATTATAAAATAAGAAAGGAAAAAATACATTAAATGCATTTAATCTAAGATGTATGCAACTAACTGTCATTATTCAAAAATTTGGAGCTTATAATCATCATTGAGCATTTTTTGGAATCCCAATTTAGTACAACCATCACTAGTTCAACCATGATGATATGAATGCTTTTTGCACCTCTTTTGTTGCTTTCCCATCCTTTCTAGTATGACTATCACTGATTGAAGTCAATCACGAGAGTGCGAATACCGATTTTGTCAGATTCTATGTTGCCAGTGGATTTTGGTATTATGATATTGAAAATCAAAATATCCAAGGTATCCTTTTGCGTAAACAAATAAAGATCTCAGTTTTATCCTATGTACAAGTCCTTGATGATTATTTAATGATCACGTCCTTAGACAAATAATACATGATTTAGAACTTTGATCTTAAGACAGTCATTCAAAAATCAATCAAAATATCACGCTTTCATCATAGCTTGTCTAGTTTAAAAACTTTCATCGATTCGCTAGAAAGACATGATTTCATCAATCAAGTCAACACTTGGAATTTTTTTTGCAATGTTTTTCAAATCCATATTTCAAGTTTAGTTCCATCCATTTCATACTTTTAATCCTGATAAAGATAGGGTCATTGAAAATCTTGGATCAAATTTTGCATTTGGTTCAAATTGGATTATGATTAGGACTTGATTAAGTGCTTCACTTGCATTTTTGATGAATTGATTCGATGATTGATTGAAATTTTCTTTTGATGAATCCTTCCTCCTTTCGAGTAGATTGCCCCTAGTTTGATATGATTTCAAAGTTGGACTTAGGACAATTTGCAGATTAGGTGACCAAAATCTTGAGGTACTTGCAAATGCAACTGTGGGGTTTTATTATGCAATATATACAAATGCTAGCGAATGTAATATTTACAAGGTGACCTTCTAGGTATGTGACTGACTTGGACTTTCAATGGCGCTTGTTTACCAAGTTTTCATCGATTGAATGGATCTTGCTTTCTTTTTTTGTTTTTAAAGCTTTTTCCTTTGTTTTGCTACCAAGGTGCCTATTTGCTAGGTTTTCACCAAGGTAATTTTTTTTTCATATCATCACGAAACCTATTTTCTAGGTTTTCACCAAGACACCATCTTTTTGAGGATCATATATGAGTGTTTTTGGCTTTCTTCATGCTCAATTTTCCACTATTTTTGATCTTTTCTACTTTTCCAATTTTTTTTGCTCTTTTCTATTTTTCAAATGTTTTTGTTATTTTCAAGATCTCTTTTGACTATATACAATAAATAGGATGCTTTCTATCTAATTTTCTAATAATCTTTATACTCTTTCATCTACTTCATGTATAGAACCTTTTTAGATGAATACTATTGATAGGTTCTTGTAGCTCTTCTCCATCACAATCAGCTAACTTGTAGGTGCCGGTCCCAAAAGACGAGGTGATAACAAAAGGTCCTAACCAGTTTGCTTCCCATTTTCCTTTCTTTTCCCTTTATGCTTGGTTCTTGGGATTCTCTTGCAAAACTAGGTCACCTATTTGAAATGTTCTTGACTTGATGTGCTTGTTATAAGTCCTTGACATTCTATTTTGATATACTTTTAAGTGATCAAATGCTTGTTGTTGTTTCTCATCTAGCAGTTCTAGTTCATGTAATCTAGTAACTCTATAATCCTCTTCACTTATTAAACCATGTAAAGATACCCTTAAGGATGGAAGTTCTACCTCCAAAGGTAAAACTGATTCTATTCCAAAGACTAAGGAAAATGGTGTAGCTCTTGTTGGCCTTCTAATGCTTGTTCTATAAGCCCATAAGGTTGAGTTTATTTTTATTTGCCAATCTCTACCTGAATTATCCACCATTCTCTTCAATATCTTCAAGATGTTTTTATTCATTGCTTCGGCTTGTCCATTACCTTGGGGGTAATATATTGATGAAGAATGATGGATCATGTGGAACTTTTTGCATAATTCCTTTAGGTATTTGTTTTTGAAGTGCTTTGTGTTATCCGTTATGATGGCATGAGGTACACCATATCTAAAAATTATGTGGTTTAGGATAAACAAAGATATCTACTTTCCTGTTGCAGTTGATAAGAGTACAATTTCCACCCATTTGGTAAAGTACTCCGTTGTCATGATAATGAATTTATGACCATTTGAAGATGGTGGATAAATCATTCCTATTAAATCTAGACCCCATTGATAAAATGACCAAGGTGTTGTCATCAGATGAAGCTCTTGTGCGGGCATATGTATCAAAATTCTATGAAATTGACACTTTCAACAAGTCTTAGCAAAGTGACAAGCATCTTTCTCCATTGTAGGCCAAAAATATCCTATCCTAAGAAGTTTCTTAGCTAGGGTTAATCCATTCAAATGTGACCCACAGATTCCCTCATGGATTTCTCGCAAGGCTACATCTGATTCCTCTTCTTCAAGACATCTAAGGAGCATTCCGTCTAGACTCTTACAATACAATGTGTCAGATATTAAGGTATATTGAGCAGCTTGTCGGATGAAGCTTTTATTTTGATTCTTGGTTTGGTCCATGGGTAGGATTTGATCTTTTAGGTAAGTGTAAATAGGTCTGTACCAAGGTGATTCATGTATAGTTAGCAAACAAATGGTATGAGGATGGGTAGGGTCAAATGCGTGTTGTTCCACTTCTTCTACCAGGAATTCATATCTAGTGCTTTGATCTGGTATTTGTAGAAGTGATGCCAAAGTTGCCATTGCATCTACTGCTTTGTTCTTTTCTCTTGGCACTTGCTCAAATGTAATAAGAGTGAAGTACTTCTTAAGATTTTCCACCATGTTTTTATAAGGTACCATCTTGTCATCTTTCATCTAGTATTCATCATTAATTTGATTAATGACTAATTGAGAGTCTCCACAAACCTTTAGTTTTGTCACCTTCCATTCTAATGCTAACTTGATTCCAATGACCAAGGCTTCATATTCTGCTATGCTATTGGTACATGGAAATAGAAATTTATATGAATTTGGAATTGTAGATCCTTGGGGAGTAATCAAGAGTATGCCTACTCCTTATCCATATTGGGTGTATGAACCATCAAAATATAGTTGCCATGTCTTTGCCTCAACATTCACAATCTCAGAATCTGGGAATTCTACTTGAATTGGATGATCATCTTGTAGTGGTGATTCTACTAATTGGTCAGCAATGACTTTCCCTTTGATAGATTTGCAGTCCACATACTCAATGTCAAATTCACACAACACCATGACCCATTTGGCTAGCCTTCCATTCAATGTTGTTTTGCTAAGTAGATACTTCAAAGGATCGATCTTTGCAATGAGTTTTTATCTTATGAGATGGAAAATAGTGGCATAGTTTTTGGGAAGAAAAAACCACAGCCAAACATGCCCTTTCAATGAAGGTATAGTTTAACTCGTATTTGACCAAAGTTCTACTTATGTAATATATAGCCTTTTCTTTGCCTGATTCATCTTCTTCTGCCAAAAGTGCCCCCAATGAATGCTCTATCATTGAAATATATAGGATCAAGGGTTTGCCTCTTATAGGTGGCATCAAAGTTGGAGGATTCATGAGGTATTTCTTCAACATGTTGAAAGCTTCTTCACACTTCTCATCCCATTTGAAAACTGTATCTTTATGGAGAAGTTGGGTGAAGTTATGACATTTTTCTACCAATTGGGATATATATCTCCTGATGGATTGGATTCTTCCTTGTAGTGATCCCATTTGGCTTATGTTTCTAGGTGCTTCCATCTCCATGATGGCTTTGACTTTAGCAGGATCTACCTCTATCCCTTTCACTGATACAATGTAGCCTAGCAGTTTTCCTGATTGGACCCCAAATGCACACTTTTTTGGATTGAGCCTTACTTTGAATTGCTCTAATCTAACAAAATATTTCTCTAGAATTGGTAGATGCTCCTCTCTTGAATGATATTTTTCTAATATGTCATCTACATAATCTTCCATGAACTTATGCATCATATCATGGAATATGGTTGTCATGGCCCTTTGATATGTGGCCCCGACATTTTTTAGACCAAAGGGCATAACATTCTAGCAAAATGTTCCCCATGCGCATGTAAATGATATTTTATCTTGATCCTTAGGTGCTATCTTGATCTGGTTATATCCACTAAATCCATCCATAAGTGAAAACATGGAATGTCCCGATGTAAAGTCCACAATGGCATCTATACTTGGAAGAGGAAAATCATCTTTAGGACACGCAAAATTTAGATCCCTAAAATCTATGCAAATCCTGATGGACTTATCTACTTTTGAAACTAGCACTATAGTTGAAATCCATTGGGCATAATCAATGGCCCTAATAAACCCAACTTTTAGCAATTTTTCTAACTCCACTTTCACTAGCAAGGCTATATGTGGATGCATTTTTCTTAGATTCTATTTGAATGGTTTGACTCCTTCCTTGATAGTCAAGTGATGCATAATCAAGTTTGGATCCAATCTCGACATATCATCATATGAACAAGAAAAATTGATTTTCTTTTCCTTGAAAAATTTGATGAATTCTTTTCTCTCTTCACTAGATAAGGATGTCGCTAGGTGTATGATCTTTGGCTCAATTTCTGACCCAATGTTTATCTTTTCTATAGGCTCGATCAAAATTGGAGATCACTCTTCATAATGTTTAGGTAAAGCATCAAAACTTCCTTCCTTAGGTGCCTCAATTGGGTTTTCACCTTTGGAAACATCCTTTATTTCTTTTTCTTTTGGATCTAATGCTGCCACAACGTGGTTTTCAACACTAGATTCTTTTCCTTTTTTACTTTTTTTTGTTTTTTTCATTTTTAGGTGGATTGAAAGTTTGGATACTCCCCTTTATCATTTCCTACTGATATTCCATAGTAGAAGAAGGTTCAACTGCATTGAGATATTGAGACACCACATTGTCATTCAAAAAGGTACATTGGGAGGATGGTTGGTTCAATGGAATTCCATTCGATTAATTTCGGGTATATGAGAGTTAAAGGATCAATGCTTTGGCTTGGTTCAATGGGATTTATAGATAAGACCTCATTTGATGGTTCATACATTGTATCATTCAAGTCTATGACATGTGCCTCTTCTAAATGTTCCAAAGAAGTAGGATCAAAGTCTTCCTCACTAGAATCCTCTAAGGTTTCTGTTGGATAAAAGTCTCGTGGATTAAACCTAATGTCTGATTCCTCCATAGTAGGTCTCCATGAAGGTATGTAGGGTTCACCTACCCATTGATTTATTACAATTTCTTGAATTTGAATATTTTCTAAGACCACTTGATTTGAACTAGAGGCCCGATTCTGATTTGGTTTTGCTATTTGGTCATTTTCTTTGCTAGAAGTATAGGTATGAATAACATCTATCTCCTTATCATGGCATGAATCACTTGACAATGAGTCCCATTCCAATTGATTAGAATCTTCATCACTATGGGATTCTAATTGCAATATCTGATCATAGACTTTAGGATAGTTCTTTTGTGTGTACCCTTGTTCTAAGTACCCTAATCCTATCTTTTCCTTGGTATCTCTCCATGTCATTTCAATGGGCTCTATAAGTCCTTCATTCCTTGTACCCAAAGGTCCTTGGACTTTTTATCCCATCTTTTTCATGATTTCAAATCCTTTCACATATTGATGTGTGAGAATTCTGATGTTTTGGATACGTTTTTCTTGGGCACTTGACTCTTCATCTTTATAAAGCCAATTTAGAATTTCAATATCATCTTCATCCATGGATGAAGAAGTATTTTCTCTCACAAAATGATCATTATATCTATGGGGTAGATTGGATGACTTTCCATATGACTTAGGGGATAATGGTAAATCCATCATGGATAAAGAATATTCCCCTACTCCTTTTTGCTTGATTTTACATTGTTTATCAAAATTTCTCATCATTTGGTCCATCTTTTGGTAATGACCATCTTTGGTGTAGATTTGGATGGCTTTATCTTTCTCTTCTTTTTACTTTTCATGTGTATCATCCTCACTAACCTTTTCCTTTGCCTTTGTTGATGTAGCTAGGTTAGTGGGTCTTTGGATGTCTTCAACAACAATTTTGCTTTCCATCTTTTCCTTTCCTTTTAATAATGGAAGATCCTTGGAACTTTTCCCTTGATCTATTTGTTTAGGTATATACCCTTCTGTATTATGCAGGACTAGAGAGTCATTGATGGGCTTCATGTTGTTACAATATTGGAATGGGTTTGAGTCCCCACTTACCATAATCTCTTGACCTAGATAAGGGAATTTTAAACATTGGTGGTAAGTAGAAGGCAGGACCTACATTTCGTGAATCCATGGCCTCCCTAATAAGATATTGTAGGTCAACTTTAGGTCTAACACTTGGCATATGGTCTCTTTTTGCATGGGACCAAATCTGATGGGAAGTATTATGACTCCTTTAGACACTCTTTCTTTGTCATTGTAGGCTTTGATGGTTATTTTCTTCTTAGGATCAATAGCCTCCTCAAAAAATCCTAGGGCTTTTACCAAGTTTAGGGTACAAATATTTAAGTCGGCTCCTCCATCTATAAGCACTCTTTTCACTCTATGTTTGTGAATAAGGACCTCTATATGCAAAGGTAAATTATGTGAGTGGTTTAGTGACATGTCATCTTGTTCAGAAAAAGATAAGCAATGAGGAGCAATGAGATGTCCCACCATATTTTGAAACTTGTCTGCATCTAGGTTTAGAGGCACATTGGTTTCTACTAAAGCTTTCTCTATAATCTCCTTGTGAGTAGGTGATAATTTGAGCAATTTTAGGATTGAGATTTGAGCAGGAGTTCTTTGTAATTGATCAACCAAGTTATATTGCTTTGAACATGATGATGTGCTTTGGTTGGGCAAAACAATTCTTGGAGCATTTCCAGGTAGGGTGATTTTAGAAGGTTTCCCCCTAGTGACAACATTAGATGATGCTTCTCTTGGTTTCTCCTTTAACATGATAACATTTATGGTATTGTCCTCTTCACTTAGAGTGTTGATTATGTTGTCGTAGGTATGAGCAAAGTTCACTTTCTCATTACCTCTTTTCTAATTTTGGTTGGTATTAGATGACTCACCCTTTTCATGGTTTAGAAAGGGGTTTTTGAAGGCTGTATGATCCTCATTGTTTTGAGGCCCTTCAATTTTGATAGTTCCATCATTTATTAGGTCTTGCACTAAGTGTTTTAACTTCATGCATTCATTGGTTTTGTGACCCTTATTTCGATGATACGAGAATCATTCCACCAATTAGGTTTAATTTGAGGTTCATAAGGTCTCAAATCAGGTAATGTGATAATCTTATTAGCAATCAAGGTTCTTAATGCGTTTTCCAAGGGTTCACCTAAAAAGGTAAATTTTCTATTTTGATATGTGGAGAAAAAGGGTTTGAGCTTATTCCCATTGGCATTATTAAAAGGATTATTATTAGAATTATTGTTGGGATTGTTGGAATTGTTGTTGGAATTATTAGAATTAAAGGGATTTTTATTCGTTTGATTTACATTGTTTGAAAAATTAGCTCCACTTGATAATTTAAAAGGGGTTGCCTTCAAGTTGTGGGCCTCCACAACTCCAGCGTTCACAAGATTTTTGTTATTATTCTTTAACCATAACTTAGGTTTATCATTGTGATTTTTGGCCCCTCTATTATTAACATAATTAGATACATAATGGTTATTGTTGTTGTTGGTATTGGATTTATTATCTTTGAACAATTTTATCTCTCGTCTCTTTACCAATACATCTTCAATCTTGATCCCATTTTTGATAAGTTTTTCAAATGTCAGGGGACATTGAAGTTGTAATCAATAATTCATCTCCATGGTCAAATTATTTGTAAATATTTCCATCTTCTCCTTCTCAGGGATACTTCGTGGTTACCTTGCAAAAATAGTCCTCCACCTTTGTAGGAATCCTAAGAAGGATTCACCATCTTTCTATTTGGTATCACACAATTTGAGCATTGTGATTTCATGCTCGATATTATAGGAGTAATGGGTCACAAACTTAGAGGCTAATTCCTCAAAAGTCTTTATTCCTTATGGGCTCTTAGAGAACCATTCCATGGCAGGACCTCCCAAGCTCCTAGGAAAAAATCTCATTAGGTATGTAGTGTTATGCATGAACTCAGTGCTTAAGGCACAAAATTCCCTTAGATGATCCCGTGGGTCTTTTTTACCCATATACTTATCATATTTAGGAAAAATAGTATTAAAGGGAAAAGGTGCCATGACTAAGCTTTTGTCGAATGGGAAAGGACACAAAGCTTCAATAGAAAAGGGCTTAGGTTCGACCGCCTTTTTCATGAAATTAATTTATTCTTGGAATGTTTTTAATTGTCTAGTCATAGCATTCATAGGGTTATCTTCTTTTTTATGCTTCTTAAGTTTCTCTATATCATAGTCATGTGAGAGCTTTACCCCCTCTTGGGCTAGGTTTAGGAAAAAATTCTCCCTATCCCTATCTATCAATTTCTCCATGACTTCAAGAAAATCATTATCTTGAGCTGCTCTATCAACTTTTTCCTCAAGTATTTCTTTAGGAGCTTGATTAGCATTATTGGTGTTATTGTTGTTTCCTCCTTGGTGGTAATCATGAAATGCAGAGTTTCTATCCATTTCTTCAAGTCTTTCTTCAAATAAATTTGGGAGAATATCACCTTGATCATGACCTTTGAAAAGACTTTGGTATTCAAATTTGCGTACTTCATTAGCAATGCAAGTTCTATCTCCTTGTAAAGATACCCTAAGTTTGTGGGACCGTGTGGAAACTGACATCCAAAAAGGTTTGATTTGAATTGATCCTTTGATTTGATAATTGTTGATTTTAATTGAAGAGATTAAAAATGTAAGATGAGTTTCAATGGATATCTCTTTCACTTTTTTTTATGTATTTCCAAACACAACAATCACGCATACACTTGTTTCTTTTTACCCACTACAGAATAAGTGTTTGATTTTGAAAGTACGTTATCACGGGTTTTGCACAAAAAGACACTTCAAGAAATCTACCTAGCTCAAGATTGGTTCGTAAACATGGCTCTAAAAGGTAGTCTTTGCTAAGTTAACAAGGTTTTAATCAATATTCCATTCAAAATGGATATTAAACTTTCATCCTCCAAGTATATTAAGAGGCTTCCCACCACCGGTATGTCAGAGTTTTGCGCAATCCATGAGGACTAATCGAGGAAGTTCAAAAATTTAATACCCTTTTGTCACACACCCCATTAAGGATGCATGTATTTCATTTTATAGTGGGTTGGATGATCACAGAAAAGGCGAGTGTATCCCACTTTGGGCTATCCCTCTCACCAGCCCTTTTAAGGCAAATCTCGGGAGGTGAGCCCAAATAATGATCTAGCATGTTCATGTCAAAGAAATAAAATGGAATGAAGAAATAGGTTGTGGGAGTTTGATTCACCAAAAAGGTGAAGAGCATATACCTATCCACTTCTTAATCCCCAAACACAATTAACAAGTTTCAATTTCCAACCCACTAATTTAAAGGGATTCGAATATTGCTACTCTCTTCCACAAACAAGGGGTTTGTTTGATTATGTGCTTGATTTCCTTAACCTTTATTCTTGATCAAAGAGTTTAACACTTTTGGCATTTTGATTCACTAATAAAGTGAAGAGCATAGGCCTAATGTTAAACTTCCTCAAACAAAGATAGGCTGTTTTTAATTACTAGATTTTGAAAACACCTGTAGACACACAAAATTGGACAAGTGCTTTTAAATTGTAAAAATCAAGTAAAATGGCTCAAAATCATCAAAATGCATTAATTCAATAAAAAAGGGATCAAATCAATTAAAAAGGAAATAATTAAATAAAGTTGGACAAAATCAATTAAAGCAAAGGAAAAATCAAATAAGGGTGTTAAATAATTAATTCAAAGCTTAAAGGGGTGAAAAGCAATACATAATTGATTTTAATCAATTAAGTGTATAGTTGTTTAAATCAAAAATCAAAATGAACCCATTAACCTTACATGGCTAAATTTAATTAATTAATTGAATTTAATAATTCCTAATTTCTTTCAACAAAATTGAGCAACCAATAAGAATTGAGGACAAAAAGACATAAATCACTCAAAAAGGATGAATCTCAATCACTCATTTGAAAGTTTCAATCTCAACCACTCAATCTTGTCTTTTTGTCCAAAGCTTTGAGACAAACCTTTAAATTGTCTCCCCATTTATGAACAAAGCAAAGTATTTGATTCAACCTAAGGTAAATCATGATTACTTCACTCCACCCCCTACCCTTGGGAATTTACTATAAATATGAAGCATTTTGAGAGCAATTGATATCTTAGAAATTCATTTGCAAAACATTGTTACTATAGGCAATTGAGAGCATTCTAAGAGCAATTTAGAGTAATTTGCATTATATCTTGTCAATTTGAGCTAGGACTATCATTGTAGAAGCATTGTGGAAGCATAGCAGCATACATTCTCATTTTAGAAGTGTCACTAGTGGAGATCTGAGCTGAGAGCTTCACTTACCACCTCTTTCTAGAGAGCCATGAGATGCTATAGATCTTAGTTTCAATTTTAATTAGATTTGCATTGTATTTACTTTCAATTGTTGCTATTTGATCTTAATTTCATGAAGGTGATAATAATCATCACACAACACCAAAGCCACAATTTAAGTACAAAAAATTTGACTAAGCTTAGGCTTACCTTTTCCTTGTAGCTAGCAAAGGCTAGGGGCATTTTTGAGTGATTTTCATGTTTTCATGCTTACCTTGGCAATCGTTCCTTTCCAATGTGCTTTTCCTCCAACAAGTTAGTCAACAAAACCCGCAACAATGAAGAAAATAAAATAAAATTGAAGAAACAAAGACAAAATTGAACTTTAAGCCTTATTTGTCAAATTTAAGAAAACTTGATTAAGGTGAAAATATCCAATTTAATGAAACAAATTTTGCCTTATATGCTTCTACAACTTTGATGTAATGATCATATACCTTTCCTTCTTGTTGAGACTCCTCAAGAACTAGCTTAATGTGAGCAATGTTCTCCTTTTTGATCTTCCTTGTCAAAGTTTTTCCTTCTTGATTGAATCTGCTCTCTAGTTTTTTTACTTTTCTGTGATCAGTCATCCTACAGAGACATAAAAATCATTTTTTGATAGTCAGATTATGAAAATTTGCAGTTTACTCAAAAGCATTGCAGAAATGATTAAAAGTGCTATTTAACTATTTAAAAGCGTTGCCAATCAGATCAAAAGCGCTATTTAAACTTTTAAAAGGGCATAAATAGAGAGTAAAAGCACTAAGCAATTAAGAAAAGGCATTTAAAAGTAAGTAAAAGCACTGGAGAAACATGCAAATGCGCTCAGTAGTCAGGGAATAAGTGTTGATAGAATTTAAGATAGAAGTCAAAAAGATTTAAAAGCGTTGTTTCTCTGTGCAAAGGCACACAAATTTGTCATGGAAGCGCTGAAACAATGCTTAGAAGCATTGTTTAACTGCTCAAAAGCACCATTTGAAGTCTCAAAAGTGTTGTTTCACTACAAAACCAAGAGTTAAACATGTAAAAATTTGAACAAGTATGAAGATTATGAGATTTTTAGAAAGTGAAGCCTACTACCCCACGGTGGGCGCCATTTTGTGTACTAGAAATTGTACCTTCATAAAATTAGTATTGTCAAATAAATCAAATAGAAACTAAGTTACCACAAATAGCAAATCTATTTAGCAAATAAATGAGCGATTAAGCATTCTATGGCTCTCTAACTAAGAGTGTTAATGGTGAAGCTCTCAACAAGCCTCCATTAATGACAATCCTAGAATGAGAAATGAGTGATAAGATAAGCTAATTAATTTAATTCTAAAGTGGAATGCTCATTTAACTTCTAAAATGCCTTTCTAGCTATAATTCTCAAGAGGTTAGATGTAGTTTTTAGATTTGTGGATGATTTATGAGTGAATTTAGCCTTGCTTTTATAGGATTTGGCAAGGGTAGGGGGTGTGGTAGAGTTGATCATGATTAGGCTTGAGTTGAGTCTTTGGTTCCACCCTTTGAAGACAATTTAAATATTGTGTCCTCAAAGCTTAGGACAAGAAGACAAGATGCTCTTTCAATTTGAGTGATTGAGATTGAATTTGGCTTGATCCATGTGAGTTCTTTTCTTAAATCCTATTGGTTGAGGCTTTTTCCTCCCATGTGGTGTTGAGATAAATTAGGATTTAATCAATTGATTTTAATTCATTTATTTAGTCAAGTGTACCCCTTGAATGGGTTGAGTTTTTTAAATTCCAAACTATACAATTAATTGAATTAATTGCACATTGATTTGATTTCACTTGATTAAAATGCTCTTGATTTTTATTTATATTGAATTGAAGCTTGATTTTAATTTTGATTGGCTAAATACTTGTTTGGATTCAATTGCCTTGATTTTGCCTTGATTAATCACTTGAATGATCCTGTCCACTTTTTGGTGATTAGACTTAGTATGTTTGAAATTTAATTATTAAATTTAAGATTTATTCATTTGTACTTATATTAAGATGTTTAATGTGTAAACTCTACTTGTCATGTGTGTGACTCCATGACTTTGTGGGCCCTGGGATATTATTTAAAAGGTGATGACTTTTCGAAGGATAAAACTTATGTAAATCCAGTATCACGATGGATATCATGTGACTTGATATCCTTGGACATATCATGATGATGATTAAAAGATTATGGTAGATATCATGAGACTTGATATCTATGGATAAGTCATAATATTTAAAACTATCATGATGGATAATATGTGTGAATAATATCTGTATACCATGACTTGATATCTTTATGATAGGCATCATGTGAAATGGTGTCAATGCACATATCATATAGATTTACATATGAGAGTTTTGATGAGCATCATGTGACTTGATATTCGAGAATCCACCATCTCTCCTAATATCACAATAAGGTGATATTTCTCTTGTAGATCTATTGAAGGATATAATTAATCTTCCCTAACTAAGAGGGAGTGTTAATGTTTGTAGCTTCGGTCAGATTATTCTAACCTTAAGCATTTGATATCTCCTTCTTTAGATAAAATGACAATTATATGTTATATACAATATCATTATACATTTTATGATCTTATCAATTGGAGAATTCATTAAGATTCATTCTATAATTATTATTATTTGATAACCATGATAGTTATAATTGATAACTATCATAGTTATCATTATTGATAACTATAGACACCTAAATTTGATTACACAATTAAGTAATCCTATTTAGTTTCCTCCTAAGGTATTTATTAATTAAATATTATCTATTTAATTAATTTGTGTCATCCCCTAGTTAATCAATTTAATTAATTAAATATAGCCCAATTAATTATATAAGTGACAAACCCATAGTTTGATAATTAATTAAATCCCTTTCCTCTATTAATTTAAATAAATGCCTTTATCTATTTAAATTAATTCATAAATCCTCCTTTCCTCCCATTTGGAATTAAATAATGCATTTAATTCAATTTGAGCACATGGCTCCTAACTTTAACCCCTAACCAACTCATCCCAACAACATAACTTTGATTTCCTACTCAACCTAACCCATTCACACATACTAATCACCCTTAATTAGCTAATGACCCATGATTAACTAATCCAAACCTCCACTCATTCTCTCTCCCCCCATCACATCCTCCTAATTTTCCTACTTGCCTCCTAATCTAAGCCTAATCACCTCCTAAGCATTTGCACAATCATAATCCATGGATTAAGAAATTCTAACCCAACCCTAGTCAACTCTCATGTCACATCCTCACATCCCCCAATTCCTTCACCTCATGTCAACCTTAAATGCTCTTACACATCCCTTACACACTACATCTCCTTCTTACACATTTTTTGACTCTCACATCTCCCAAAATGGTCACATTCCCCCATACCTTCCAACCTCTCCCATTCTAACACTTGTCACAATGAGATGCATTTGAGAAAGCACAATCCATATTCTCTCTCTCAAATGCATCTTGTCCCTTCCTCAGGTTTGCATCTCAACCATCCATTTGCCTCTCCTCTTGCCTATACATTGAGGGCACTCTTCCTTATTTTTTATCCATCATTTGAGAAAAGTTATCATGCCATTTTGAAGAACAAAACCACACTCATATCCTCATAATTCCAAAATCCTCCCACATTTGAAGCTTGAGCACACATCCAATCTCTTGGACCAAATCCATTCAACAAATGAGGTTTCACATTTGGGTTTGTGAGAGGTTTGCAAACTAGTTTATTTTGTTCATGCTCTTCTTTATGGTCTAAGCATAAGAGTTTGTCTATTCTATTTTTTTGAATGCTTTACTTAGTTTAGTATTTCTTAACACTACATTTTAGGTGATACAATAACTAATATGAGTAAAAGTAATATCAATGTTATAGTTGATATTGTTATCAACTTTAATTGTTAATAAAGTTGATAACAATACCAGCTTAACATTATTGATTTGATTGCAGTTACTGTTTAGGATCATTCATCTGACGCAATTATTGTTGGGTTGCTTTCTTCTTGGGCTGAGAGCATCTACTTCTCTCTTGTTGGGTATGTGATCCTCCTGTATGTTTCTCCCCTAGTTCTGAAAGATCCTTCTTTCTGGGAGAATGTCAGATCTTGCCTCTGTTGGGGGATAATTTTTTGGGCTAGATTCTTTTGTGCAATACTCCTATTGAGGTGGAGTATACCCCTATTGAGGTGGGGTTTGTTTAGGTGGTTATTAGGTGGTGGATTCTCTGTTTGTTCCTGATCCCTTCACCCTCAAATCCTTTTGAGGTGGATGTCACACATCCTATGGAGGTGGTTTGTGTCGGCTGGATGAAGTGCCCTCGTGGGAGAAAATGACCTTCTCTCCCTTATAACTACTTGAATACTTGCAGGATCCGGTTGTGCAAAGGTCATTCTCTCTCAGAGGACCTGATGGATATGGGACTCAAATACAACCCTGTGGCTGTGAGCATGGATTTGGTAGGTTATTCTGGTTATGGGAGCCATGATAAAACCCATACTATTGGTTTAGGGAACCAGAAAACCCTAGTTTGATGTAAAGCTTAGGCTTTAGGTTTGGAGCAGCTAGAGCTTCATTGTCTTTTCTTTTTGTAGCTGCTGCTGTTTTGCTAGTTTGTGATTGCAAGTAGTTCTGTTGGCAATCTGTGCTGGGGGGTTCTATAAAGCCAATTTCTTCATTCCCTAGTTGTCTCTTGTTGGTTGGTGCTAATATTTCCTATCTTTTGTACAAGGTTATGGTTCCCTCCAAAAACTAACTGTATATAGTTTCGGGGCCCATTCAAAACCTATTTTACCTAATCAAAAACATTATTGATTTGATTATCAAAAGTCGATTAGGGTATCGACCAAATCAAGATATTACTTTATGTTGATTATGGTATCAACTATGAATCTAAATTATAATATTAATTAATCATTATTGATAATGATATCACTATGATTATCATTATCAATAATGATAATCATATTTATATGGTCATCAAAATACTTATATTGACTTTATTCTTATCAACATAACGAAAGTTTATCATTGTTAATAAGGATAATGTCGACAATATCATTATTAACAATGATTCTGTTAAACATATATTTGGACAGAAAATAGAATGAAGGTCGATATGTATCGGCTAGTATAATGTTCAATGTTAATATGAAGATCGACATTAATAAGTTGATAATGAGGATCAACTTTGATAAAAAAAATAACATGTCGATAATGCAATTTGCTAAGTTGGTAAACTTTGATAATAAGAATGTCTCATGAAGAGACATCACTCATCATGAGACACATAGTCTCATGAAGAGGTATGTCCCTTTGTAATACCCCTCACATAGGTTAATTTTCAGTTTATCTCCAAACTCTTTTAGGCCACTTTCATGTGTGCGATATTTATTTTAGAGATATTTGAGGATATGAATGTATGACATTTTATTGAATAATTGCGAATTAGATGTTGTTGGCTATTTTCATGTTGATTAAGTGAAAATGATGATGTTATTTATATGTTATGGTTATTTCATGATGATAATTTATATGTTAGGATATCATTGATGCTTATGATTTACTAACCCCTTACTTGCATGTGTATGGTTGGCGTCTATACTTTTATATTTTTGTTTGATGTGTTTGATGTGGTTGAGGGATAGAGTCATAGCTACTTGCTTGCGAGATCCACACAATTGGCCAATCCCCACCATTGCTTGTTTATATTTATAAATGTATGTACATGCTCAACTTTTATGTAGGTTTGCAGGTACCAAACATCAACTTCCTTGAATTGCCAGGATGAGCATGCCCTATCACAATATCTCAATGGTAAGAGAGGGGAGAAAACATACAAATCCAAATCCCAACCCCAACCACTGATTGTCCTAAAAATAATGGACAAGTATATGTTTCTACCCATCCAAATTCGTCAAGGTGATGTGAATTCGTGAGCCCTTCCTTGGTGTTTGTTTGTTGTTTAAGTTAGTTGCTTTTCGTGTTTTGTGGGTCAAGTGAAATTGCTTGTGTGGATTATTTGATTTAAATAATTAAATTAGGAGTAATTATGAGATTTGAATGATTATATTTTATGAATATGAAAATATTAGATATACGAATATTTAAGTATTAAGGGTTAATTAAATACCTTTGTTTAATTAAAAGACTGAATTAAAAGTCTAAATTTGGAATAAAAGGGTTTAATTAATCATTAAATCCAAATATGAAATTAAAGGCATAGTTGATTTATTTAATATTTAATTTATCAATTTGCATAGTTATTTATGTGCTAAAGTATTTTTTTAATTAATTAAGTATTTATATGCAATTTAAGTTGCACATTCGGTTTAGTGAAAATTGAATTAGAATTTAAAGTTAAAAGTTGAGTTAGGAATTATAATTTAAAAGTGCATCATTTTATTATTAAGTTATTTTAATCATGCAAAGTGAATTGATGAAAACTAGGTGGAGAGAGTTGAGTTCTATTTTTGGAGGGTTTGAATGTTTTATAAACCCTAGGACGAATAGGTCTTGTTTATGAGGGGTTTCTGGGTATGATTTTTAATTACATCTATTAGGTTTTGGAGGAGCTCTCTTGGATGAAATTAGAAGATTTTTGGAAAGCTTGAATTTTGTAGGTGTTGTTATAGATTGTTTGAAAGCTTGGATTTTGAAGGGTGAATTGGATCTTTCTTAGCTTCAAATTTTCAGGCGTTGTTTGAGGTAGGGTTTGAAACCTTCTTCATGTAAAATTATTTCCTTTGAAAAGATTGTTTGCTTCATGTCTAGAATTGTTTATGTGAATGAATTGGAATTGGTTTTTTGTTTAAATTAGGTTTGGTTTTGTGAAATTTTAAATTAGTTTGATATTAAATTAGATTTGGTATTCTGTTTGGATGGTTATTTGGACATCCACAAGCAAAATTTTAAGTTTTCTCATACAATTTTGCATCCAAGCATTCAAGATCAAATTTTTAAACATTTGTCAAGAATTCCAAGGAATTTGCAAAGTAATCTTCTCAAACATAGAAAGATTATTTCCCATGATTTCTAAGTAGAGGATTTTTCAAGCAAACAAAAAGATCCTTCATCCATCTACATGCATTCTTTCATCCATTCTTCAAGGCACGAGTCCATCAAGCATTACAACATTGAAGATATTTGAAGAGTATTTACGAATCTATGAATTTTGAAAGACATTCTTGATTGCAAGATTAAAAGTAAATATAAAGTTGCATTCAAACAACATACAATAATCTTCATACACATCACGATCTCAACATTAGTTTATGGAGGTATATACATTTACAAGGTAGATCTAATATTTACCTTACATTTACATGCTTTCCTTTGAAGCAATTTAATTTCTATTTCAAGGTTGATTCCTTAACCAAAGTTTGACTAAGGGAAACTCCTTTCAATACAATATTTTACCTATTTTTTAATGTGTAGAAACATGTAGCAAACACATCAGGACCAAATTCAAAAAGTACGAGATCTAATGTGCAGTCTGCAACATTTCCATTTTGATTTTGGTGTTAAATTTCCACTTTTGATTTGATGGTTAGATGTATTATTTATTAGGATTCATGTACAATTATTTGTCTTAATTACATTTATGTTGCATAAATTTAATGAATATTTGCATATCTATCTCAATTTTTCTAAACATGTCTCTTTTTCTTGTGCATGATTGTTATCACATTGAGTCCTACCTATAGCATTCCAGTTAGGAGAATTTATATACTTATGGGTTCTTTTGATCCCTAGTCTTCTATGTTTCCTAGAAATCTTGATGGAACAAATATTCCTACCAATGACATTCTCACTAATCCTTCTTTCCACTCTTCTCATGATGAATATGAGACCTTAAGAGTGTCTCCTACCCAAGTATAAAAAATTTCCCATGATTTTGAAAAAAATGAGCAATGATTAGGTCAAGAAAATTCTAATATGGAAGTCGTATCTTTAGTAGAAATAATGAGGAAGATGATTCATAAAGATGAGAATGGTGTTAATTTGTTGCATGCTATTTCCCATCTTATCCATGACAATGTTAACCCTGTTAAATATTGTGCTGATCAAGATCTTGGTTAAACTCAACCTAACACTAGTGTTGAGACTTCCATTCATGTTCCTACTTCATTACCTAGTGTTTCTACATATGCTCCACCTCTCATGACTACATTCATTTCAAACACTAATTCAAAATATGTTAGTCTTGGATGTATTTATAATCCTATCTTTCCCCCTCCTTCAAGTGTTCCATGTATTTCTCTATCATCATCCATACCTACCTACAAAAATGTGTTATTTTCATATTCAAATGTTCCTTCTATTTCTCATAATGTTCTAGACTTTTCACACATTTATTATACTAATATTTCCATTGAATCCACTAGCAATAGCCTTTCTCAAACCATGTCATCCTTACAACAACAAATTGACTTCATGACTCAAATCCAAATTCAATATTCACAATTGTGATATATCTATCCCATTGTCCTTAGATATCATTTGTGATGTTATCCCTCAATACATGGAAATACCTCATTTAGATACTTATACTAGAAAAATGTGATCTGAAAATATTTCAAACATCATGTAGTGATTTCTATCATGATAATAAGCTCGTGGATAAATTATTTACTAGAATATTTAGAGATAAGGAATTGCGATGGCATTATTATTTGCCTCCTTATTCTATTGATTATTTTAAAAAACTTGGTAATGCTTTTATTCAACAATTTCAAAACAATATTGGTCCTAAGATTTATTTTACTAATTTAATGCATTGTAAACAAGGTGATAAAAAAAAGTGGCTGATTTCATTGGAATACTTAAATATTTTCATGCTCAAGTTTCTTATCTTGTGCCTTATGTTGATGTTCAATGTATTTTCATTGATAATTTATAGAAATACATTAGAGATAAGATTTTCTGTTCTGAATTCCCTTCCTTTACTCAATTGTGTTTAATGCTTCATAATTATCAGCTTCAAGTGGGTCAATTTGATAGCACTGCTCCAATGGTTCTAGTTGAGAAGAGTAATGCCGCATCCTAGTCATTTTAAAAGTTTCAAAAATCTTAAAGGCTTCATCAAGATCAAAAACTCATCAAACAACATTGATGAACAAGTGGCAACGACATCCAAATGTGTGGCTCTTTTGTCATCTATTTTTAAACCTTCTCTTAATTTTATACCTCATTCTAAATATTTGTATAATGTGATGTTGAAGTTGATTAATTCTAATGTCTTAACACTTCCTCCCATTAAACCAATTTATCCTTCAAAAAAATCCTCCAAAACTTTTGATTCCAAATCTTTTTGCCAATACCATCGTCAAGTTGGTCATGATACTGAGAAATGTTTATGTTTGAAATATATTTTCCAAGACCTTAGGGTGTTAATGATCAAGGAAAAAAATACATTACCCTTCCCAACCAAAACTTTTAAATTTATACAAATCCCTTACTTTCCCAGTCTACCAATACCATTGAGTTTATCCTTTCCTTTCCTTCTTCCTCCAATGTTGTTGACCCTCCTAATGTGAAATATGATGATGAGTGTATTGAGTCCAATAATGTTATCAACCTTATTGATCAATTTGAACCCAAGCCCAAACCCAAACCAACACCTAAAATTTTCATTACATTTGATTCTAAGGAGACTATTAGGACACTTGATGGTCCTCTTTACATTGTTCTAAAGATTAATGGTCTTCCCTCTTCTGAAGTCTTTATAGATCCTACTTGCATAGTGAATGTTATAACTAAATAAGACACCTCCAACAATACTCCTATGATAAATCATATGTGATTATTAAAACTTTCAATGGTTTCACTTGTACTACCCATGGTTCTATTACCTTCCCTGTAGAATTTGGTAAGAAATCCTTATAGGTCACCTTTATTTTTATCAACACTTCTGATTAGTTTCAAGTTAGACTTGGCCTTCCTTGGTTCACTTCCATGAAATTTATGGCCTCTCCTATCCATAAGCCCTTGATATTTTCCCATAATGGAGAAATCATCACGATTAACCATATTCTCTATTAGCCTTTAGCTAGTTGAGGGAACTTTGACCTTGACTTATTTTGGCCTAGAATGCCTCAACCAATTCAACCTTGCAAAGACAATTTCTTCTTATCCTATCTAAAATTTAAAGCCAAAAAGGTTTTTGAACTTAGCGATTCTCCAATAGTTCCATTTCCTTGCCCTAGACCTAGACTTCTTTCTACACCTTCCATATCTCCTATGTGTGATTCATTTTCACCTCCTATATCTTATAAATGCCTTATAGATTCTATCTCTTTGAAATCTAGTGTGGCTCCTTATGTTATTCCTCTTGAAGAATAAAAGTACACGATGTCGATTGATTCTAAATCAACCCAAATTTTAAATAAAACCAAACATAAATTTTGTGTTCGTGATCACTGTTGTAGATGTTGTGATAGGGACAAAGGGCTTTCTTCCCAAAACATTTCCTCCCCTAAGACACCTATTGAAGCCTTGATTCCCTTTGACCAACCTATGCATAACCCAAGGGAGGAAGTTAATCTAAAAAAGATGATATTACATAAACATGACAATTGTATTTGTATCATAGATTCTATTATGATTAATTTGGACAAAGAAGATACTCTTGTTTATGACGATTTCAATGTTTCTAATGCAAAATGATGTTCATGCTAACAATTCTAATGATATGTATAATCTTATTGATGTTAATCATAATTTACTTGCTATATTTGCAAAGCAATTATCTCTTTATCCTAGTGACAAACAAAGTGACTCATCATTAGAGCATGGTTCTTGTTTGGAACTTGTGATAGCTCCATCTACCATTCTTGATGTTGCACCTCTTGCGTGTTTTCCACCCTTCCTAAATAATAACAAACAAGATAGGGGAGGCGATATGCTTGACTAGCTCCTCTTGTATAGTGGTTTTTTTTGTGTTTTCCTATTGTGATGTGCTTCCCCCATGATGTACTGGTTGTTTTATGTTTTGTTTAGATTTATTTAAATGATCCTTGTTGCTCCATTGGTGCAAGGTAATAAAGGAATCAACCTATTGCGTCATTCCTCTATGTGTATCTTATTTCTTTTATGTGCCATATACATGTCATGTAGTGCATGTGATATTGTTTGTAAATGTGTCTTTGTGTTGTATGATTGGGTATGACACAAAGAAATAGAAACCATTCTTTTTGGTCTTGATAATGTTGACCCAAAAAGACTCTTCTTTGTATCTCTTATGTGATATTCTTCTACTGTACTCATAGTTTTTCTACTTTGGGGAATAATGTCAATTCATTTTGATATAATTCTTGATATACATGAGTTATCATATGATCATATTGACCCTAGAATTAGTTGTGTTCTGGATTAGGGAAGATATGAGAAATAACCAATATTATGATAATGCAGAAAAAGAAAGACAAAAATACATAGATTTAACGTGGTTCACCCAATGTGGTCTACATCCACCAGAGAAATAGTCATCCACTTATTTTATTATCTATCTAAGATAAAATTACCATCAAATACAATTTCTCATCACACAACCACTTACTTATCAAGCCATTTTTAAGGTAGTTTATAATGTCGACTAACAAAATAAACCCTAACACTAAAAATAATATTCTTGTAATTTTTTCCTTGTACTTATATTCTTGTATGTGTATTATTTTACTCATATTCTCATATTCTCATATTCTCATATTCTTGTACTCACATGAAAAAGATTATCTACGACAATGCTTCACACTGTTATTATGGTGGTCCTATCAGGTCGACTCTCCACCCAACAAGTGTACATTACTTGCATGATCAGTAGCCACATACAAATAATATGCCACTTGAAGACTAATTAGTCTCCACACCAAACAATCTCTACTTCTAATGATTTTACAATTCTCATTATCTCATAAATGATAACCAAAATAATTAACTCGATACCCAATGAAAGTACACTTCTTGGATTTTGCCTCAAGATTTTATTGATTTTCTATATCAATATGGACAAATGCTTCACAACCAAAATTTTTTAGAAATGAGTAGTTTACCTTTTTTCCTGTCCATGCCTCCTTTGGAATGCCACCATGTAAGTAAATTGAAGGCCCTCTACAGATTAAGTAAATAGTAGTATCTATAACATCTTCCCAAAATTGTAAGAGAAATCCTACATGCAATCTCATGCTCCTTGCATGCTCTATGATTGTTCTATTCATCCTTTAAGACACACCATTTTCTTGTGGGGTTCTAAGAACTATCTTTTCTCTAGGAATCTCATGGTCTGAATAATAACTATCAAACTCTCTTCTACAATACTCAACTCCATTATCAAATCTGAGACACTTCAACTTGTTTCCTGCCTCATTCTCAACCAAATCTTTCCATTTCTTAAAGACTTCAAATCCATCTAATTTTCTAGGAATGAAATAAACCCAAGTTTTCCTAGTTGCACCATCACTAAAAGTAACATAATAATGAGATCCACCAAGAGATCATACCTAAGCTAGTCCCCATACATCTAAGTGAACAAGCTCTAACTTTTTATTCTTCTTTTCCTTCCCAACCCTGAGAAATATGACTCTTTTTTTCTTTTTTTTTCATAAGCGCAATTTTTGCAAAATTCCAAATCAACTTGTTTCAAACCAAGCAATAAATTTTTGGAATGGAGAATCTTCATCTCATTCTCACTCATATACCCAAGTCAATTGTGCCATAGAGTTGTATCTATTCCTATGGAAGATAGGGAAATAGAATAGTCAGTATTACTAGTACATATATATAATGTACCTACCTTTTCCCTTTTGGAAATTATCAATGAGCCTTTAACAACCTTCCACAAATTGTCTATGAATATGACTGTGCAACCGTCACTTCCTAGTTGTCCTGGTGATATTAAATTTGTTCTCAAATCAAGAACATGTCTCACCTCTTTTAGAAACCATTGATTACCATTTGGTAATTTTATATGTATGTTTCTATTCCCAACAATTTTACATGGTTCATCATCACCTAAATAAACCTGTCCAAAATCACCTTGAACATAATCTAAGAAATATTTTCTATGGGGTATGGCATGAAAATAAGCCCTTGATTCTAACACCTAAGAATCAATAATATTATCCAAAGAAAGATCCTTTTTTTCCCTTTCGAGACCAAAAATCTTTCTTCAGATGTCCTTTCTTTCCACAATACCCACACTCTACATTTACCCCTAGATTTGGATCTACCCTTCTTAGATGTCCCACAGTTACCTAGGCTATTTCCTATATCCCTTTGTCATCTCCTATTCTCAATAGTAAAAGTATTACCTGATGTCTCACTTGTGCTTTTCCATCACATTTCTTCACTAAGGATGACACCAACAACATCATCACACTTTAAAGTGTTTGAACCAAAGACACCATTACTAATAGCTATGACCAAGCTATTCTAGCTTTCAGGAATTGAACATAAAATCAAAAGAGCCCTAACCTCATCATCAAAATTTACTTTTACAAAACTTAGCTAACTAGTAATCATATTAAACTCATTCAAATGATCAGTAACAAACCCACCTTCTACCATCTTCATACTAAATAAATGTTTCATGAGAAATACCTTATTTGAAGCTTAGGGTTTCTTATATAATTCATCTAATACCTTCATTAGACCCTCCATTATTGTTTCTTTCACTATATTGAAAGCCACCGATGATGCCAAGAACAACTGTATTGTTCTTAATGCCTTCCTATCAATAATCTCTCATTGTTCATCTGATGTTGTCAACTTCTTTTCTTTTCCACCCAATGGTGACTAAAGATCTTTTTGATATAGATAGTCTTGCATTTGCATCTTCTAGTTGATAGTTTTGGCCATTGAAATTATCAACCTTGAGCTTGCCTTCCTCTTCCATTACTCGCACTCAAATTTAAGTTCTCTTGCCAAATCATTGAAAAGTATACAACTCCAATACCATTTGTTAGGGTTTCTAGGGTAGATATGAGCAATAACCAATATTATGATGTAGAAACAAGAAAGACAAAAAAACAATAACACAAAGATTTAACGTGGTTCACCCAATGCAAGATACATCCACCAGAGAAACAACTATCCACTTATTTTATTATTCAACTAAGAGAAAATTACAATCTAATACAATATATCATCATTGCAACCTCTTATTTATCAAACCCTTTTTAGGCAGTTTATAATATCAACTAATAAAATAAACCCTAAACCTAAAAAGAATATTCTCATAATCGCTTCCTTGTACATGTATTCTTGTACTTGTATTATCGTATAGTATTCTTTTTACAATAAATTTTTTCTACAGTGGCCCTTCAAGCCGACTCCTCCACCCTACGAGTGTGTAGTACTTGCATGATCAATCACCACATACCAAAAAGTAGATCCCTTTTGTGTTCTTTTTCCCATTTGTTTTATTTCCCTTGGTTAGTCCTTTCTTGGGGTAATCTCATAGTGGAAACATCTCTTGTGGGTGTATGTATGCTTTGTTAATGTCATTGCTTGGGTGTTAAGGTGTTTGAAATTATTTTAATGTGAGGAATACACTATGCTCCTTGTTTCACATTTTGTACACACATACACAACAACTCAATGCAATCTCTTGTGTGGATGGCTAAGGAGATAATTCTTTCGTTAGGATTATCCTTTACATTACACTATCATGTCCTGTGCATTATCAAATATATCCCTTTAGAGACTATACTTTCCTTAGGACTAATCTCTATTTTTGGATCCCTTTTGGAGATAATTCTTTTATTAAGGGTTGATCCTCTTTTGGAAATTTACTAGTGGGCTATGCTTTGCTTGGTTATCTTTTTTTATGGTTTGACTAGCATAGCACAACTTGCTAGACTATCACGTCCATCTTTTGTAGTATCCTTTCTTCATGATGCATAGTAAGTAAAAACCTTACTCTCTCTCTCTCTCTCTCTCTCTCTCTCTCTCTCTCTCTCTCTCTCTCTCTCTCTGTTCGAGCATTGTCTCTTTTATCTTGGTTTTGGATTTGGACATCAAGGACCTAAGTCACTTGGGGGCTTTGTGTCTCCTTGACCTTAATAAAAAAATTTCAATGCATTGATCTACTTTATCGTGAGCATGAGGTAGTCTCATATTCCCACTATAGTCAAGGGATCAATGTACCATCCTAAATTGTAAGCACCTATAACTAGATACTCAACTAGGCCCCATTTTTGCATTCTTGATGTTTCATGTCTGATTTTCTTGATCTAGCTACCCACAACCTTCATTTATGGTTTCTTTTCCTCCTTCCCGTCTCACAATTTGGGCTTCTTTTGGTGAGAAGAGGACACCTTGGGCATCCTCTTCCTTGATGTTTGGCCCCAAATTGGAACTCATGGGGGCTTATCTTGTGGATTTAGAATGATTTCTCCATCTATGTTAGCCTCCTTTGAGTTTCAAGATCTATGTTGTGAGAGGTAGAAAAGTAGCTCATCTCTCCTCATTTGGAAATCCACAAATTGGGTTTCAAGTAGTCTCCTAAACTTTTGCATCCAAGCATTCAAGATCAAGTTTTCAAGCATTTCAATGCATTTTCAAGATAATCTTCTCCATTGTAGCAAGTTTCTCTCCCATGATGGCCAAGTAGAGGAGTTATCAAGGAAGCAAGAAGATCATTTGTCCAGATCTACATGCATTCTTCCATCCATTCTTCAAGGCAAGAGTCCAGCAAACATAACAACATTGAAGATCTTTGAGGAGTATTAAAAAATCTATGCATTTGTGAAAGGTGTCAATGATTCTAAGATTCAAAGTCAACATACAATTTTATTCAAATGCCATGCAAGCATCTTTAGAGACATCACAACCTCAATATCAATTTATGGAGGTATATACATTTACAAGGTAGATCAAATATTTGCCTTATACTTACATGGTTTCCTTTCAAGCAATTTCATTTATATTTCAAGCTTGATTCCTCAACCGAGGTTTGACTAAGGCAAACCCCTTTCTACGCAACATTTTCCTCATTTTTTCATGTGCAGGAATATGTGGCATTTACATCATTTCAATTACGAACAGTACATGACCTAATGGATAGTCTACAATTGAGTTCAATCAAAGCACTGGAAACATGACACCCCAAGCACCCTCTTCTTGGGAACCGGATGGCCCAGGAAACCTCTTCCCTGCAAAAAAAAATCAAACTAAAATCACAAGTCAGTGGTGTTATTTGGTTTCTAGTGTTGGTACCCGTATGTGTGTGTGTGTGAATTTTGTACCTAGTTGTAGACACAACACTTCAGTAAAACATTAGAGGTTAGCAAAAAACCAAAATCGTGCAATGAAATGGAAACTAAACTAACTAGGCAATTTACTGCCTTCTAGTAGATGCGAGTATGATACTCTCAAATCAGACCGAGACCAGTGACAATGCAACACCTAAATGAAGGATTTGAATGCAAAATATGAAAGATTATGAATGCAGATTAAGCTATATTTTTGGTATTTTCTGTGCAATTATATGAATGAAAATTTGTATGAAGCTAAGATATATGAATGAAATTGGAATGCAGATTTGATCTAAGAATGCTATTAATGAGTATGAAACTATGTAAAAGCTAATGATCAACTATGAAAGATCTCATAAATCGTCTGTCGCAAATGCTCAATCCTTCAATCGCCAATTCGCTAGAATAATTGTGCAAATTCGAGTGTCCTAATTATGAAGAGCCGAGCCTTGGTTTTATAGAAATCCAGAGCTTTGAGGATGCAAGAGAAAAGCCATAAATCACTCTTGATAAATTCAGGTTGATTTTTGAGTTATCAGGAAATTAGAGATAATGAACTCATAAAAGCATGCAAAACCATGCAAAACAACTTTTTAACTCAAATCAGAAGTTTAGATTAGCTTTGAACTCAAAATAGAAAGTTGAGTTTCCAAAAGTTAACAACTTGCATTGATTTTCTGATTTTGCGTTTAACTGCTCTTTGAATGTGCACAATTAATTATGAATTAATTAAATAAATAAAGTGATTTATCCTCAACTTAACTGATTTTTGAATTAAAATAATTGATTTATGGGTTAATCAATTATTAAATCAAACTTTATTCTAAAACTATATCATTAAATTTGATAATTAACTTTAATTAATTAAATAGGAATTTAACTAATTAGTCATAAGATTTTTAGATTTATTGTCAAAATTAAATAATACAATTTAGGAATAATTTAATTAAATTCAATTAAATAATTAAGTGGCAGTATTAAATCTGATTAATTAAATATTCAGAATATTCAATTAATCAAACTTTAGATAAATAGGATTTATCGCCAAATAATCATTAAATTAAGATAATTAGGATAAATAGGAATATTTAGGAAATATTCCTTGATGCAGAATTAAGATAAAATCAATTAGGATTTCGATGTGAAGATGTGCCTTAGGTTAGGACTTTGATGTCGATTTCGTTCGATTTGAAGATGTAAGAGGTTAATGAACCTATATCCCATTTTTGGGGTATTACATTTTGCCCCTCTTTGAATCACGGTGCAAAGCGTAGTGGTTCAAAGAATAGTCTGTGTTTGATATATGTATGAAATTGATTTGAAAGATTAACTAATTCCAAGACAGAAATCGATTGAAAGATTGGAAAAAGAGATACCGACCCAGGCCCAAAATGACTAGGAATCAAGATGATGCTAGCTATATCAACAATGAACCGATGATTACGAAAAAGTGCCAAAACGCTTGATTCTGAACCTTATGATTGCAAAGAAGTGAGTGACCGATTCCAGACCTCAATGTCCTTGTATGAATCATATTGGTATCACATCCTAAACCCATTAGTTATGAAGAACCAAGGAAATAACACTAATGAACCGTTGGTTACGAAAAGTTGATACAGTTTACAAGATAGATTTAGGATACCAAATTGATATGGATCTCGATGAATCTGATATGCCCCAAGAGATGATAGATTTGCCCCAAGTGACAAGGACTTTAGATGAATCAGCAACTAGACATGGTTGTTATCTTGATTACTGAGGAAATATTTGATTTATAGACTTTGAATGATGTGCAATACCATGCCCCCTTCGGGATAAAAATTGAAATCTAACAAGAAAAGTCAGCGTTAGATGGTTTAGAAGTATGTTAATTGATTTGAGAAGTGGTTATACATGTTTGAGAACGTGTTCTACATCATTTCGAGGTCCTGGAGACCAAGTTTGACCAAGTTAGACCATGAGTTGACCATAGTTGACAAAGTTGAAATTTTGATAGTTTGATGTAAGATAATCAATTAAGTTGAATTCTAGATTTTTGTGATGATTAAAGGTTGATTGTGCAAGCAGTTGACAATATAAACGATCTCAGATTTTGATTTTGATCCCGAAAAAGGATTCTACTTGCTATTTCGTTGGATGGACCTTCGTGTAAGATTCAGCTCTTGTAGTCATGTTTAGTTTAAGTCTAGTTTTTAGAAGAATTGTTTGAAGATTTTCAAGCAATTTGTGAGATCATGCAAAGTGTAAATTGACATGTAATAATGAAATGCAACCTAAGACCTAGGACCTAGTCACTGATCATGTGTCGGTCATTTGTCATCATTGAGTTTTTTAGGTAACCGGATAAATCAATACAATGCCCACTAGTTAGGAAACTATGAACATATGAATATTGATTTGTATGCTCAAGAATCAATACAATGCCCACTGGTCATACAACCATGGACATATGAATATTGATTTTATTTTCGGAATGTCGGATTAAATATAAGCACCAAGGCACAAACGCCAAGATGACCTGAATACCATGTCCATTTTAATATTGCAATTTGTATAAGCATCATAACATCAACGTCGTGATGACCAGAATATGCCTTGCATTACAAACACATCAAGCAGTCAAGAGATCATTCTAAATCCAGTGTGAATTACCCATAGTGACCCTTTATCATTCACATCCTTAGGTAAGATCGCATTCCACAGTAGAAGTAAGAACTTTCTCAAAAAGACAATAGTTAGATCAAACTTCTTTGAATTTTTTGGGTATCAATGGTCGAGGTACGCATGGCCATCCAATTCGAGATAGAGGCTCTTACAGACAGACACCATTTCAATCCAAAATTTCCAAAGTTGTTAGATTTTCACATACAAGCAAAAGACAAAGCAAAGATTATGCCCCCAATCATCACTCCCGAAATCCTATAAAGGAAATCATCGAAGAGCTCGAAGGGACACAATATGCAAAAATCTCAATGCAAATCAGTAAGCATACAAGGAGATAAAAGCATGTAAAAAGCATAGATTGTTTTCAGTTTGATGTTTGATTGCGTTGTTGTAGATGCAAAATCCTTTTTGGAGACGAGACTGACTAACTAACTCAAATGAAGCTTCAAAGGACTTTGACTGGATATGACTCATCTGAGGTATATTGGAGACCATAGGATATAACATTGATTGCCCCCAAGTGTCAGGCATTGATAGGATATAGACACGTGAGCTGATTGGTGTATAGAGCAACTTATTGAAAATAGGAATGCGAAAACAAACCGGGAAATATGTACAAACTAAAACAAGACTGAAAGCTGGGAAAGACCAAGATTGTGCTGATAGATGGATCATTTTGAACAAGTGGCACCCGTTTGCTGGGTTTTCACCATCTTGGTAGAGATTCTATTTTTGCTACGAAGGTGCCTGTTTCCAAGTTTTCACCAAGGCACTTTTTCTTTTTCTCATTTTTTTGTATTTTTCATTTTTTCAAATTTTTTTGTACTTTTGATATTTTTATATTTTTTTGTGAATCATCAAGGCACCCATTGCTAGGTTTTCACCAAGATGTTCATTTTTTCAAGACTTTTTCCAATTTTTATGATTTTTGTAGGATATTTTACCATAAATTGAATGCCTTAGGCGTAGAATTTCTTCAGATGGAGAATGTTGATTGGTTCTCGAAGCTGTTCTCCTTCAGTCGTTGATAGTTGATAAGCTCTAGAGCCAAAAGTAGTAGTGATTACAAAGGGACCCAACCAGTTGGGTTCAAACTTCCCCTTGCATTCTCTATGTGATTGATTTTTAGGATTCTCTCTCAAGAGTAGATCACCAACCTGAAATTCTTTGTGTCTGACTTTCTTGTTGTAACCTCTAGACATTCTTTTCTGATACACTCTGAGATGATCATACGCTTCTTGTCTGTGCTCATCTAGTAGTTCAAGTTCTTGCAACCTAGACACGTTGTAGTCATCATCAGTTACTAGACCATGCATTCTGATTCTTAGTGATGGGATTTCAACCTCAATAGGCAGTACCACTTCAGACCTATAAACTAAAGCGAATGGTTTATCCCCAGTAGATGTTTTGATACTTGTTCTGTAGGCCCAGAGTGCTTGTCCATTCCCTTGAGGATAGTAGATAGATGACCAATGTTGTGTAATCTTGAATTTGGCACATAAATCATCCAAGTCTTTGTTCTTAAATTGTCCACCATTATCTGTGACTATAGAGTGTGGAATACCATACCAGCATATGATGTAGTTCAAAATGAACATAGAAATTTGTTTACCAGTTTCTTGTGTCAAAGGGACTGCTTCTACCCATTTTGTAAAATAATCTGTAGCTATGATTATATGGGTATGTCCATTAGAAGAATGAGGATGTATGGCTCCTATAAGATCAAATGCCCATTGGTGAAAAGGCCATTATGTAGTGAAGAGGATTAGATCTCTCCCTGGAGCATGAATTAAGTTGCCATGCACTTGGCACTTTTGACAATTCTTAGCAAACTTGATAGACTCTTTCTCCATTTCAGGCCAATAGCACCCAGCCCTAATAAGATTTTGAGCTAGTGTTAAACCATTTTAGTGTGACCCACAAATACCATCATGGACTTCCTCTAACACAAGTTGAGACTCTTCCCATTCTAAACATTTAAGTAGCGTACCATCTAGACCTCGTTTGTACAGATCGTGACCAATGATGACATATCAGGAGGCATTTCAGATAAGGTATCTCTTTTCATGCAGGTTAAAGGTATCGGGAATGATTTGGTCTTTGAGATAGGAGAATAGGTTTTTATATCTGGATGAATCATGACCTAAAACAATGCAAATCATGTGGGTTTCAGGGGAGTCATATGCAGGATAAGATAGTGCTTCCACTAGGAACTCGTAGCGTAGCTCATGTTTAGGCTACTATAATAGAGTAGATAGAGTTGTCATTGCATCGGTAGCCTTGTTCTCTATTCTAGGTATTTGCTCAAAGGTGATAGATATGAAGCATGTCTTGAGATCATCAACCATTCTCTTGTATGGAATGAGCTTTTCATCTTTCGTTTGATACACATCATTGACTTGATGGATAACAAGTTGGGAGTCTCCATGAATGTGTAACTCAGTCACTCTCCACTCAATTGCTATTTTCATACCATTTAAAAGGGCTTCATATTCAGAAATATTGTTTGTACAAGGGAAATTTAATCTGAATGCTTTGGGTATTGAGTACCCATGAGGAGTTATGAACAATATACCTACTCCAGATCCATTCTATGTATATGAGCCATCAAAGAACAATTTCCATTCTCTAAAAGAAAGATTCATGATAGAGGAATCTAGAAATTCCATTTGCATAAGAGTATCATCAAACAAAGGTGCATCCGCTAATTGATTAGCAATTACATGTCCTTTGATAGCTTTTCTTTCAACATATTCAATGTCAAATTCACTTAAGAGCATGACCCATTTGGCTAATCTACCTGCGAGGGTAGCTTTTCTTAGTAGGTATTTCAATGGATCTATCTTAGCTACCAATTGAGTGGTATGAGCTAACATGTAGTGTCTCAGTTTCTATGATGCAAAGATCATAGCTAGACAAGCTTTTTCAATCATAGAATAGTTCTTTTCATATGCCACCAATGTTCTACTGATATATTATATAGCTCTTTCCTTCTTGTTCTCATCATGTTGTGCAAGCAATGCCCCCAGTGATGTATCTGTAGCGGAGACATATAAGATCAAAGGCTTCCCTTGAATGGGAGGTATCAAGATAGGAGGATTTGATAGATAATTCTTGATATGATTAAAATTCTTTTCACATTGCTCGCTCCATGCAAAGGTCACACCTTTATGTAATGTCTTTGTAAAAGGTTGTGATATGTCTACTAGCTGAGATATGAAGCGTCTAATAGATTGAACTCTCCCTTGCAATGTTCTCATTTGACTGATATTCTTGGGAGGTTGCATCTCCATGATAGCTTTAACTTTAGCAAGATCAACTTCAATCCCTTTCTTTGAAACAATGTAGCCTAAGAGCTTTCCAGAAGTGACACCAAAAGCACACTTCTTAGGATTTAGTCTGAGACTAAATTTTTCCATTCTGTGTAGTATCTTGCTCAAGTCATTTAGATGTTTAGCTCTAATCATAGATTTTGCTAAAGTATCATCAACATAATCTTCCATAGTCCTATGCATCATGTCATGAAAAATAGAAGTCATAGCTCTCTGATATGTAGCACCAATATTTTTAAGCCCAAATGGCATGACATTCCAGCAGAAGGTACCCCATGCACATGTGAAAGTAGTTTTCTCTTGATCCTCTGGAGAAATTTTGATTTGATTATATCCAGAAAAACCATCCATCAAAGAATACATCTCAAAGCCTGCAGTCATGTCCACTATCATATCAATGTTAGGTAGTGGAAAATCATCCTTAGGGCATGCTTTGTTCACATCTCTGAATTCTGTGCACACTCTTATAGATTTGTCTGGTTTAGAAATAGGTACAATATTAGAGATCCATTCAGCGTAATCAATAACACAGATGAATTCGGCTTTTAGTAGCTTCTCTAATTCAACTTTTACCAAGAGTGCAACATGTGGATGCATCTTTCTCAGTTTTTTCTTAACAGGTTTAACATTTGGAGCTATAGATAAATGGTGCATAATAAGATCAGGATCCAACCCTGGCATATCTGAGTATTTCCATGCAAAGTTGTTCTTCTTTTCTATTAAGAATGTTGTAAATTTTTGCTTCTCGTCTTCTGATAAAGATTGTGCTACATGGATCAATTGTGGTTCCTCAGCTATTCCCAAGTTGACAGATTGAGTGGGCTCAATTAGAACTGCAGATCTGTCCTGTAAATGACTTAGAAGGACATCAAATATCTCATCCTTAGGCACCTCAGAGAGGTTTTCACCTTCGAATACATCTTGTATTTTTACTTTTGTAGGTTCTAAGACTTCCACAAAGTGGTTTTCACCCTCAGAACTCCTTTTCTTTTTATTCTTATTCTTATTTTTCTAACTAAGATACTTGATGTCTGACTCCGTCATGCTAACACTTAGTTCACTGATGGAAGTCCTCATAGGCTCAACTGCATTTTGGTAGCAAGCAAGGGCATAGTCATTGGGAAAGGTATAAATACCTTGGTTCAAGTTTGTGGACGTTATGTCAAGAAGGTCAGGGCGTTGGATAGTCAAAGTGGTGAAAAATTGGGAAAGAGTGTTTACGGATATGGATCTGTCATCATCGGTCCTAACCCGATGCTCAAGTTCAAAGGTGATGTTACAACTTAAGACATTCAATTTGTGAATAGGCTCAATGTCATTGTGGAAGTCCACTTCAGCCATTAGTGGACCAGACTCGATAAGTTCATCATTTCGCTCTAGACTTACATTGGGTTTAGGTGCATATTGGTGAATAACATCAACATGCTTTTTTGTAATAAGTTCATCTGGTTCTGGAATGACTCCCCATTCATAGTCATTTGATTCATCTTTTGTTTCATCATCTAGACCTCTAGGAAATCTAAGAACATGAGTAAAGTCAGGATGAATACCCCAAGAAGGGTTTCCCTCATATTCTGATTTGAATTCATACTCATGGGAATCTGTCTCAGAATAAATACCACCTTCCTCTTTGTCTGTTTGATTGCCTTCGAGATTAGCTAGTTCTTGTGTTGCAACTATCTCTTTCTCTATAGTAGGTTCTTGTGTTTCTACTACATTAATTCTATTTATTGGATCATCTTCAGCTTCAAGGAGGTCTTTTATTTCTTTAGGCAAATGCTCATAGGGAATGAGATCTTCAGTGGTGTCTGAATCATCACTATCAGATTGTTCTGTGGTTTCTCCCTTTAGTTGATTTGATATGGAGGGCTCAACATGTTCTAATACGTGCGAGGAGTTCTTGCTAAGGCAAAAAGGCTTGTTTGTGTATCCTAGACCTATTGTATTCTTGTTTTCTCAGCCACGATGATCAAGAGGTGACAGAAGACCCTTACCCTATAGTCCTAGAGGTCCTTTTCCTTTATATCCCATTTTTGTGATCAATTTGTCCTCTGGGCCATATGACTTAGAAGGGATATTTGGTATTTTAGCATCACATTTTTGAACCACTTGAAATTTAGGTTCATCTTTGTATAGCCATGCGAGCACAACTTCATCGTCTTCAAACTCCTATTTAGATACTTGTTCTCCAACAAAATTTCCTTTATATGCTTCAATAGGTTCTTTAGACTCCTTTTTAGACTATTTTAGAGTTTGTGCATAAGACTTAGGAGAGATAGGGAGAGATGTCAAAGATAAGACTAGCTCTATAGTATATTCTCCCATACCATTGTCTTTGATTTTAACCTCTTTAGCAATGTCTTCCATCTGGGATGTTGAATCAATGTCTAGCTACTTAGTGGAAGATTCCCTATTATTAGGAACAAGTTTATCATCACTTTCTTTCAATGTATTGCAAGTTGTATATAGATCAGCTGGAATCATCACCTCTACTCCTCCATAAGGAAATTTCAAACACTGATGGTATGTAGAGGGAATGGCTTTCATTTCATGTATCCAGGGTCTCCCTAGAAGGATATTGTAAGCCAAAGGTAGATCAAGAACTTGACATATAGTATCTATGATGACAGGACCTGCTTTGATAGGTAAGACAATAGTTCCCTTGGAAGATCTTTCTTACTCATCATATGCTTTGATAGTTATCTTCTTCCTAGGATCAATGGCCATTTCTAAAAATCCCAATTGTGTAATCAAGCTGAAAGAACAAATGTTTAGGCCAGCACCCCCATCTATCAACACACGGTTGACACGATGGTTTTGGATCAAGACTTCAATATGCAAGGGCTGGTTATGCGGATGACTCAAGGAGTTATCATCTTCCTCTGAAAGGGAAATGTACTGTTGAGACGTAAGATGACCAACCATAGTCTGGAATCTGTCTAAATCAAGGTCATCAGGAACATTGGATCCGAGCAAAGCTTTGTCTAGAATGGCTCTATGAGCTGGAGATATCCGAAGCAACTCAAACATGGAGATCTTAGCATTTGTGTGTTGGAGTTGTTGAATAATACTGTATGAAGTAAGCCTCGTGTCTTTAGGATTTAAAGATTTAGATGTAGCCTTATGTTTAGAAGCAGATGAAAGATTGAAAGGCACCTTAGGGACATTGGATGAATCTGGTATTTGTCCTTGTAGGTGTGCCTAAGCTTGTGATCGAGCAACTGCATTAGCTGATTGATTTTCTCTATCTCTTCTTACAATTGTGATGACATTGCAACGCTCAGATAGACATGGTTCAACCATATTGATGACAACATTATTTCCAGAGTATGCATAATTGACTTTAGCACCCATATTAGGCTGAGAAGAAGAATATTCTTTACCATGCTTAGGAAATGGTTCTGTGAATGTTGTATGATCATTATTTCTCTTATGATTGTTAATCGTGATATCTCCATTATCAATTTTGTCTTGTATGATGTGTTTCAAGAGAACACAGTTATTAGTCTTATGGTCTTTATTGCGATGGAATTCATAGAAATCGTTCTCTCTCCACCATTTCAGTTTAGGTTCAGGATCAAAAACTTTCATCTCAGGCAAGTAGATGATTTTATTTGCCAATAGAGTTTTCATGGCAGATTCTAAGGATTCTCCAAGAGGAGTGAATTTGTGATTAGGATCTGTAGCCCAAGGTTTGTAATCAGATGACTTTTTGTTGGACTCTGTTGCTTTAGCTTCGAAAGCTTTGATGGCTTGGGTACCAACAGTGAGATTGAAAGTAGGTGCCTCAGATGGGGCACGAATATTATCAACAATGTCATCTGTGACAACGCCTTTATTCTTGTTCCAATTTTTGTTTTTGTCTTTAGAACTAGATCTAGATTCATACTTGTCCTTTTGAAGTGTAATGTCTCCTTTTTTCCCAAGTACTTTCTCAATTTTGATCGCATTATCTACCATCTTATCAAAAGATGTATGATTTTGCATTTACAAAGGGTAGTTGATTTCTAGAACAAGATTGTTTATGAAGATTTCCAACTTCTTAGTTTTGGGAATGGGTCTAGCATACAAAGAAAATTTCTTCCTCCACCTCTTGAGAAATGTCAGGAGCGGTTCTCCTGGATACTGTTTCAGATTGTAGATGTCGATCATGGTGACCGGATGTTGAATATTGTAGAAGTATTGTTGATAGAACAGTTTGATTAACTCCTCAAAAATTTTGATAGTAGGAGGCATTCTAGAGAACCAATGAATAGCTGCTCCTCCTAGAGATCGAGGGAAAAGATGCATTAAGTAGGTTAGTTCATGCATAAACTCCATAGATTGAGTACATAATTCTCTGACATGATCTTGAGGTTCAGAGTTTCCATCATACTTATCATATTTAGGCATCTCCACTCTTTTAGGGAATGGCGGCATGTACAAGTCTTTATCAAATGGAAAAGGGCATAGAGCTTCCATGGAGAATTCCTTAGGTTCCTTTTCTTTTTCAAGTTTGTTAAGTTTGACTTGCATGGCATGCATCTGTTTCATCATAGCCATGATAGGAGTTTCTTCCTCATGTGTAATGATATCTTCCACATTAAAGTTTGGAGGAAGTTTAGCTCCTTGATGAGATAACTCTAGAAAGTATGCTTCTCTATCTTCTTTCAAGAAATGCTTCATCATCCTTTTGAAGTTATCATCATTTTGATATTGGGCAATTTCAGAAGGTGTAGGTTCTTGATCCATACCGTGTTGAGATTGGTGTCCTTGAGACCCGTGATGTGTCCCTCTATGAGACATGTTAGGAGTTTTAGGGCTCCCTAGATTAGATTGAGGTGGAGTTTGTTGATTACCTCTGTGAGTTGATGGAGGGGGTATGTAACCAGTTTTCAATCAAAAATTGTCAAGACCGTCATCTTCGTAAAGACCAAAATTTGTAGAGTTGTTCAAGAGTTGGGGCCTGGAGAGTATTCAGAGGTATTGTATGGGATACCTCTCCAGATTTCTTATGTGACGAAGCTCTGGTTTCCACCATTAAGCTTGGGTGAAGCAAAAGAATAAGATGAAGACAACTAAAGAATGAATTGATTCAAGAAGATCGAATGACGCAACCTTGTCAAGATTGAAGTGATTAAAGATTAGATCGGACATAAATGAAGGATACTATGCCATAGTAGTGTGGGTAGATGCCCAACAGATGGCGGGCACAAGCTCACAACACTTAGCCGTTTGGCAAGAAGACTGAATTTGAAGATAACATTGACAAGGTTTTGACATAAGATGAAAAAGACTCAAATCGATAACTTAGAAGGCAAGATCCGACTCAAAGGGCCACTTGAGGAAAATGAATGAATTTGTTCTAGTTTCTACTCTATTCCTGACACAGTGATTTGTTCAACAGATTCTGGAAATAGGCTGTAAAAACTGAGTTTCTGACAATTCTGACCACTTTCTAGCAATTTTTCTCAAATGACTTTCTGTAGGATTGTACGACAGTGGGTATGCTATGAAATGACAATTGACAAACTCATACGACAGTTGCAAAACTCACATGACAATTGATAGTAGGATTTTTGACTTTTGTCTTTGACTAGTGGCAAAACTCATACGACACTATACAAGCTATCATACGACAATACATGGGTTTTGAAATGACAATTGCCAAAACTCGTACAACTTTCTAACCTGATGGGATGACTTTTGACTCCAGAAAGGATTTTTACTTCAAATTTTGCAAATTTTTGGTTTTCAATTTTAGATTTGTTCACAAATTTTTCTGTCCAAGTTTGAAGATTATTCTGAGATCGTTCATTTTTAGTAACCAAATCGATAAACAAGCACGCAAAACAACAAGCAAGTGATTCCAATCACGTCTAAAAATAATGAACAGGGGACACATCAACCCTGTGCATGAACAATCAAGTGACTGAATGTACTAATCCCTAGGAGTGCTAATTGTGTATGTTCCAAAAAGTTTTTCAATAATGCACATATTCCTAGAAAAATGAAAATTTGTCTTCACTAGAGTTTGTAGTAATGGTCTGACTCTGCAACTTTTATGATCTCAAGAGGGTGAACTCCAATCCAGGCGCACCGGGGTTTTGACACAGTCTGAGAAATTAATCAATCAGGAACTGCTAGGGAGATTTGACAGCCCAACAAGAGACCACACTTGTGAAGATTTCCTCCACAAGGACATTTATATAGCGGTTGCTGCTACCACGATGAAAATGGCTATTACCGCTTGAGGTTTCATCCATGTGGTTGACCCAATTAAGGGAATGTCCACTACGGTTAACCCTCTCTAAAGGTGACTCACAAAAGATACCACATGGAGATTGGTTCCAAATTCAAGGATCTGAGTTTCTGATACTACCCAAAAAGGGAGTAGAGCATAGTCCTCTAGCCTTTTCACTTTTAACCAAAACAAAGCAGACAGATTAATTTGACACGCTAAGACCAAGATTATCTCACAAAGATCTATGTCATCAACCACTTATGATCTATCAACCCCTTTGGAGAGAGAATGTATCAATCAAAAGTTGAAGACACACGAATCTAGTAGAACGTGAGACTCTCCCAGTAACCTCCCCACCTACAAGGGGATCCATCGTCAAGAAGAGCTTCACATGCATGAACAAGCAGAAGAAGCCCACTCTCTCGAGATCATCCACAAATAGTGTTCATAGGGCCTATTTACTATGTGTAACAAATATGCAGAAAGAAAATCTATGTTCATTTTATAGCCCAAAATGAAGTCTGTGATATGAAAGCAAGAAAATCACACAAGCCTGACACATGAGAGTTCGTTTTAATCCAAATCAAAATGTTATCAGCTTGAGAAGAATACCTGAATTCTTCGCAACGCGCTTAGCAGATTTTTTCCTGTTTTAGCAATTTAGTTGCACTTTTTCCAATCAGATTCAACAAGTATCAGTCAAAAAATAAGATTTCAATTGTTAGGGTTAGTTGTTAGTCCAAATCTGAAAAACTGCCAAAAATGCTGAAACGACAATTGAATTCTAGAGTTAAAACTCGTACGACAGTGGGTTACCTCCCAGACGATAGTCTGGAAACTCGTACGACTGTGGGTGTCTTCTCATATGACAATTGAGCTTCCAAACGACAGTGTGTACTCTCTGATATGAGCCTTGAAATATGAACCTATCGTACAACAGTGGGTACCTCCTGAAATGACTTCCTGACAAAAGTCGTACGAAAAATGTACGTACAGAAAATAAAAATCATAGTTTTAACTAGAAAATGATAAGAAATTGATAGAAATGTGTAGAAATGTGATGGAAACCTATTTCAGGGCCCCACGATGGGTGCCAAAAATGTGGCGTGTGAATTTTATACCTAGCTATAGACACAACACTTCAGTAAAACATTAGAGGTTAGCAAAAAACCAAAATCGTGCAATGAAATAGAAACTAAACTAACCAGGTGATTTACTGCCTTCTAGTAGATGCGAGTATGATCCTCTCAGATCAGACTGAGACCAGTGACAATGCAACACCTAAATGAAGGATTTGAATGCAAAATATGAAAGATTATGAATGCAGATTAAGCTATATTTTTGGTATTTTCTGTGCAATTATATGAATGAAAATTTGTATGAAGCTAAGATATATGAATGAAATTGGAATGCAGATTTGATCTAAGAATGTTATTAATGAGTATGAAACTATGTAAAAGCTAATGATCAACTATGAAAGATCTCATAAATCGCCTATCACAAATGCTCAATCCTTCAATCGCCAATTCACTAGAATAATTGTGCAAATTTGAGTGTCCTAATTATGAAGAGATGAGCCTTGGTTTTATAGAAATCCAAGGCTTTGAGGATGCAAGAGAAAAGCCATAAATCACTCTCGATAAACTCAGGTTGATTTTTGAGTTATCAGGAAATTAGAGATAATGAACTCATAAAATCATGCAAAACCATGCAAGAACAACTTTTTAACTCAAATAAGAAGTTTAGATCAGCTTTGAATTCAAAATAGAATGTTGAGTTTCCAAAAGTTAACAACTTGCATTGATTTTCTAATTTTGAGTTTAACTGCTCTTTGAATGTGCACAATTAATTATGAATTAATTAAATAAATAAAGTGATTTATCCTCAACTTAACTGATTTTTGAACTAAAACAACTGATTTATGGGTTAATCAATTATTAAATCAAACTTTATTCTAAAACTATATCATTAAATTTGATAATTGACTTTAATTAATTAAATAGGAATTTAACTAATTAGTCATAAGATTTTTAGATTTATTGTCAAAATTAAATAATACAATTTAGGAATAATTTAATTAAATTCAATTAAATAATTAAGTGGCTGTATTAAATCTGATTAATTAAATATTCAGAATATTCAATTAATCAAACTTTAGATAAATAGGATTTATCGCCAAATAATCATTAAATTGAGATAACTAGGATAAATAGGAATATTTAGGAAATATTCCCTGATGCAGAATTAAGATAAAATCAATTAGGATTTTGATGTGAAGATGTGCCTTAGGTTAGGACTCTGATTTCAATTTCATTCGATTTGAAGATGTAGGAGGTTAATGAACCTATATCCCATTTTTGGGGTATTACAGTATGGAGCTATTTGTTTTCTATTAGTCTCAACATTCTAAAACTTGCCTTTTTTTTCCTTATTTTTTCTTCTAGATTACATTAGTCAATCATTTTTCCTTAATCAATTCTCACATTTCCACAAAAATGAAGGATCATTGCACCTGCCTAGCGCTTAAGTCCTACTTGGGCTTAGTGGGTCATCTTCCTTCCGATTATGAACAATACTAATTAATTGGTTAGGTGTTGCATCAGGGAACCAATCTAGAACCCCTTACTATTTGCCTAAGCCATTATTTTTCTTATTGTACAATTCTATTGTATACTTGTGTTGATTTTACATGGTTAATATCAATATTTTCTCTTCAATTATTACAAATTTAGTTTGTTCAAATTTATAAGTATCATTTAATAGAATAATGCATGTTAGATAAGTAATCATTAAAAGAGACAACCCAATAAATTTGGATTATTAAAATGCTTAAACAAATAGATTAAAAATATTTTTAAATATCTATATTAGGCAGGTGGTAATAATAAAATATAATACTATAATAAGAAATGCAAAGCGTCAAGTTCTTACTATTAGTGGGCTTAGTTTAGAGTGGATAAAAGTAGATGAATATAGAGGGGGAGAGGGAGAGGGGGGAGGGAGAGAGATAGATAGAGATGGAGACAGGTAGAGAGAGAGATAACAAATAGAGAAGGAGATAAAGATATGTAGGTCAACAATGGAAAGTTAACAAATTTTGTAACTTAGATTTGACTCATTAATAATCTATGTCAATTAGCTATTCAACACTTTGTAGATTTTCATTGTTAAAGGTGAGCAACAAAAAGATATTGAAATTTTTTAATATGTATTCCCATATAATAGCAATATAACAAGAGGATATTGACACTTATGAATACTAAATATATTAAATAGCATTATACATATATGGCAACAAAGATAGGTTTTGTTGGCATAATGATCAACGCTCCCCTTAGGATTCGTGACATGGCTTAACCGCCTCCTGTGTCTTCTATAAGTCTAGTGGTTGTATCGAGCATTAACAAGTCGATCTTTTGGTGCAACGACAACTACTGCTTGTAACAAGTGTTATTAGAATTTGGTCATAGGTTCGAATCCCCTTGGGTAACGCCGAGGGGGAGATTGTTGGCATAATGATCAGCGCTCCCCTCGGGATTCGTGACATGGCTTAACCGCCTCATGTGTCTTCTATAAGTCTAGTGGTTGTATCGGGCATTAACAGGTTGATCTTTTGGTGCAATGGCAACTACTACTTGTAACAGGTTTATCATGCATATAGGAAAAATAGATTCCTTCAATCTAAATCTATTAAAGAATAGAGAGACAATATTTGTCAACCACTCACTAACAACTTACTCTTAATTATAGAAAGCTTGATTACCTAAAGTAGAAAGTTTTGAAGAGACTAAGAATAGTCTTCTACATCTAATTTCATCAATATAATACTTAAAGATATATTTTTATATTATTTATATAATATGTTTACTTATTAATTAGAAATATCATTTAAATCTTTTATATATTTTTAATTAAAGAAATTAAAAGATAAAAGTCATCAAGGAACTACCAGATTTTTTTCTCGAAATTTAGTAGAGTGCTAATTATTTGACAATATAAATTTAATACGGTGCAACTATTTATAAATTGAAGTAGATTGTGAAATAAGCAATCCAAACACATTAAAAAGATTGGCTTAATACAATCATAAGTTTGGTCGAAGCTCCAATAAATTTAACAAGTGCATAATGAATGGTTAATAAATTCATGCATTCAAGATGATGACATGCACAATTGTCATCTATAATTTGTGATTTTTTAGAAAATTTAGGTTTTCTACTTATTATGACGAATAGAAAAATAGAAAACTAACATTTTTAAATCATTAAAAAATTGAAACTAAAGATCAACTATAATATTTTTGTCAATAAAATTTAATTATATGCATTGATTGGCTAGACTAATAAATTTTTTGAATGTAATAGATGCATAAGTATCTTGAAGGAACTAATAAAGCATAAGTAGAAGAAGTTAACTTCCATTTGTTTGGAGAACTTTTTTTTAACTTTACTTTTGATAAGGAATAAACTTATATCTTCACATGAAGAATTTATTATATCTAACTAAATTCTATTATAGTAGCGCTTGGATGAAATGCATTGATCAAATACAAAAAATATCATGATTTTTTGTTATAATATAATATTGGCACTTGGGACAAGTTTTGCACGACTCATGAATGATCATCTAGATTGTAAATTAATACTTTAAATAGCCTACGTGAAAGAAGGCAAAGAGAAGTACGAAACCCACAATAACAATTTAATATTGGCACATGGGACATGTTTTGTATGGCTCATGAATGATCATCTAAATTGGAAATGAATTCTTTGAATAACCCACGTGAAAATAAAGACAGAGAAGTACAAAACCCACAATAACAATTACAAATATAATATTGGCATGTGGGATGTGATTTGTATGGCTCATAAATGATCATCTAGATTGTAAATTAATACTTTGAATAGCCCACATGAAAGAAGGCAAAGAGAAGTACAAAATCCACGATAACAATTACAAATATACATTGGCACGTGGGATGGGATTTGTATGGCTCTTAAATGATCATCTAGATTGTAAATTAATACTTCAAATAGCCCACGTGAAAGAAGACAAAGAGAAGTACAAAACCCACAATAGCAATCACAAATATAATATTGGCACGTGGGATGAGAATTGTATGGCTCATGAATGATCATCTAGATTGGAAATTAATACTTCGGATGCCCCATGTGAAAACAAAGGCAAAGAGAAATACAAAACCCACAACAACAATTGCAACAGGACCCAAGAAGTCATGCTTAAATCCAAAGTAGCTCTCTAAGAAATGGCCTAATGGTTGTTGTTCATTGCTTCCAGCTTTGGTCATGAGAATGGCAACATTGCCATATTGAGATGTGATCAATCCATAGAGAGTCCATGCATAGGGACATGCCCAATAGTACCATCTCCACCACACTGGGATTTTCTGCATTCAATTCTCAAATATATCAAGAACAAAGTTAAAAGAAATAACCAAGAACAAAGTTGAAAGAAATAAGCAAGGAGGTTGCAAATATCATATTTCAAGTACTTACGAGGCGTGGAATAAAAAATCCAGAGAAAAGCATCCAGACGGCATAGAAGCCAGAGGAGAAAATTGCAGCAAGTGTGGCATTTGGAGTGAGAGCTACAGTCATCATCCCATAATATGTGTGGTATAAGAAGGTTAAAAACATAAAATAGAAGAACCAAAAGAATTTGGTTGCACTGGTCCAATCAAAATCAATCATTGCATATATTATTAACCCATACATCACTGACTGGAAAAATACGTAAGGTACCTCGATCAATATCTGCAACATCAAACCCATCATTTGTCTCTAATGAATATAATTGAAAAATTTGAGAAATATAAATTATTTTTGAATTCTACTATCCTCACACTATCAAATCCAAAAACAACTACTTATAATTCTATAAGTTATCAAAATATGATAAAATTAACTTGAAAAATATATTTTTCACCCAATATTCTCTACCAAGTATTGTTGTATACACTTCAATGGAGAGAGGGATTTTTTCTCACTTGAGCGAAAGCATAAGGAAGAGGTGAGTACATTCCTGCTGCTTTTTCTCGATAGAAAACAGTTCTTTCAACTTCAACCACAGGTTGAACAGAATTGCAATTGTTCGACCCAATGAACAAAATTGAGGCAAACATTGATCCCATTGCATTGAACACATCTTGTTGCTTTTCTCTGCATATGTTTATGTTTATCAGGACCCAACATCAACTTTTAAGTAAACATCAATATCAATATCAGATTTCTACAATATCAGATTTCTACAATTTATAATTTGATGTATTTTTTATTTTTAGATTAGATTGCATATTAATTTTTAAATTAATATTTCAGATCATATTTTGTGATTTATCACCTGATAAAAGATTACAAAATATGATATAAAATGTGGATTCAAAACTAATCTAGCAATCAAGAAATACACCAATATGTCTAAAATTGGAACCATGATAACAACACGAGTGTACCTACGCAACTTACATTTTGCTTCCCATTTTCCAGAAGATAGTGCCAAACATCAAAGCACAGACGAGAGTGAAGAAGAATCTAACAACGTTGTACTGCGGATTTCTCCAATATGATAGATGTTGCTTCCACAGACATGCTAATATTTGAATAGGAAAAGGCTGAGAAAATTCTGTCTGGAAATATAGATCTTTGGAGCCTGGAGCAGGTGAGCTAATTTCCTTTATAACAGCTTGGTTCTGTCTGCACCCATTAACAATTGGATTCCAGTTAAATTAGTTCTTCTGTGTTTATAGGACATTATGTCTAGATTCTATTTTGGGTTTGGGAAAAAAATTTCATAACAGAGCTCTTACTGGTAAAGGGATGAAGATCGATATATTTCTGCAAAGTCTACTCCCAAACGCGTTTCTGTATCTTCAGAGGTCACCTCAAGCATCCACGTGGCAGGGTTGTATCCTGGTGTGATGTGAGAAACTCCATTTATTGACTGGAAGTAGTCGATTAGGGTTTGAGATTGGTGACCAAGAGGTCCCACATATATCATCTGCCCTCCACGCTTCATCAACACAAGCTGCAGAGATCCACATTCATTTGATTAATTACCACCTGCTCAATGAAAAGCTCTGGAGTACCTGTGATAAAACTACCTAGAACTATAATTTGGGTAATTTTGCCCACACCCACCTCACCAAAGGCTTCAAAGATATCAATGCTCAATAGATGAACTACTACCTGCTCAATACTAATAGAAAGCTCTGGAGTACCTATGATAAAACTATTTAGATCTATAATTTGGTTAATTTTACCCACACCCACCTCATCAAAGGCTTCAAAGATATCAATGCTAGGCTGGTGAATGGTGCAGACAACAGTTCTTCCTGTATCCACAGTGTTTCGCACAGTTCTCATAACAATGGCAGCAGCTCTCGCATCCAAACCTGATGTTGGCTCATCCATGAAAATGATGGAAGGATTTGCCACCAATTCAACTGCAATTGTCAGTCTCTTGCGTTGCTCTGTGGAAAGACCATTCACTCCAGGGAGCCCAACCAGTGATTCTCTTAGATTGTTTAACTCAACCAGCTCCATCACTTCATCAACAAACATCTGCAACATTCCACAAAATTATCCTCATTTTTCAAAACCCTTTACTTCATTTTGATCAACCTCAGTCACATTATATTCAGCCTGAGAAAAGTGAGTGATGGAAGAGGAAATAGTACAGTGTGCAATTACAAATTTATACCTTTCTTGTTTGAGGATCAACCTCCTTTGGAAGGCGAAGCCAAGCAGAATAAACGAGGGACTCATAAACTGTAACATTGGGGGAATGGATATCATTCTGCTCACAGTAACCAGAAATGCGAGCAAAAGTCTCTTGTTGTTTTGGATAACCAGAGATTGTGATGGATCCTTCAATGTATCCCCTTGTTTTCCTTCCTGCAAGAACATCCATCAATGTTGTCTTTCCTGCCCCGCTTACCCCCATCAAACAAGTGAGCACGCCAGGACGAAAGGACCCACTCACTTCACGCAGTAGCTGGAGTCTATCCTCTGTTACTCCCTGCAGCTTCATTTCCTACATACAGGAAACCAGTTTCTCTTATGAATATCAATAGTTTTAACCAAAGAATACAACAAAGTTTGAATAATCTTTATAATTTTATTTTTCTTGCTAATTGTTTTGATTATGGATCATAGTGTTTGATTAAAAATGACAAAAAAATCTATACGATCTAATTCAGAAGAAAACACATTGATTATTATGGACCGTGAAATGAATCATATTGTTGAGGGATGGCAGGGGAGAGAGCATACTGCAGGCATGTCGACAAAGTAACTGACATCTTCGAACGCCATTGACAGAGGTTGGAAAGGCAACACCATTCCCTTTTTCATTACAACTGTGAAAATCCCAATTCAAGTTTGATTCAGACGAAGAAAAAATTATTATATCTTTCACAAAATTGAAACAAACTTACTTCCAACTGAGGAAATTTCTTCTGAAGTCTGTGTACTTCCCCCCTTTCTATCTGCAGGGTTTTCTACTGGAATCAATGCTTGAGGTCTCCCAAAAGCTTCACAAGTGAGAATCATGTATGTTATTTACATGGACATATAGATCGTCATTTTCTTCAATTATTTGAAATCCCCATTGGTTACCTAATTAAATTTAGATAAAGTGGTAGTGGGGATTGCATAATTCAACTTACGTTTTAGATATGCCAATGCCAGGGTGTAGAGCAAATTAAAAAGAATACCATATCCCACCAGTACTCCAATGGTCATCCAATACCAGTAGCTTTCAGCGAATAATCCACGAGATTCCAACAATGCTGTACCAATGTGGTTTCCTGGCTGTAAAAATAACCAACAGAGCATTATCATGAAATTTTAACAGCACAGCACAAACATCATTGCTCCTGGAATGCAAAATATCTAATTCAGTTCCTATCCTAACCTTTTGCCAACGGCTTGATAGAAATTCGTTCACAGCAATGGCGTTTTGAGCATACATGAGAGGAGATATCCAATAACCCCATATCCACCAGGGCTTAATATCATCTGCAAACATAAAATCCGCAAGGAGTATTAAATTATTTCAAGTCTGGATTATTCCTAATGCTTCTTTATATGTCAAGTGATACTCTATTGAGATGGTATGGCACCTCTGGATACAATGAACCCGCCAAGAACTAATACAACCAGAAGTGAAAATATTCCAAATGTGTTTGCCACAAGCGGACTTCGCCCAACTGCACCAATGAAACGAAAAAGCGACAGAGCCATCTGGTGGAGGATGAGTAAGAGTAAAAACTGTCGAAAAAACCTGCATCGGGAAATGGATTAGAGTCATCATTGGATCAAGAAGTGATGGCACCACCATAATGAAATGAATGGTCAAATCCAATACCTGTTTGGATTTGGGGCAAAGCCAATAGTATAGTAGGTGAGAATGACCCAGATGGAAGACTCCATGAGTGACAGAGGGAGTCTCATAACCCATGTAGGAAGTGAATAAGCCCAGGCGGGATACAGCTTTGAATCTCTCTGCTTGTAGAACACAGGAAGCCGAGCCATGGTGATAGCCAGCTCTACAAAGCCATTAAACATTATATTAAGCACCCCAAAAAACAGAGCACCGAAGTAAATTGACCCGTCGGCTACATTTCTATGATGCATTTCTGTGCGGAAGAAAACTGTGAGCGCCATCAAGGCAACGATTGTAATCTGTCATCAAAATTGGAAGACATCAAAACAATTTAGGGACAAATTATGGTACTAACCCAGTAACTAACGTACGCTGATAATTACAGTATAACCTAATGGACCTACTTGGAAGAGCTTAAAGATGTAAATGAAGGAGCTTTTCTTCATCAGCAAAATCTCTCTGTCAATACAGGCCTTGAAAAGCTCCATTTTGCCCAAACCATACTCTTCAGTTGTAAGAGCTGCGGGATGGCTTTTACTTTTATCAAATGGAATGGCTAGTTGCGAGTTCAGCTCTTCACCAACTTCGAAGGATTGAAATGCATCTGCGAACTCCTTCACAGTGACGTAATGGTATACTTGGTCTTTTTTAACCCAGTACTGCTCTTGATCTTTCCTAGATGTCACCTGTTAATGACAAATGACGGGCATGAAAAAACTAGCAAAAAGTTAAAATGAAATGTAGCGGACACTGGGCAAGGAGAAGAAGATGATGATGGTGAATGTACCTCTTGCAGGAAATCTGCAACACCTTTTCTTTCAGGGCAAGCAAAACCCATGGACTCGAAGAATCGCGCAACTGACTCTCGGGGGCCCTGGTACAGAATTCGCTCTTCTGAAAGTAAGATTACATCATCGAAGAGTTCAAAGGTTTCAGGAGCAGGTTGCAAGAGTGAAATCACCATTGTTGAATTGTACATATGAACACTTTGTCCCAAGCATTGCACAATCTGAAATGTTGTAGAGCTGTCCAGACCAGTTGAGATCTCGTCCATGAAAAATGCCTTTGCAGGTCCAACGAGTATCTCCCCTGTTGTCACTCTTTTCTTTTGACCTCCAGATATTCCTCTTGTCATAGGGTCTCCAACCAATGTATCCCCGCATATCTCTAACCCCAAAATCTGCCCAAATTTCACAATCATCTCTTAATTCTGAATATTCCTACAAAATGGGATCGTTATAGTAACCCATCGACAAAGAGCTAACTTCTTATTTATGTGACCATCACCTAGATGCAATGAGTACTAAGTAGACCATTCACTCTCATAAAAGATAGGCTCTTGTGAACTACTACTCATGAAACATGATCAATGAGCTTGACTTGAAAACTGCACAATTAAATCCGTATAGTAATATCATAACCTACAATATTCATTCCATATAAAATCATCCCACCTTCAAAAAGTAATCTGTCATCATACTGGACTTCTGTCCCTCCATAGCTGCAGCCTACAGAATAAAACATCCAAGGACCCCTTGTAAAATTACAAAGAATTAGTATCTTAGGCACATAGTTAAGTGAAATCGAACTCTCACGACTTGTTATGTTATAGTACCTTGGTGAAGAGATCAATATCAGGGTCTGGTTTGATCCCCTGCTCCCTTTCTCGTCTTGATAGTTCACATAGCACATCTGCAACCAATATATTCCTTCCTCTTAAGACCCTCTTTTTCTGTTACCTAGTTACTATAGTAGTACCAGTTTGATTATTATTAGGTAAATAAGCCTTAGTTACCGTATCTTTCACCTACTCCTTGGCATCGAGCAGAGAAGTCAAGGGTCTCTCTCACAGTCATTTCTCCAATGTGCAAATCTCGCTGACTGACATAAGCAGAGGTTCTCTGAGGCACAAATTCATCCATCCTATGTCCATTGTACGTTACTTCTCCCGTCACCTGAAACATTCTCATCATTTGAGTCGATCCATTTATACAGTTTTTGGGTTCATAAATGACAATCTTAAGAAAGACAAATGAGGCTTAAGCTAGACAGATTTACTAACTCTTAATGCTGAGTCCAGTTTTCCTGAAAGAGCTAAGAGCAGAGTAGTCTTTCCAGAGCCAGGCGGACCCAGAAGCAGTGTCATTCTGCATAATGTCAATTCATTAATGCTCTGAAGCTCTACTAATGCACTTTTTAACAAAATATATTGCAACAAAGGGTATTTCAGTTTGTTATCTTCACCTTCCAGGCTTTATGATACCGCTGACATCCCTTAAAATCGTCAGGGTTTTCTTACTGCTCTTATACAAATGGAGGGACTCCAAAATGCTCTAACAAAGAGAAACCCAAAAACAGACACCAACAGATATATATTATAAACAAATTAATACACAGAGAGTAAAAATAGAATTAATAATTGATTTACTAATGCTATTAGATTTTTAAAAATCTTTTATGTTGATCCATCTGTTGTTTCTGGATTTGAGTGTGTGAGAATTTTTACATCAACATTTCAGATTACACTCTATAATCTATTATCAGAGTGAAACAGTGCAAAAGAAATGAGATCCAAAATATGGAGGCAAAAACCCTCACAAAATCAAATCTAGAAATAACAGATTGTCAACATAGATTTATTCATTGTAATGTGTTTGGTCAGTCAATACCTCAGCCATATTAACTGTATAGTTTAAAAGCGTAGGCAATGCCCTGCTTCCAATGTATGCATCAACTTCTACATTAAGGTTCTCAAATCGGACCTCTATCTCAGGCAAAGTAATCCCCACCCTGATTACACAAAAAAGAGAGCAGTTATACCCACATCTTGTACTCAATAATCATTTAGTATTAAAAGAAATATAAAATTGAAATACAGATAAATTGATTTATTGATTCAAAAGATTACAAGAACTTCTTATTAAATGACTAAAGATCATATTATTACAAGAGCTGCTTATTAAATGATTAAAAAACAGACTAACTGATAACGAATAGATTACAATGACACAACCAAAAACTTCTATAAAAACTTTATTATTAGAAATGAAGTTAAAAACTAGAACAAAAAATCTGAAAGTAAAAACTGTAAAAGAATAAGTACCAGTACCTGTCAAACCTTTCGCGAAGTTTATACAAGAAGGGCCCATTGTCTTGGTCCGTAGCCTTCACAAGCCTTTCAAGCAGTTTTCGTCGTATCCCCTGCTCCATATTTCTGACATCTATTTGGTGAAGAAGATCGTCTTCTCCCTCTGACTGTTTGAGAAGGGATGTTCTTATGCGATCATATGTGGGAAGCCTCTCTATAGCTGCCCATTTGAGAGCCTCCTCATCATCCTCTTGGTGTTGATGTTGAGACCCAAAAACACTGCCTGATGTTCCAAACATTCTGGTGCTCCCAGAACGCAGGCTTCCAGTCCATGTCAACCCCTCTGACGGTATAGCAGCAGTCATTCTGCTACACTTACCTCCACACTCACCTCTATAATTTCTACCTTCCTTTTAACTTAAAATCAAGTTTCAATGGGCAAAGGTTTAATTTGATCAACAAGAGCTTTTAATGATAGATATGAAGGTCTAGTTTCTCTCCCATCTATGTGGTATCGGAGGGCATGTCGCATCAGCATCACTAATTACTTAAAAAGTTTACCAAATGCACTGCAATTTAGAGGAGCTACCCATTCCTAAAGTCTAAAAATAGTCAAGTTTCCATGCCAAAATACTTTTTAGAACAACACAAGAATACTAACACTGTATTCCACAATCTGCTCCACACTTACCTCTTATATAATCTTAATTACTTTCTAATTAAATTCAAGTTTCGGTAGACTTGGAACTTAATTTGATTCGTTAGAACTTTCTACTTTTGTTCAGCTCGCATGGTATCTGAGAACGTGTCATGCTAGTATCACCAATCAAATTAAAAACTTTACCAGAGTCACTACCTGCAGTCTTGAAAAGAGTAAGTTTCAATACCAAAATACCTTCTGAGACATAAGAATACAAATATTATGATCCACACTTCCAAAGAATTGGAGAACACACAGTGGATTTTTTGTTGGTACCTTTGATGAACTTCTTCTGTGAAAATCCTGCAAATAGAATTGCAACTTAGTGCAGTGAGACAGGAGGATTGGAGGATTATAAGAGAGAGACATCGGTGGGGCAACCATTCTAGAAGGTGGGGATCGATGATTACAAGAAAAATGTGCAATTTGACAACGTCCACCATTAAAAACAATAAAGCCGAGTTTTTAAAAATTTATGCATCTGTAATCCAAATTGGAGCTCAACCACTATGACTAAATCCCAAGAAAGATCGGCTAAGCATCTCATACAATAGAAAAAGTATCAATTGTGTATCTTTCTTCAGATTGAGACATTTGAGGATTACCAATAAACGACCTTAGAATTTGTAATATGCAGACTATGTTGTCTCTGTCGATTGTTGTTCAGTCTAGACTTCAAATGTAATCAAATCAACGGTCAATGACTTTTTTGTTTATGATTCACTTGTGGGTTTCAACTAATACTTAATTTATTCAACTAATATTTATTTGATAGCAACTAATGTTAAGAATAATGTTATATTATCAATTTTGGAAACATCCAAATTAAAATAAAGGACAATCATGAGGTAAGAATGATATTATATTGTTAACTTTTGCAAAAAGTCAAATTGAAAAAGACTACGAATACTTGGTAATTATATAAAATTTAAAAGAGTATGATTTGTATAGATTTTTTTAATTAATGTATTTATCTAAAAAATGTGAAGAGATTTCAATTTTAAGAATAAGTTTTGAACGTAAGTTTTTTATGTTAATAAGTAATAAAATAAGGGTGGTGTTTTTAAAAAAAAATGAGTTTAAGGGTGGAGAATCTGTTTAAACAATTTATTAACAACACATTAACAACCAAATAACATGAAAAACTATAACAAGTCCAACAACATACTATACTTGCTACACAAGTTTTAACCCTGGAACCATAGTCTAGTAAACTAACAAAACCAAAAAGAGTCTTAATAGAAAACCCCCAAGGACAACTAACAGTCTTAACAATAATAAACAAAGATAAATTAAACATGACCAACAATCTTGATTTCATAGCCAGCTTGATAGAACATATGGCTCTAGTCCTCTATCGGGAACTTGACTAGTTCCTTATAATTCCCTTCATTCTCCTTGTCTTTTCTCGGGACCTCCTTCTACACCAAGCACAGGGAGGTAGCAAAGTAGAAAAGTTTTGCATAATATGACTATTGAACCTAGAACACTAATCAACTTCTTCTCCATCATGAGGACCTTGGTTTTCAACATTTCTAGCTCTCTAGTAGTGGTTTTGCACTCCGTGCAGGTCTCTTCGGCATTGGTCTTATTCATTTCCTTCTCCTCGGGCATGGCATCTTGGGTAAGGTCCTCCCATTCGGTTTTGATGTTATTCTTGAGGTGTGGGTAGAACTATCATTTGTGGATTTATTTGAATTTTTTATCATTTCAACATCACTCCAGTTTTCTTCAGCATCCTCTCCACTCCCTTCTTTCTCCTTGAGTTTTCCATTTCCTTGTTCATCCTCATCCTCCTCAAAATCATAATCAACTAGATTTTTAATTTTACCTTTATCAACCGATTGGCTTGCTAGTCTATGAGAACATCTCGGATTACTTTCATTTTTTTTGTTCTCTTCTCCAACATCTTCCTCTTCTTCACTAATTACCTCTTGGATGTTTAACTTATATTTCTTGGGTGAAGGGGAGGGTTTTCGCCTTTGTAGTTAAAGAAATGGTATCTTTTCTTTTCATGTCACATAATTCAATGACAATCATAATGGATGTGGGTGTTTTTGGTGTATAGGGTGGGAAGTGATTTTAGCGACACCCAAGTAACAAATACCTTTCTTTTTTATAGGACTAGAGGTGTCAATAATTTAGCAGGTGGTTGTGTAGCCAACCTACGGGCTTCAAGAAAAACAATTATCTTGGGGGACACAAGGCATGGAAATGAAATTTGTTCATGACCTAAAAATTAGGCCCTGATTTAGTGGGATAGGTTTTTTCCCTTGACTTTTAGTAGCATATACAACCTCCCTAACTGAGCTTTCCAAAGAATTTAGCCAAAAAAAAGGAAAGAAAATGAGATTGTGATTATGAAAATGGTTTAATAGGGGCATGTTTTAAAAATCATAAACCTTGAACATCCCCTCCAATGTGAGATATTTCATTATCATCAAGCATACCTAATTCCAAGGGGGCAAAAATTGTTCCCTTTCAAAACCACCATTTAGTTTGATAGGACCTTCATTCCCCCTAAAAAAATGGTTAAAACTATCGTTATCCACCATGAGACTTGTCTTATTCCATTTTTTGTCAGTAGTGGGTAAACCAATGGCTTGAGCAATGACCTCCTAATTTCAAACAAAACACCTCCCACAATAATTGTCCTATCCTCTCGTGAGGTTGTGAATTACATAGATTGACCTTCATCATACCAATTAATACTCTCAATGATATGAGAGACTCTCACCTCATAATAGATATGACACACCGTGGTGTCATTTTAAAACTCATCATGTTTGCTTGGTTCAATACAAACATGATCCCCACCCATTTTGTGAAAAACAATAACAATAGTTGAAGAGAGTTGCACCCAATTTTTAATCTTGCTATTTAGAACATAAGTTAGATTGACATCTTTACAGTACTTATTTTATTTTTTAGAACAATTTAATATGCAAATTTTTTTTTTAAAACATATTTATTTTCCAAATTGACAAATATACTTTATAGTTGAATTTATCAAAATGTTGATGCAAAAACTCTCACACAATATCCTGAAACAACATATCACCAACATGGATTTATTCATTGAAATGTGTCTAGTCAGTCAATACCTCAACCATATTAACTATATAGTTTAAAAGTGTAGGCAATGTCTCACTTCTAATGTACGCATTGACTTCTAGATTAAGGTTCTCAAAATAGTTCCAATGTATGCGACTATATATATTTCTATCTTAGAATAATGGTATGTTATCATCTTTGAGAAAAATCAATTTGAAAAAAGAAAGAAATAATCATAAGGTAGGAATGATATTATACTCTCCACTTTCGAAAAAAATCAATATAAAAAGACAAACACAAGTTCATGGTACTAGAAATATTTGGTAATGATACACAATTTAAAAGTGTATAGTTAGTACATATTTTGTAAATGTATTTATCTAAAAAATGTAAATAGATAACAATTTCAAGAATAAATTTAATCTACATAGGTTAGATAGACATCTTTAAACTTTCTTTATTTTTCAAGATATAAGTTTATATACTATTTTATTTTCTATAATACACAACTTTTCCAAAATGACAAGTACACTTTATAGTTGAATGAAAATAAATTATTACTTAAAAAGTTATTTTATTTTTCGATATAATATTAAATTATAATATATGTTTAAACACTACAAATTAAAATATATATACAAAGCTATTTTATTTATTTAAGAGTTGGTTTGTTTTACTTTAGAACTATTACTGTATACATATATGGAAAAATAACATGAAAATTGAGGAGTGTCCTCTCACTAGAGATCCACACATTGGGAAGGCTTCAAAACTAAAGGAGGATCAAGTTTAGAAAAATAAAATGATTCTACACTAAATTAGGGTTTGACTAAACAATAAATCTTGGCTACAATAAAACCCTAGATCTATAAGGTTTGATATTGATAAAGTAAATGAGAGGTTAGAAAGTGCCTATCTCTTTTTATATCATATTAAATTGATTTTCATATTTTGATTATGTCAAATACTAGACAATTGAATCTAAGATCTATGGAACTGGATCTTTATTACAAAATCTATTTTGTATATGCCTTCAATGGTTGTTGTAATAATGGGCATCCCTTCATGTGATTTAATCAAGGAATGTCATGACTTTGTCCAATAGTATTGTGAACTTTCAAAATGCATAAATGATATACAATTTAGGAATTTTTAAGGAAAAGAAGCATCTTGGGGAGTCGACAATAAGATGAGTGAAGCATGAAAACTTCTCTTAATGTAGATTAGAAGGTCCATACAAGACAAGTAAATGTGTAATATCTAAAGTGTAGCATATGCCAATCCTAATGTGATTCATATTACGCCACTTAAAGGAATCAACCTCTTAATCCACTTCAAGGAGGATGCCTCTAATATTCCTCAATACTCTACACAGTGATAATAACTAACATATACCTCCTAGGTACATACCATACTTATGTCTTGAACTACTTAAGTATAACTCTTAGCATGACTTAAATATTGATATATGATTATAATAATGATTGTCTTCTTCCTCCTCCTCCTCCATCTATATCACTCCCACAAACATATCCTAGAAATTCTCTAATTTACTCCCTCGAGAGCAAAGTCTTTAGAAACCCTATTCTACAATAAATTGCACGCTTAATTTTGCTCTAAAATTTTCACAAATCTTACTTGAAATTCTCCAATGTCTTGAAAAGCCCTCTTAAAACTAATAAAAAAATCCAAAATAGGAGGGACATATGCTTCCCAAATTAATTTGCTAGAAACCCTAATTTGGCAATAAATTATTTAATTATTCTCTAATTCCCTTGGAATTTGGATTCTAGACACCTCCATAAGTTTTTAAAAAATCATCTAAAGCTTACTTAGAATTCTCTGATTCAATTCTAATTTCTCTAAAAAAATATTTTAGATGCCTTAATATATTTTTGGAAATCCCTCCAAAAATAACTTTTTTGTTTGTTAAAATTCAAGAGATATGTGCTTCACAAAATGACCTCACATCAAGCATCTTTTTTTTCTTTAATAATACAATAAATTGGTTGATATTATTGGTCAATTATTCTATGATTGTGCCGCAATGGATAAAACTGTTTGTGAATGGTAATTAGATAATGTTAATAAAAATACATAATATTGAGATTAAAATTATGATGAATAATGAGGTTGTGAGTAATTTTGATATTTTTTTTATGAACTAATATATTGGCAAGAAATTGAGTGTGGATGAGTGCAGGAACATGTTGATGAATGGAACATGGTTGAGGTAGAGATGTCCTAGCCACTCGATAATGATTAGCATGATGGAAATCCAATGCCCACACTCATGTAGTTGCATTCAGAGTATATTTTAATGTTTTATTATACATTTTGTGTTGTCATGGATATGTAGTTTAAATTGTACATTATGCTAAATAAAATGATGTTAATAAAGATTCTGATGGTTTATATGATTAGTTTATGTAGTAACTATGATTAAATTATGTATTTAATCATTTCAAAAATGACTTATTAGGAAATCACCTCTTTTATTTTTACATCATTGTCTTTATATTTCATTTCATAATAGTTATTGCCTTCCTTTCAATTAGACACACATTGATTGTATATACTAATCTATTTATATAAAAGCAAAAGTTTGAAGTAAATTTGAAAATTAAAAAAAAAACTAAATTTTAAATAGCGTTGATCTATTTTTGGTGGAATGGGATGGCATACATGAATTCAAACTTGACGTTGGAGAGCAATTTAACAAAAGGAAAACTTTAGTGAGAGCTAATGCATCAACCCCCAGAGGTATTTAATGGGATTTGCATGCTTGAATGAGGGCAAAATAGAACTAAGAGGTAGTTGTGTTGGCATAACAACATACACAATTCCTTGCATAATACATATAGCGATTTGAGGAAAATCATGCAGCTTCTGAAGCTTTGAGATATTGGGGAAATATTACTCACTAGAATGTGGTGAAAAGGTGCAAGGATTGTACAAAAATATAGGGTTTGGGGAGGCTAAGGACTTTGGTATTTTGGGTTCCAAGGGGAATCCGGGAGTCTAGAACTAGGTTCAGATTTTGAGAAGTCAACAAAACCTCAAAACTTGTGACCTCAAGAAGAATAAGAATTATGAAATTCCAAGTTTCAAGTTTATGGTATGAATATGGATATGGGGAATCAAAGCAATGATACTAGGGTTCAAGAAGGACTTGAAACCTCAAGGTATATGGATATAGGGAACCAAAGAAAATATAATAGGGTTCAAGAAGGATTTGAAACCTTAGGGTATATGGATAACATCAACATTTGGATTCTAGAGGGGCCTTGCAATGAAATTGAGGTTTAAGATTGTGGGATGATCAAGGACTCAAGGGCTTATGTGTCATGGGCCTAAGTAACCTTAAAATTCTAATATCTACAAGGTAGACCATTGAATAGCTAGATCGATACTTCTTAAATAAATTTTCTTACACCCCAACAAACTCCATGATGAAAAATCTCAATGTAGAAATTATCATTATGCAAGCCAAATTTTTAATTTTAGATTGTTTTAAACCACACTTCATGGGACATCAAGGAAATAAGGAACCTTAGAGCTCAAGAAAAAGTTTCAATGTCCCTCAAACTTTTTTTGTATGGATGTTTAAGTCAGCATTATTATTATGTACAATAAAATGGAATTATATAAGTTAGTTAAGTTGTTGAGAAACAACTCAATATTATATAATTGCGAGCATGTAATTGTGTAAGAGAATAATAATATAAGTGAGTTGTTAACACAACTCATTAGAGACTTGGTAGTGAAAGTAGGAGGAGAGAATTAAACTGGTTGAGCAACCCGCCTAGGTTTATTTTGAGAAGTTGGTGGAGTTGTTATAAAAGGTAGACAACTCTTTCTATATAGTTGTGACCCCTGAAATTAAATAATGAATAGAAAATGATATTATTATTGTGTAGCTCTTAAAAACCAATATAGTATTATAGCACGTTGAAGGGAAATTAGATATGGGCTGGCGAGATTCTTCCCACCTAATTATAAAGGGTTGACTGCTCAAAATCTTTCTTCTACTAACTGTAGTGCATGCAAGGCGACCATGTTTGAGATGATTTCTAATACTTATTTAGAAGCTCAATTTTACAGATATAGTTGCCTTGTTCGTTACATATCAACAGATTGGGTAGTTCAGAATCGAAGAAACTGTCCATAATGTGGCATTCAGTCATTAGTTTTTATATAGGAGTTCCATGCTTAGACCTGATATGGCTAAGAATATCTTATTCCTTGACTATGAATCTGCAATGCCCAGATCTAAAATGTAAGGTTTTGTTCCACTCGACTGAATCTGTTAGGTGACAGAATTATGGTGTTGTCCTCTTTGCTGAAATTGAGAAGGCTCATCCTGATGTCTTCAATATGATGCTTCAAATTCTCGAAGATGGAAGACTTACAGATAACAAAGGTAAGACCATGGACTCGACTATCCTTTTGATCATGACTTGATTTATTTTCCAATTCGAAGATGAAGGTGATGATAGCTGCACAAGAATCAAAAACTCTGTCTTGGAAGAGTTGAAGGCATATGTTTACTTTGAGTTTTTGAATTCAATAGATGAAACAGTTTTTTCTAAACAGTTCAATAAAACTTTTGAAATCTTAAAATCTAAAATGTTTATCGGATACTGCAACTTATAAATAATAGGGCGGCGGCTAAGCTTCTGATAAAATGTACCAAAAACAAAAAACAAAAAAAATTCAGATCAGTGATTTTTTTGGATGTTTTCGATTCAAAATAGGCAGATCATGAAGATCAGATGCTGAAAATTTCACAAAAATCTGTTGTGTTTTTGGATTTTCAAATTTGGTCAATAGTGCATTCTATCTGGAGCCGCGTCCAAATAATAGTACCCATTACTGCTATCAAGTTTCAATGTCAAATTGCTTTTTAGAACATCTTTAGCCTGTTTGGTTGCTGAAATTGACCTGAAATTGAAAAATGAAAATTGATTTCCCATTTTAGATTACTAACATTCTGACCCACATTTCAAAAGAATTTGAAGAACACAAACAGTGGATATTTTGATGAGCTTCTGAGATGGCCCTGCAAATAGAATTGCAACTCTAGTGCAGTGAGATAGGAGGAATGGAGGATTATAAAGAGAGTCTTTGGTAGGACAACCAATCCAGAAGGTGGTGATCGATGGTTCCAAGAAAAATGTGTAATTTGACAACGTCCACCATTAAAAACAATAAAGCCAATCTTTTGAAAATTTCTCCATCTGTAATCAAATTTGGAACTCAACCACTGTCACTAAATCCCAAGAAAATTCGGCTAAGCATCTCATACAAGGGAAAAAGTATGAAAACAGTGTATTTCTCTCATACCAAGACATAGGAGTATTATCAACAAACGGCCTTATAATTTGTAATATTTAGACTAGATTTAAAATGTAGTCAAATCAAATGGTCAATGTAATTTTGTTTATGATTCACTCGTGGGTTTAGGTGAGCAAGACTTAAACCATTCACCATTCAGATGAGACTTATCTGATTGCAAGTAATGTTATATTATTATCTTTGGAAAAATCTATATTAAAGAAATAAAAATATGGTAAGAATGATATCATATTGTCAACTTTTGAAAAAAAAAGTCAAATTGGGCAAATATAAGTTTATGGTACTACAAATTTTTTTTTGGTAATGTTACAAAATTTAAGTGTATAGCTAGTATAGATTTATAAATATATTTATTAAAAATTTGTGAAAAAATATTGATTTCAAGAATAAATTTAGAATATAAGTTAGATAGACATTTTATTTTCTAGAATACTTTTAAATGCTATTTTATTTTCTAAATATATAACCTTTCCAAACTAACATATATACTTCATTGAAATGTGTTTAGTTAGTCAATACTTCAGCTATATTAATTAGATAGTTTAAAAGTGTAGACCCAAACCTTTATCTTAGGCGAAGTAATCCCCACCCTACTTCAAGAATGAATTTAGAATATAAGTTTTTTATTAAGGAACAAACAGGTTTTGAAGGGGCCCCAAAATATTGTACAAATAGATTTTGGAGGGATTTGGAACTCACAAATGAACAACTGCAGCAAGATAATCAAAACTAACTAGCAACTCAACCAACAATGAACAAACAACAACTTAAAAAAAGATAACAATACAAAGCCCAAGATGCTCAACCACATGCCAAAGCCCATTACATCAATACATAGGGTTTTTAAAAAGGATCCCTTAACCTTTAACAATAAATTAAGGTTTTCAAGGTACCCTTCACCGAATACTGCACCAACACTTCCGTCGTATCAATCCCCACGTCAATAGGGGTGACAACCACTCAATGGGATAAACAATGGAGGAACTCAGATGTGCAAAGAGTAAGAAAGAAAGAAGGCTATAACATAACACTCAACATGAATACAACAAAGAGACCACTTAACCAAATTCAAAACTAACGCAGGTCTTCCAAACCCGTAGAAGATGCCCTTAACCAAAAACAAAGATCTAGAACTTGCCTGGATGGAGTCAAGGCACTCAGATCTAGACACCAAGGAAAATCCAAAACAAACAAAGGTATGAAAAGAGAAAAAACTTTGATACCCTTTACAATCACACTGCTCAAAAATACCAAACTACTTCCCAAAACATCCATCGGACATGGGACCTCCAAAACCTTTGCACTCAAATAGACCCTCCTAGTCATCACAACTTCCAAAACCTCCCCTATAATATTAAAAACCAAACTACTGACAACAATAGAATCACAGACATGGCATAACAAAGACACAATTGAAACAAGGCCCCAATAGAGGGCATCTCCTTCCACAACCTTTAAAATAGCAGCATAAAAAATGCCTCCAACCTAGAAAATGATATAATAAGCTCCACGGCTCATAGAAAGTTGTCACATAGTCTCCCTCAACTGAACAATGTTGGAGTAGAGCACACTAATAGTAGGAACTCCAACCAACAAGGCAAGAATAAGATATGAAAAAACACCCATGTCGCCTCATATATTTGGAAGGTACACAAAAATTCCAACAAGGTAGAACAAAGAAACCCTAAACAATAGAATGAAATCCACCCCAAATGGCAGAAAGGAATCCAAGACAACTTAGCCCATAAAGGAAAGCAAGAGCCATCCACGATTTAAATCCATATCAGACACCCCACCATCCAAAGAAAGCAAACTCTGCCCATCTGTCTCTATCATGAAAAAAAACTAGGAGCCCTAACATAGTAGTCGAAGAAGCAACAATGACAAAATTACCACAACATCGTAGGCAGTCTAAAACCACTCCCAACATACACATCAATCCCACCAAAGAGAAAAGAAAAAGCATGAACATGAGCAAGAAGCAAGGCTAGAAAGAACAATATGATAATCTTCCAAGAGAAATATTTCCACACAACACCAATTTAAAAATATGCATCCAAAAAAACCCTCAACCCTCCAAAGGGCATCACATAAACCCCATCATCCATAAAAGAAACTCCAACCATTTCAAAAACCCCAAAGATGCCAAACCCTACCCCACGACCCTAGCACAACTTGTCGCCAAAAAGAAACTATGTTAGAAAGAGAAAGGAAGAATGACCATAGACATCAATGAAAATGACCAGCTAAGGGGTAAGTGCACAAAGATGGAGGACAAAAAGGAGGTATAAGTTGCTATTTTTTTTTTCTGTAATCAGAAAACTCTAGACTTCAACGAGAAATTCAAGATACTTAGACTCAAATTTTGAAGATGCGACAAAAATAAGAGTTGTAGTACTCTAAATCTAGTTTCTAAACTAATAATTTATTTTGAAAATGGTGGATATTAAGGCCCTCAAAAAGGGGGAGCACAAAAAGTGGTCCCTTTTTTGTGAAAAAATATAACATAGCATCTAGTGTGCGCCCCCTAAAATGTTAACTTTTTTTTTTTAAAAATTAATTGCTTTGATGAGAAGTTAGCTAACACCATGTGGTTATTTTTGCTAATTTTTTTATGAATGTATGATTTTTTATGAATTTTTGAAGTTGACACATTGTGAAAACATGAAATTTGAGCATGCTTCCCTAGAAATCATTGAAAACTAATCGAAAATTAATTTTTTTTAAATGTAGAATGGAGTCTAGTTTCTAAAAAAGTAACTTGTTTCAAATTCCAATAAATGAACCAAAATCTTTTCCCGAAATAGAACTCGTAGGTTTTTGACAAAAAAGGCATACTTTCAAAAGAAATTAGATATGAAAAGTTTAATATAATTAAAATTTAAAAAGAATTATATGCATAGATAGCTTAACATAGATTTCAATAAAATCTTGTTGTCTGATTTTTCCATCATTGAACCATGTGCAAACTTGACAAGTAGAACAAACAAAAAATTTGAATTTTTTGTATGTTTGTTGGAAAATGTGTCTCAGGCATGTTTGAATCGTCCAATCCTTTGGGTTGGATGCCCTAGGAAAATCCAAGCCTTAGGCTTGGTGTTCCAATGCAATTAAAAATGTGCACGCAATATATGGTGTGTGCCATATATGACACACACCGTATGTAGCAAATGCTCTACATATGGCGTGTGTCATATATTGCATTTACACCAAATGCTAAATATGCGACAAAGTATCAAATATCCCTTCTCTCTCTCTCTCTCTCTCTCTCCATTTTTGCACCATCTAGTAAATAAATACAAAGCTTCTAGTTAGCCATAAGGAGAAGGTGGGTAATAGCACTAAGTAGAACCATAAGAATGGTCATGAAACTATAAAGGAATCAATTTTTCATTAGAAGCAAGCTGATAATGACATCGAGAACAAATCTAAGAAAGGTTAGAAAACTTCTTCTTCATCTGTTCATTCATCCAAAGACCTCCTAGCACTATAATTTTGACAATTCTAACTGGTGGTTACTCTAAACTTGCTTCAATTGCCTGTACTTGATGGATAATTTGATTTGTCTGGCATATCTCCCCTTCACAAGTTATAATTGGAAAATATTATACTACATTCATCTGTAAAGCAAGAGATTCTCCAACATTGTGTTGAGAGTACTGGCACATTGAATGAAGAAATCAAAATTATCCAAGGGGAATTGTTTGAGGGAAAAAGAGATCCTTCTCTACCTTCCACACTGAAACTTCTACTATGGTCCATTAAAAATCACTCATCTCATCTAGAGATGCAGGTAGAGAACAAAGAAATTGATCAAATCAATAATAAAAAGATGGTTGATGCTTCTAATAGATGTGCTAATGTACATACCAAACTACAAGAGTATGAAAAGCATTTGAAAATTCTTAGAGGACACCACCATGCTATACCAAATCTTTTTGAAGTGGTCATTGTCCATGCGAAGTGCATAAAAGATCAAATTGACTCTATTGAGTCACAAATTACTCAAACCACCAATATTTATGATTTGATGAAGGATAAGGATGGTGAGTGTATACACCTAAAAATGGCTTCATTAATTAATTAAATATTTATTATTTAATTACTATTGACTTGATAAATTAATTAAATATTTATTATTTAATTAATAATTATTCCTCTATTTATTAAATAAATTATTCAATTTATTTAGTAGATTCACTATAGTCTATTCCTCTATCCTAAGTCTTCTAATTAGTCTTATTAAAGTGATTTAATTAAATACACAATCACCTAAATATGACTAAGTTTTCTAATCCACCTCACCTACCTAGTCACCTGACACATCACTTTGGCTAAGATAAATAATTATTATTAACTATTTATTAAGTAATTATCCTCACCCACACATGTCCTATTCTTAAGGGCTATGTGGCCTCATAGGACTTAGTCTCATGACCACATGTCCTCTCAACAACCAAGTCAAGAGACATTCCCTATTCCTAAGGGGCTTCTCAAGCCACCTCTAAGGGTCAAAGGTGACTCATAGGACACTTGTGCAAAGAGTCCTCATGAGGAAAAGGTCTCTCCCTCTTTCTCTCTTTGGTCTTTGTGAGACACTTGACATGTGTCTTTCCCTTCCACCTTCTTCTCCTCCATGTCAATGTGAGAGGAACATCATCCCTATTCTTCCTCTCACATTCCAACTACATCCCCCTTTCTCTCAACTCCTTCAACCAAGTCAATCTTAGCCCTAGGATCTTCCACCTTTTATTCTCAACCGTAGGATTGTGCCACCTAGGCCTAGATCCTCCAAAACTTTATAAAAGGAGCCACATTTTCCTTTTGTGAGCCAATAGGTATTTTGTAATAGGCATTCAAGCAATCAAGCAATCAAGCATCCAAGCATTCTAAGAGCAATTAATCCATATTATCATCATTTTATTTGCATTCCATCCATTAGATTGCATAAGCTATTGTGCACTCATTTCATAAAATCTCCACACTTTGGTAGCATCTTGGGAGAAGGCTTCATTTGGAAATCTAAGAGCTCAACCTCTATAATAAATCAAGGCTAGGAGGACAATGGAGACAAGCTGCATGGTAGGTGAAGGTAAATAATTTAGTTTCATCATTTTATAGTTACTTTGTATTCTTCATTATGTTGCATTAGATTGATTTATTGGCTTTAAATAGTTAATTTATCATCTCTAGTTATTAGACATCTAATTTGCATACATTTTTGGCGCTAGAAGGAGGGCTAGCCTCCATTTTTAACATTCTATTTTTTTAGTTTTCCGTGTGCAGACATTTCCATGTTTTTACTGCACATTCGTTCACGACTCCTGCACATTTATCTATCTATTCTGCGCATGCATCTCTGATCAAAACTGTCATTTTTTTTAATTTTGGTTTTTAATTAACATCTGCGCATCCGTTACATTTTCCTGCGCATAAATTAATAGTTTATGCGCATCCATTTCATTCCTCTGCGCATCCATTATTCTGTTATGCGCATTTATCCGCTATTATTGCACATCTGTTATTTACAGTAATTAGGTTTAAATTTCTGATTTATTTTGATTTTAGCTAACCTTTGACAAGTTTCTATTTTCTCTAGTAGCTTTTTAGGTTATTTTGCAGGACGTTTAGTAGAAGACCCTATTGCTAAAAATTTCTAACACATTTCTTTGCAGGGATTCCTAAAGGGTATTGAAAATTAAACCATAACCTCGTTTGGGCTTAAAAAAAGACATGCTTTTGCTTTGTGTGTACTCTTTAGCATAGGTCAAGTGTTTGTTGTGTCTTGCTTAATAGCATATTTGTAATCCCAAAATTATAACAATGTATCCTCTCCCCTCGCCATTCGTGGACCTTGGGTGTAAGAGAAACTGTTATAATTTTTAGAGGGCGGTCTTTGGTGGGAAAAGAGGTACTCACCCCAAGGAACGACCCAACCAGTAACAGGCTAAAGCCAAGCCCTTCCAAACCGGTATATAAAAAATGCTAGTGTGATTAGTCTCACATTAGACAGATGTGAATTTGTTGTGGCAACCAAAATCTCCTCCAGTACCCTAGTGGTGCGTTAAAGTCTTACTTAGTAGAGGTGAAAGCCTTGCTTTGAAAAGATTGGGAGAGCCCCCTTAAGTGGGAAAATGACTTGATCACAACCACCTGAACATATGTCCTTATTAAAAGCTTTTGTTTAGTGGCCAAAAACCTTCTATCTGTTGGCTCAAGGAGTCACCCAAGCTCGTGAAGACACCCCACATTACTCACGGTTCATAGTAGAGATAGCAGTTCTTTGGGAAGTAATGACCCATTGAATTCGAAACTTGGTGTGCCTGAGAAGTGAGTGCACTGTAAGGAGGAGCCCGTGCCTCCAAGTTCCTAGGTTGTCCGCTGTGGATTTGCATGGCTAGATTTTATTATCCTAGTGGGGATTCAGCAGATATTGTCCTTGCCTACCATAGGATTGTAAGCGTGTTTGTGCATTCATATTAGCATAGTTAGATTAAAATCATTTCTGTCTTGCGTGCGTGTGTTTATGCATTTTTCATTTTGCCAAAAAAAAACCAAAAAACATCAGAAACATCCAAAATTTTCAAATCATATCAAAACCTCAGAAACTGCGCATATATCACATATTGCTACGCATTTGATCAAATTTGTTGCGCTTCTATTCAATCTGTCTGCGCTTTTGATTTTACCATTTCACATCTATCATATTTTGCTGCGCATCTATCAAATTTTGTTGCGCATTGATTAATCTATCCTGCGCATTTGTTGTTGCGCATTTACAACAGTGAGCATTTCCACAAACTTTCCAATTTTCAAAATCACTTTTTCAGATACCCATTTTCGTCCTTAGTAAGATTATGGAAAAACAGTCGAGTTACACAAACCTCTGATCTTTAGTTTGACCATTTTGTATGTTTGTTGGAAAATGTGTCTCAGGCATGTTTGAATCATCCAATCCTTTGGGTTGGATGCCCTAGTAAAATCCAAGCCTTAGGCTTGGTGTTCCCAATGCAATTAAAAATGTGCACGCAATATATGGTGTGTGCCATATATGACACACACCGTATGTAGCAAATGCTCTACATATGGCGTGTGTCATATATATCGCATTTACACCAAATGCTAAATATGCGACAAAGTATCAAATATCCTCTCTCTCTCTCTCTCCATTTTTGCACCATCTAGTAAATAAATACAAAGCTTCTAGTTAGCCATAAGGAGAAGGTGGGTAATATCACTAAGTAGAACCATAAGAAAGGTCGTGAAACTATAAAGGAATCAATTTTTCATTAGAAGCGGATTGATAATGACATCAAGAACAAATCTAAGAAAGGTTAGAAAACTTCTTCTTCATTTGTTCATTCATCCAAAGACCTCCTAGCACTATAATTTTGACAATTCTAACTGGTGGTTACTCTAAAATTGCTTCAATTGCCTGTACTTGATGGATAATTTGATTTGTCTGGAATATCTCCCCTTCACAAGTTATAATTGGAAAATATTATACTACATTCATCTGTAAAGCAAGAGATTCTCCAACATCGTGTTGAGAGTACTGGCACGTTGAATGAAGAAATCAAAATTATCTAAGGGGAATTGTCTGAGGGAAAAAGAGATCCTTCTCTACCTTCCACACTGAAACTTCTACTATGGTCCATTAAAAATCACTCATCTCATCTAGAGATGCAGGTAGAGAAAAAAGAAATTGATCAAATCAATAATAAAAAGATGGTTGATGCTTCTAATAGATGTGCTAATGTACATACCAAACTCTAAGAGTATGAAAAGCATTTGAAAATTCCTAGAGGACACCACCATGCTATACCAAATCTTTTTGAAGTGGTCATTGTCCATGTAAAGTGCATAAAAGATCAAATTGACTCTATTGAGTCACAAATAACTCAAACGACCAATATTTATGATTTGATGAAGGATAAGGATGGTGAGCTATAAGGGTAGAAATTGAAATTACACTCTGAAATGAAGCATCTACTGGACCAAAGAGAGTAAATCAAAAGAGAAATTGGTCAACTAAGAGAAGTTATAAGTCTAAGGCTAGCATTCTATCTAATGTAGAGAATATTATTCAAAAGTTGAAGGAGCTAGTTACTGTGGAAGAAGTGAACACTAATATGTTTAGGTTGTCAATTATATAACTTTTCGTCTACTAAGAAACACTAAGATGAAACTCTTGCCTAGTTAAAGACAATAGATAAGAATGTCTTGCCTTCAAAGTAAGTAAGAAAAAGTGTTGAAGGTAAGAGCATTTTTTGACACTATATAGATATTACCTATGTATATCCTAAGGGAATAGAAAAATAATTTTTAGTATATCCAACTAACTATACCATTAAAATAATGACAAGAGTCATACAAACAACAAGAGAGTATATATTCTACTAATCCTTTGTCCTTGATGTCAAAGAGGGAGAAAATTATGCATCAGTTTGGTGTTTTCATTAATGACAACAGGGGGATATTGTTATATATGTCTTCATTCATGTCAACTATGTGACAAAGACAATTAAGCAATCTAGAAGTATAATAAGTATCATGATGTAACTTATTTTCTGATGTTCATATAGTGTTGCGTCAATTGCACCTTACCTTCTAAAATTATCAATATGTTATGAATGTCTTAAGTTATACAACAATTGTGCCTTATCTTCTGATGCTCATATGGTTGAGTCAATTTCACCTTATCTCATGAAGCTCATGATAAACATCTATATGCTATGAGAGTCTTGAGTTATGCAATAGTGTATTTTGCAGGTTATTGAATGCTGCATGAAGCTAGAAGAATTTTAATTATGCATATGTGTGACCTAAGACTTCCTATGTGTTATCAAAAGAAATACAAAATTCCTCAAAATAACGAAGGCACAAATTTTGGCATCACAAAAGGTGAATAGATCACTCCATATTTTTTTGCATATGTAGATATGGTCTTGCGGTTGGAGGGATAAGTCACCACTTAGAGATTCCTATGAATGATTACCCTAGGAAGGAGATTATGTCTCCACACTCCTCCACACCAAATATTTTTTTCCTACGGTTTTGGATCTATACTCATTTAGATAGTGTGAATGGGGTGGTAAATTTTTGAGTAATATAGTTCATTATTGGTGATTCTACTAGTAACTATGTGCTCTACATTTTGTGAACTTGAAGGACTGACCAACATCAGTGTCCTTATTTGTGCGCTAACATATTCCAAAAAAGATATTGCAAAATATGTTTACATACAAACTTGGGAAGGGTAAAAATGTACACATTGTGATCTTCATGTAGATGTTCGCCTCTCTTGTATTACTAGGTGATAAAAGTGGATATTTTTGGCAATTTTCTATTACTGGGCGAATAGGGCATGATCTCTTCCTTTCGCCATGAACCTAAGTGTTTGTGCCAATTTTGGAGGATTGTTTCAAGACATCTTTGGATCAACTTAACCTTGGAAAGAAAAAATAAGTTGTTGTAATGCATGAATCATGAAAAAGATGACTATAATATCCACATATAGCAGATATTGCTTTTTTAAGCTTATCAATTGCCAACTTTTGCAAGACATGTTGTCTTAAGGGAATGCAAATTCTTTGGGTTGTAGCCCATAAAATATAATGTACTCTTGTTACATTTGTGAATCTAAATTTGGACAATGGCCCCAAGCAACTTGCTCACAATGGTTTCTACCTTGTTAGGTTTTCTATGTAAATTTGGTGTCCTTATGTGCAATGATGTTATATGCTTATTTATTTTTGAATTTCTCCACTTCGGATCTGATTTGTTTATAAGGAAAAATTTGGAATACAAGTCACTATTGGATTGGCTAATTTTTAGTGAATAATGATTCGGATTTCCCATCCCCCAACCCTTTATGCTCTATTTTTATTTGATTTTATTAATTTTTAAAAGAGACTTTTACAAACTTTTAAAGCTACAATATTGTTTAATAATTTTAAATCTTTTTGCCTTGTCACACTATATGGCTCACATTTAACTATATGTGAATACATATAGGATTTATCATCTAAGAGACTAAAAACACAAATAATGTAGGATTTTCTATAAGAAGTCCTTAACTAAACTTAACCTTGCATGAAAAGGTTCTAAGTGGAGAACTAGCTATAGGAAATGAACTAATTAGATAATGTACCTTGTTCATATTGGTAATCATAAATAATGCACGCACAAGGGAAGTTAAATGGTTATCAAGGAATCAAATAGTCCCCATTGCAATTATTTTTGCTTGGATATTTGCATTGATAATGAAAATGGGTTTCATTCAATATCTTCTTATTTAATTTACTATCCATTTCATTTTGTCAACTATCCCCTGCATTTCAATCTTGGGTCTATAAGGCCTTACTAGTTAGTATGTGTTAGGGAATAATTACACACTATGTTCAAATCATATTAAGATATTGCTTCAATGACTAGATAAAAGATAGATAAAATATTATCAAATATGTGAGTGTCATAGATGCTTGTGATGCATAAATTTTGTACAAATTATTCAAGTGATAATAATTATAAGTAGTAATAATACCTATAAACAAAAAAATAATTAAGTAATATTAAATTCCTCTATAATAAATTAGGGCAACCTCTTTAAATACAAGACCGAGGATTATAAAGAAATGTTTTATTATATATTGACTTGGCACACAATGACAATAAATATAAGTTTTTAAAATGTTAAACTATGTGTTAGTATAATTATTTAATTTACACTTAGCCTTTTAATCCTAATTAGTCGTCCATTCATGTTTGACTCTTGTCTACACAAGTCATCATGCTTCAGGAGTCTACTAAAGATGTGTCAATTTCATTTCGACATGTCATCCTAGTTTCTTGGGTGGTTTTGCCACCACTCCAGTTCATCCCTTCTTTTGTGGTTGGACTCAATTGCATTCTATGCCTATATGTACTTGACTTTGGTCATTTTATTTATGTACTTCATTTTTATCTCTTTAGATCTTGGTGGTTCTTTCATGGTATCAAAGCCGATAAGGGATTTTCTTGAAGCCAATAGCATACATTTTTGGGATCATGGAAGGTTGTGATTGCATATTTATTTGTCTATTTTAAGCTTGCAGAGATCTTTCTGTGAAAAGCTTACCCTGTGTGTGGTTTTGTGTGTTTCCAATCAGCTCGTGGAGGGCTCATGTGTTGGATCTCGACAACGGTTTGGAGGTTTTTGGCCCGTCAAAATCCTTTGTGATTTCTATCTTCAACATCTAAGACTCATTCGGGGGACACCCATGGCCCTCATCCGACCCCCAACACCTATCAAATTCAAGGGTGGTGGTTTCTTGTTTGAAAAAACTTCTTTACCTCCAAAAGCCTGTGACAACCGTCAATCTTAATGGAGGAGTTCTAGGCACTATTCATTTGAAAAGGCACTTTTTGGATGATGACATAAGCACTTTTTTTAATTTGTAGCCCCTTGTTCTTTCCTACACCAGGGAGCTTAAGTTTGACCCATCTTATTTATTTTTACATGCAAATTATTTTTTGGGTGAAGTAAAAAATCTTACAATTTTGTAAGAGGAAAAACTTATTTTACTCAGCAACTCAAAATTGAGTTCTATTTTTTGCAAAAGTGCATATTTTTCATCATGAATCTAAAAAACATACTCACACACTATCATTATAAAGTGTTATTTTAAGTATTTTGTGGGTTTAGTTAAAAACACTCCTTCTATTAAGTGCCAAAAATAAGTGGGGGAAAGAGAATAACAGGGTGTTATGTCTTTTCTATTTTTCACACTTACTCACGAAGTTCTCTTATTTTATGCATTGTACAAGCAACAATCTAAGTCTAGCAGCATGGATCCTAATGTGACTATAGAACCTCTAACACTTTTCAATTATCATGATTGGAAGTTAAAAGTTATTCTTGTACTAAAGAATAAAGGCTTGTATAGGACTGTAACAATGAGAACAAAAAAATAACCAAATGTAGCTAAGGATAAAGAAATATTTTTCAATAAGTGTGACCAAGCATTTGGCTTTCTATGTTTAAACATGACCGAGCACATGGCTTTCTATGTTCAAACCTATCTCCTAAATTAGTATTTCATGTTGAGAAATTGAAAACACCCAATGAAGTTTGGGAAGCTCTTACAAAAAAATTTGGGGTAGTTGATGAACTTAAAAGTCATGAGTTGGAAAATCGACTCCTATGTCTTAATCTTTCTAGTTTTTCAAATTTAGAGGAATTCTTCGCTAAATTTAAATCTTTGAAGTTGCAATTGAAAGATTGTGGAATTGACAAGAAAGAGGACCAATTAATCATTTTTGTACTTTTCAAACTAGGTTCTTAATTTTTTGTGTTTGTCTCTATCTTTTATTCTACTAAAAGAGCCCTTGGTACCTCATGGTATATGCCCTCACTTGATAACTTCATTGTTGATCTTACAAGGGAACAAGAAAAGTTAATTCAAATGGGTACTTTGAAATCTACTAAGGCATAAGCTCTAATTGCAAAAAATGAAAATCATCAAAATGCTAAAGGTGAGAAAAAGAACACTAAAAAGGACAAAGAAGAGAAGAAAGAAGAAAAATTGATAACTTCAAAAAGGATAACTCATCTATTGAGAGAGTTAAATGTTTCTTTTGTAACAAAACTAGTCATGAAGAGCATCAATGCATGAAAAAACAAATTGAGCTCCTCACTTTTCTACTAAAAAATAATAATATTGAGGTAATTGATTTTGTTGAAGCACTTTCTTCAAATCAAGAAATTACTAAGGACAAAAACAAATTGAAAGGCATAGTCTTATTTTCTCAAGCGATTACAAATTCTGGCACTACACACTATGTGGAATGTCATTCAGATCCTAATTCCAGTCCTAACAATTCAGATGATTCAACAAATGACATTCATATTCAACTAGATTTTTAGGAAGAGACACATGCTCTTCTTGGTGTGCAGTGTACTTCAGCAGCAGCATCATTTTTTGGGGAGGTCTTATAGGGTTCTTCACTTCTTATCTCTTTTTTGGAGGATAGTTTTGTTCCCACTGGATTTTCTATCTCTCCTCTTATGAGATATTGCATTGTTCATGGGTACCTAACATGGCGAGTAGTTAAGAATCATTTTTTTATCTTATCCTCCTAAGTTATGCTTAAGGGGGGGTGTTAGTGTGATTATTTAATTTACACTTTGGCTTTTAATCCTAATTAGTCATCCATTCATGTTTGACACTTGTCTACACAAGTTGTCATGCTTTAGGAGTCTACTAGAGATGTGTCGATTTCATTTCGACACATCATCCTAGTTTCTTGGGTAGTTTTGCCACCACTCCAATTCATCCCTTCTTTCATGGTTGGAATCGATTGCATTCTACACCTATATATACTCGACTTCTATATTGAATCCATGGCCGACTTTGGTCATTGTATTTTTGTGCTTCATTTTTATCTCTTTAGATCTTGGCAGTTCTTTCACTATGACTTTATTTTTTTAAATGGATAGCTCATTTCTATAAATGAGTGTGATTGAGATCACTTTAAGATTGACCAATGAAAAGTCTCCTTCTCAACAATATGTTTCTATTACGTAGAGATTTTAGATCTCTCAAATCAAAATGAACATTTGAAAATTATTTGGTCTAATAGTCAAATAGTCAATAATAATTTTACACCTCGTCCATAAAAAATAGTGTAATCAATCATATAGTCAAGTGTTTAAGTCTACCAAAGGGTTGTAGTTCAATCAATTGAGCACAATTAGTGAGGATGATGGCATAAGATATAGAAATCCATCCACCAAGATTCAAACTGCTAGAAATGTGTTTGAACCACATTTGATATTTATATATATTCATATGTTTCCATATGAATAAAATGTTTTGTCTTACCATTTGATCATTAAGATCCGCCCTCTAATGAGTCAAACTGATAAACTTTTGTCCATTAATGAAACTACTGATAAACTTCTCTCCATTAGTGAAAACTAAGCCTAGCTTCGCTTACTCATAGATCTTACATTGTGGACACCAAGCAAGGGCAGTGATGTTGGATGAAACTGACTTTGGTGTATGTCATTACTTGATGGCCCTGACTTAGTTGTGTGATTGAACTGAGAGGAAGATGGAAATGGGGATTCTCTATCTCTCTGCTCCCATGTGATGTTGTGGCACTAGCAGTAGCTATTATCCAAGCAAGCTCCTCCACTACTTGTTTCATGGATGGTCTCCTCCTTCCTTCAACTTCAAGGCAATCTGTGGCCAGAATTGCCACATTCTCCATCTCAGCCTGGTTGCTATCCTTAATGATCTTGGAATCCACACTAGTAAATTTTAGCCTATTTTTTGACAAGGATTAGTCGATTATTAGACGCCCATTGGTCAGCTAATCGACTATAATGGCCATCAAAGTTTTTTAGTCGATATAACGACACATCAAGTGTCCATCAAAATTGCAACGTCAAAAGTGGTTGAATTATCAGCGGAGATGACGTCGAAATCATTGCTTCAACCTGGAAGAATTGCCTATTATATCGTTATAATGTTGGTCGAAAGTGCGATGTATAATCGTCGTAATAAATGTCAATTGTATAGCTTTCTCATTGATATGCCTATTCTTTTTTGGTCGAAAAAGCTACCAAAATTTTAATTTAAAATATATATATATATATATATTGATTATCAAATTAAGCACAACAATATTATGTCATTGTTGTTTACTATTTGGGAAAGGCTTTCTCAGACTACCACTCTCCACCACCCGCTATTTCCACCTTAGCATTCCCATTTCTTGGGGATACTTCTCACCGTGTATGACAAGGTAGAGCTCTTTTATAGATGTAGGTTACTGAATCATTATCTCTACACTGGTACTCAATCTGGAAACCCTTGTATGTATATATAGCCACTCTAGCAAATCTCCACATCTAGAAAATCTCCACAAAAATCCCTTCTGGCCTCCACTGCATAAACGTCTTCTCAGAATCTAAAAACTTTGGCCCATCATTGATTCTCATCAATGTACCAATTTGGATAATAAGTCTAATTTAATTTGTCTGTGGACTGAGACCTTAAATTATTGAGCTTCTCTTTGTTTTGAGAAGAGTATAATGTTCTCTTCTTAACAGGGCCAACCACGTGAAGGTGGAAGCTCATCTGGCCCCTCCTAGGAGCCTCTTATGACCCTTTACGACATTTTAAGACCTCTAAGATGTATTCTTAGGGATCGTAAACAATCATAAAGGGTCATAAGGGGTCCTGGGACACAACAACTGAGAAACATAATTGTAGACATCATGGTCACAATTTTTTGGAGACAACATAATTGAGTTGTATACCCAAACGATGGAGAGCAACTCCTGCACCTTCGATTCCAAGTTGACTACATCTGTTGCTCATGAATACAAGGTCCTCCAACAGATGTATTCAACTTGGAATTGGGGGTGCAGAAGTTTCTCTCCATCGCTTGGGTACACAACTCAATTACGTTGTCTCCAAAATATTGTGACTATGATGCCTACAATTATGTTTCTCAGCTATTGTGAAATCTACATTTATGTTTCTCAGCTGTCGTGTTTGTGTGCATGTTTTTTATGTGTTTTGGATAGTAAGTCTAATTTAATTTTTCTGTGGACTAAGACCTTAAATCATGTAATGAGGAGGCTTAGAACACTAGTATATGCAAATTTCATTATTTAATAATAAAAATATATTAAAATGTTTATACCTTCTCTCATTTGCTAGTGTAATTCCTCTTTGAGTATCCCCTTTCTCCTTTGCATCCAAAATGAACTCATTCCAATCCCTCACTGGAATAAAGGGAGGAAGCTCAAACTTCAGCGAGACTTCATACCATGTAGCGTTCGTAGATTATGTTCAATGCATTATTTATGTTCGTAAATCAACGTTGCATACAAATCTGTAGATGGTGTGTGGTACGAAGCCTCGCTCAAGCTTGAAAATGATAGTTAATCCATAATCAAGGTCAAGGAACAAATGGAATAACCAAGAAAACACTATATGTTAAATCATGTGATTGATGCTAGCAGATTGGGGCTCACCTGAGCCATAAACATGAAGAATTATTCTAAAAAAAGATGTAAACCATATATATGTGCACTTGAGGCAAAGAGAAGTTACGTCATATCCATATTAAAATATTAGTTACAATATGAAAATACTAAACTAACTAATTCCTGAGTTCATCTCTGCATATGGTTGCAACAAAGATATGCGATTACAATACAGAGAAGGCACCGTAAAAATATAATTTTTGAATTTTCCCTAGCCTAACATGTTTTGCACTCAAATCCTTCATTGCGGATAAGTGGAGATGGGTGGATAGATGCAGATGAGTTGTCATTGACCCAACTAAAGTATCCACAGCCATTATTTCCATGTGATGCTCAGTCTACATCAGTTCTTATATTATAATGAATAGTATTTACATTAGAAACATTAAATATATACACATTAGCAACCTTTTTTCTATTTGGACAACACCAAAATGGTCGTCCAGGGTTGTTCGGTGTCCATGAAGTCTTCAACACACATTGCCCACCACCACATTGATAGTTTGGCACATTGACAAGAGTCATCAAGCCTATATCAATAATGCACCACACCATTGTTACTACATTTATTATTTTTATATGAAATACACTAAGGAGTACCATCAAAAATATTAACCATTTACAATAATAAAAAGTAAACCTAAATCAAATAGCTCATTTTTTTATCAGCATGTGTAGTCTCTGTGTATATGAAAAATGAAAGAAATATGACATTGAAATAAAATAGTGAACAAAATAGTATTCCATATATAAAGTGATTGAAATATACCATCAAAAGAAGGTGACAAAATCCTGTCATGAAGCATAAACATAGGAAATAAAAAAGGGACAAAAGACAAGAAATAAGAAAAATCATTACGACTATAGAAAAATCATTTATACTATAATAAAAAAAAGAAACACTCTTTGTCAACAATTTTCAATATTATTAGGACTATAGAAAAATAATTAAGACTATACAAAATCAAATTTTAGAAATGGACGGTTCTGATGCTTTGCCATTACAACAATTGAGCATTCGTCATTTGGTATTGTGTATTCCATTTAAGTATGTCAACAATGTTCAAAATCCTGTCACCAAGCACAAATAAGAAATAAGAAAAATCATTAGGACTATAGAAAAATCAAGTTCTAGAAATGGACGGTTCTGATATTGCTTTTCCATTACAATAATTGAGCATTCATCATTTGGTACTTCTTGGTGTATTCCATTTAAGTTTTTCAGTTGTTGTGTTTATGTGCATGTTCTTTATGTGTTTGGCTTCTCTCCCTCGCAAGGGATACGTCGATAGGTAATTGATTTGAAAGCATAATGATTTGACAGTCTTTTTTCAGGATAGGTATAATCATCCTACCAACCTTAATTAGCAACATTTGTGATATATGTCAAGTACTTATAAATATTATGCCCAACAAACAAAGACTTAGTAGTAAAAGCATGTCCTTTGGTTTACTAGTTTACTTATAATCAGTATGTCCTTTGGTTTACTAGTTAATCTAGTTTAAGAATGGTTTGTTTCATGTTTGAATGTACCATTGAATGAAGCTTAGCCATATTAAGTACAATCTTAAGACTCGTGACTCTTCAAATTCTCTTGTTTCCTTCAGACCTCCAAACATGTGTACTTTGAGTAGCCATCCAACAAATGGACTTGTGATGATTTTCACAATAGTACATGTGTAGGAGGACTACTCAAAGTATTGCTTAGGTAGGTGATACAGGTTGGTATGGGAAGCAAGCATACAAACATGGATTGACTAGGACAATGTTGAATAGTCCTAGAAATGTAGACTTTTGGGATTTGAACTATGTTCAAATAGGTGTAGTCAAGTGTCCTATTGAAGGGCAGCCAATGAAAAACCATCTTCAAATGTGGATGGACAATGCCCCTGATAAGAATCACTTTACCTGAAGATTGTGCCATGTTCGTAATTTCTGAGTTGTGTCCATTTGATTAATTCTCTAAATTTTGGTTGCACTCCTTGCATTGGTTAACATTTTCCTAATTATAGGGTTTGAATTTCACAACAGAATGAAATCAATACTAAGATGAAATTTTGGTATGTAGGATTTGCATTGCCTATATACATTTGTGACCAAAGATATGGACTGATCTACAGTGCCTCCAAAGCTTCTACTCAAAAGAATCTTCTCACCACTCATGACTCTTCAAATTCTCTTGTTTCCTTCAGACCTCCAAACATGTGTACTATGAGTAGCCCTCCAACAAATGGACTTGTGATGATTTTCACAATAGTACGTGTTGGAGGAAAGCTCACAGTACTGCTTAGGAAAATCTGAATGCTTAGGCATTTGCACCCGTAGAAAATTGTGCCCCCATGTCCCATGGGATGCCATGCCTTCTCCAATGTTTATGTCATACACCCTACGGTAGTCAAACCATGTGTCGTGCCTGTGCAGAGAGTATTTATTACATAATTTTCAAAGATGATATAAAGATATTATATTTTATACTTAGCAAGATTTTAATATTAATATGCTTAGCAAGATCTTGCTAAGTATAAAATATAATCTTGATTATACATAATCTTGCTAAGTAAAAAATATAATATGTATGAGAAGGACAATTCATGATGGCTACTCTAATACATATATTGTTCACAAAGGCAAAGAGAAATTTTAGTTAATACCATTGACTTGTAGGGATAAAGACAAGATAATAATGTGTTTTGGTGATACTATTCCTCTTCATAAGCAAGGAAACATTGCAGGTGATACAGGTTGGTATGGGCAGCAAGCATACAAATATGGATTGACTAGGACAATGTTGAATAGTCCTAGAAATGTAGACTTTTGGGATTTGAACTATGTTCAAATAGGTATAGTCAAGTGTCCTATTGAAGGGCAGCCAGTAAACAACCATCTTTAGGTAAAGTGATACCTATGCTAAAACTGAGATGTTCACCTCTTACCCCTCACTTATAGTTGTTCCTTTAAGGGAAGATTGTAGGGCCCAAATGATAGCCTTCAATTATATGTACTAAGTGTTACAATGGAAATGTAGGTCTATAGGAGATTCTCAACATTAAGTAGGGGTTTAATGAGTGGAAAAAGAAGATAGAGATCTTCAAGGAAAGTGTATCAAACATGAAACAAGGACAAAGAGAAGACAGAAAACACTGTAACTATCATAGTCTTCTTAATGCAGTTAAGGTGAGTGGATCCAATTAAGGACTGACCGACCTTGCAGCCAAACCAATATGCAGCGAAATTACACAAAAACAATATTAGATCTGCAATTAAACAGAAGTTTGTATTCATGAAAACACTAATTGCATGCAATGTGTCAGGCTGTAAGGCCTTCCCGATTACGGCCAATTAAAAAGCAAGTAATAGTCTACAAGATCTCGCAGGATCTAAATCTTTTCCCCAACATCAGTATCTAGCTAGTCCAGGTCTGCAATAGGTAGCACACTGGTAGGCACCTAGGAAAGATCTAAACTTGTACTCCAACTTCCAAGCAATCTTCCTGCTCCTAAGCTCGCAGGCTACTAACTTTCCTTTTTTAAAAACTCATCCCTAAATATCTACCCAAGCATCCTATATGTTGGCAATTTGCCTGAGTTGATTACATAGATGTTGTTATTATGGAAACATATGATCCACATGAAGATCGCACAGGTCAGAGAACAAGTATGACAGAGTGCATTGCAAATTTGTCTAAGTGTGAGACAATGTTTTACCAGTGAACCTGGACACAGTTTTTGTTTGTGACGTTGACTGGACTAAGTTCAGTGCTTGCGCACTTGAACATAGACTCTATGATGTCTATTGATCACCATCTCAGAGCACAAGTCAGTATGGCATGAATGGAATAAGTTATGACAGTTTTATCGAAGACAGTGTGAAGCCAACAGGACATAATATGAAGATAGAACTAGTAAAGAGTTAAGGGATTATTTTGTTTATCAAAATAATGACTTAACAATATAAAGGGATGACATCCTAGATGTTAACTCTTGGATAAATCTATTGGTATAAATGTGATTGTAATTGTAGTAGTATTATTGTAGAAGTAAGAACACAATAAGTGTGGACAAGTGATATGATGCAAAGTATATGAAGCATATGTAATAGCGATAGTAAAAGAGCAGCGAAGAGATATTGATGCAAGTAGTATAAGGTTATGTACCTTAACCTATTTTGTAATTAGTGTATATTGTACATTACTTGTTTGGGTAGTGGGCTCATCTGGTAATCACATTTTGTACTACAACTCCTAACAGGGTTGAGGCTTCTAACAAGGCCTATAGTCCCTTAATCAGGACTGATACACTATATGCTTGTAATAGACTCCTAATAGGGTCAACATCCTTAACAAGATACTTTTGATTAGTGGATCTTTGTGGGTACCATCCCCACCGGGGTTTTCCCTTGGCCAGGGTTTCCTTGAGAACAAATAATGTGTTATGAGTTATTTATTGTTATGCATGTTGCTTAGCTTCTTATGTTATGCATGTATAAAGATAATCTGTTATATCCATAATTGGGCAAAAGATAAAGTTTGTAGAATACTGATTCACCCCCCCCCCCTCTCAGTATTCCCTATTTCTAACAATTGGTATCAAAGCCAGGTTACTTGGCAAAGAATCATTCAAGGAAAGCCTAGCAGCTTGAGTAAGATCTCTATGGATATGGATCAACTACAAAAGAATCTTGAAGAAGCTCTTGAACAGATTGACTTGCTTACTATTGAAAAAGATACTTTAAAAAGAAAGTATGATGATGCAAAGAACCTCATTGAGAAACTGAAAAACAAATTGGAAGATTTGAGATCTGAAAAGGAATCTAAAGTTTTTATTGAAGATTGTGATGACAATGTGGAAAAAGAAAAAGAAATCCTTAAGCATGAACTGAAGATAGAAAATTTAAAGCTTAGTTTGAAAGATGGAAATTGCAAGAATGAAGCGAATCTAAAACCTGAGAATGAAAGTCTAAAGACTGAAAATGAAGGACTAAAATCTAAACTTTCTAAAGTAACATCTGAACTTGAGAAAGTCAATTTGCAGTATGATGAACTTGAGAAATACAATAAGATTGTGAAAGGTGAACTGACTCAATCCAAAAAACAACTTGAAAGGCTATATTCAACTAGTGAGAAGATTGATGAACAAATATCTTATCAAAAACCATTCTATGATAAGATTGGTCTTGGATTCAACACTTTTAAAGCAAATGATGAAGGCAAGGAACCAGATCTGAAGATATCTGAAAGTATAGATGAGAAGAAGCCTGATGAGATCAACAAATCTGAAGATACACCTAAAGAAGAAGAATTTCCAAAGCAAGAAGAATCACCCAAAGGTATGCAAAGAGAATTCAAAGGTAGATGTTTTGCTTGTAATACTATTGGTCATATGAAGAGAGATTGCACAGGTAAACAATTTAAGCCTCTTAATGGTTATTGTTACAATTGTCATGGTTTTGGACATAGAGCTATTGATTGTAGGAAACCTAAATTTATTGAGAATAATGATGGTAGTAGAATGTTTAAGAATACTAACAATGAAGATAAGAAACCTACTGAAGATATGAACAAAAGAAATGGAGTAGTATGTTGTAGATGCAACAAGGTTGGACACATTGCTAGAAACTGCAGATCACAAATCAATCAACCTGGACCAAGATATGGAAACAATGGAATTGTTTGTTAGATATGCAACAAGATTGGACATACAACAAGGTTTTGCAGAATGAACAATAGAGTTTTTCATCCTAATCCTAACCCCATAAATCATGCAAGAAGAAATGAAGATGCAAGTAATAGTCAGAAAGGATGTTGTAGTAATTCAGATGAAGTGAAGTTTATCAAAAGCATAGATCAAGGAGACATATTCAACATTGAAGGTAATTGGGAAGGTGAAGTATTGAAAGGTAAGAATGAATCTTTACCTGACCTATCTCAAAGTACTTAATTTATGTAAATTGCAGTAGAATAGGAACTTAGATTTAGTATAGAAGTAGATATATGATGAACTAAGTCTTGCACAATTAATGCAAGGTAGTTTATGATGTTTTAATGCTATGGTTAAGAGTGCAAAGAAAAATATTATGTTTTGCGAGATCGCAAGAAGTTTTAAGTTTTGCAGGTTAGCAAAGACAACTTTTTGGAAAGAAGCGGCAAAAGAATTGAATGCGATGTTAGATCTAAGTGAGATTGAATTAATAAAAGGTTATGATCGGTATTATTTGATCATCAAAGAGAATTCAAGTGTCAAGGAGATTAGAGAGCGGTGATTGAAAGCATTTTGCAAGGATTTGGAGAAGAATTTTGTGCTGAATCTACACAAGCCCTAAAATCATGAAATTAAGGTATTTTACTTGACAAATCTTTGAATCAGTAAACGAATTTGAAGAAATCATGGATGTTTCCTTAATACACAATGTCAGAGATAAGAATAGACCTAAATTGAAAAGGGAACCAGTAGAACCCTTGGAAGAAGACCCCAGGTTTGCATTATCATCTGTACCAGACGGAGTTTTACACTTAGAAAATGTTAGAAGTTATCTTGGATGCAAACTAGAGACAGTAAATGATAGTGATTTCACAGATGAATATCAGAAGATTTACAATCAGGATATGACACTAAAACAAGGTTTTGAATATTTGGAACATAATGAAATTGTTAAATATGGATTACAGTATGAATTTGACAATGAAGAATGCACTAAGATCATCTTGAGAAAAATTCATAATGGAAAGTTTTGGCTAGAAGATAGAGTGATAGATATTACAGCTGATTTGATTCATGAAGTCACTGGATTATCTAAAACTGGAGTTATTCCTTTAAATGAGAAAACATGAGGAAAACAGTCATTGACAAAACAAACTCATCCTATAATGGTAGAGGAATTGTAATTAGTAAGATCAAACAAGATGATGTGAGATACTTATGCAAGATCCTAACTACTAAGTTTTGTGCAAATTCAAGATAGGATGACATGGCAGCTGGAATGGTGCATGCAGCCTATCTAATGTGTATTGATAGGGTACCAGTTGATATGTGTGAAATTATAAGAATTCAATTGTTTGAGAACTTGGAGAAGATCAAGAAAACTAAGTATACACAGTTTAGGTTCTCATCCCTTATCACATATATGTTCTTTCATCTTTTGAGGAGATTTCCTTACACCATAGGAAATGACTGGAATGATGGACAAACTACAATGGAAAGGATTAACTTAGTATACAGAAGAAATGTTATTGACAGTGTAAATGAGAGTGCAGTACTTGTTATTAAGACATTTCAGAATATTGTGTCTAGCAAATCAAAGATCCCTAAGTCTCTTGTTGAAAAATATAAAGATGATATATGTTTTATGGTGGATACTGACTTTACCTATAGTGAAGCAGTAGAGCCTAGAATAGAGTTCATAGACCCTCTTGGCTATGAGATATCTGAGGTAGAGACTGAAGAGTATGTTAGCAGACTACTTAAGTGTAAGTTGGACACTCAGTGTAACAGGTTTGGAACCTTTGAGGAGAACTTCAACTCCGCAAAGATTCTAATTGAAGAGTAGTCTAAGAAGAGAGTTAAGAGCACTATTAAGAAAATCCTAAAAGATACAAGAATGACAGAGAGAGTTTTTGGTAGCAAAGCAGATAGCAGTAGCAATTAGAGAGAGTGGACAAAAAGAAGTTTTGTCTATCCCTCCTTTATCATCAATTGCAATGCAACATGAAGAACCACAAGTAAAGGTGAAAGTGGAAGTACCTGAGAAGGACATAGAAGAAAAGATGTCTACTAGATCCACTTCCTCCACACCTAGCAAAAGAGTTAATAAAAGTGCTACTGGACTAGGAAAGAGACATAAAACTCTAGTGCAACTAGTTCCAAGAAAGATTGTAGAAGTTAAAGATGATGTCACTACTAAGAAGAAAGCTTGGAAACCAAAAGTTGAAAAGCTAAATGAGCAGATTATTGAGAATGGTGACTTTTCAAGAATGAACAAATATTATGATCTTTATGATTATACTGACAGACTTAATCTAGAGAATGTAGTTGTGAAAGATATGATTTTTACTGGCAAGAAGTTTGATACTATTTAGGGATAGATACCTGATGATCTATATAACAAACTTCTAAATAGGAAGAAGAGAGCATCAGAGGAAGAGAAAGCTATCAAAGAAAATCTTGTGAGGAAGCTTTGTGAAATAAGAGATGAAACTCATTTCAATTAGGTCATGAAATCCCTAAGCACCCATCTGAGAACCAAAAGGAGAACAATTTAGATTATGGGAGGTAAGTATGAAGAAATAAATTCTGAGACAGAACAGGCTATTATCAAGGTCATGGCAGAATATGTTGGAGAATCATCAGTTGCAGCAGAGCAAGCAGGTGAGAAAGTACAATAGGACATTCCCTCTTCTCCAGCTATTAATATTGAAGATGAAACAATGAATGTAGAAGGTACAAAAATAACCTTGGATACTGATGAAAATGTATTCAAGAATTTGGAGAACATTGTTGACAATTTGGCTTTTGAAGAACATGAAGATACAAAAGAAGAAGAGATGACAAAGACCACAGTTGTAAAACCACCATTAACAGAGGAACAAGTTCCCATTCCCACCAAAGAAGATATCAGTCTTACTCCTGAGACTGGAAAGAAGACTCAAATTGGACCTATGATTGACCATTTGGGAAAAGAAGTAGATGATGATGATCGGTTGGAATTGATCACATCCTTGAATAAAATCTTTAGTAAGAATAAGAAAGTGAAAAGTCTTGAAGGGTGTCTGAAGGAACTAACTGAGAAGTTACAAAGTATTGTAACTACACAAATTTCAGAAGCAGACCCTATTGAGAAAGCAAAGAAGGTAATGAGCACCTTTGATAATGAATTCACAGACCTACCTGATATTGCAAAAGTGAAAGCACAAGTAGCCTATGAGGCTAGAATGCTTTTGAACATCAGTCAGAATATCAAAAATGATATCAACACTCTTGATATCTGTATCAAGGATTTGAGGAAGCATTTGGAAACAGGCAAATATTTGTACATACAGTGTACAAAATCAAAGACCTTGACAACTGAAGAAGATCAGAAGATAAAGTTAAAGGAAGCAAAAATTCTGAATGAAACAAACCTTCTGTCTAGCCCCAATGTGAAGGTATGTGATGTTGAGAAGAAAGTTAGGAAACTTTATGATGAAATCAGAGTTGTGCAAGATGAGAGAGACATAAAATTGAGAAGATACACTCTTTTGAGAGAGCATGCTTCTATGAAGTTGAGCATCATTGAAGAGCAGTTGGAAGAATATCTTTCAGCTAAGACATCTTTTCAGAAATTTAACTTTGAAAACCTCCAAGCATGTGAAATAGCTTCTTATGGACTAAGCGCACTACTTAATGTGGCAGATTCCATTAAGAAATCATGGGAGAAGGAGATAGAAGCCATGAAGATAGATTTTGTAGATTGTGTTTCAAGCCTACTGGCTTTGCAATAAATGAATTAAGGTATAACTTTTTGTGATACAATTTTGTGACCCTCCCTACCTTATTTTGTCATTGTTGTCAAAGGGGAAGAGATATATAGAAGAAAATTGATAGTATATGATAAGGGTTATTACTCTTAGGGGGAGTACTATATTAGAGACAATAATTTTTTGACGAGTTATAAGGATAGTATGCATTTTATACTATGGCCGCAATTTTGAACATTTTTTAGATTTTGAGTTGTACACTTAGCCAATTTTCTCATATGTTGCCACCAATGACAAAGGGGGAGATTGTTGGCAATTTGGCTGAGTTGATTACATAGATGTTGTCATTATGGAAACATATGATCCACATGAAGATCGCACAGGTCGGAGAGCAAGTATGACAGAGTGCATTGCAAATTTGTCTAAGTGTGAGATAGTGTTTTACCAGTGAACCTGGACACAGATTTTGTTTGCGATGTTGACTGGAGTAAGTTCAGTGCTTGCGCACTTGAACATAGAGTCTATGATTTCTATTGATCACCCATCTGAGAGTGCAAGTCAGTATGGCATGAACGGAATAAGTTATGACAATTTTACCAAAGACAGTGTGAAGTCGACAGGATAGAATATGAAGACAGAACTAGTAAAGAGTTAAGGGATTATTTTGTTTATCAAAATAATGACTTAACAATATAAAGGGATGACATCCTAGATGTTAACTCTTGGATAAAGCTATTGGTATAAATGTAATTGTAATTGTAATAGTATTATTGTAGAAGTAAGAACACAATAAGTGTGGACAAGTGATATGATGCAAAGTATATGAAGCATATGTAATAGCGATAGTAAAAGAGCAGCGAAGAGATATTGATGCAAGAAGTATAAGGTTATGTACCTTAACCTATTTTTTAATCAATGTATATTGTACATTACTTGTTTGGGCAGTGGGCTCATCTGGTGATCACATTTTGTACTACAACTCCTAACAGGGTTGAGGCTTCTAACAAGGCCTATAGTCCCTTAATCAGGACTAATACACTATATGCTTGTAATAGACTCCTAACAGGGTCAACATCCTTAATAGGATACTTTTGATTAGTGGATCTTTATGGGTACCATCCCCATCGGGGTTTTCCCTTGGCCAGGGTTTCCTTGAGAACAAATAATGTGTTATGAGCTCTTTATTGTTATGCATGTTGTTTAGCTTCTTATGTTATGCATGTATAAAGATAATCTGTTATATCCATAATTGGGCAAAAGATAAAGTTTGTAGAATATGGATTCACCCCCCCCCCCCCCCTCTCAGTACTCCCTATTTCTAACACTATAAATATTGATTCCCAGCCACAAGTCAGCTGATGAAACAATAAATCTCTACAAATAAATATTAAATGCTAAAACATCAGCCGGCTCTCACATAGCCTTACAAAATAAATAAACTCTTCAAAAGATGGCCCCAATGGTCATCAAATCTGCATAGAAGATTGCAACATGCTAGATCTAGGTCCCCACACATCCAACGGTCAATCCATAACACAAGGAGCGTGACCCAAATTAAATGCACCAATCGGCCAAGCCGATTCATCCAAATAATCTCGTCAGTAAGCAAGAACACCGAGCGATAGAAAAAATAACTGAGCACTAGTCAACCGACCATGCCAAGCATGACCGGGCAACACAGTTATTACCGAGCACCAATGAACCGACGCCTAAAGTCATCGAGCGTTCTTTAGAGACCGAGCACCCTGGTAACCACATAAACCGAGCAACCAGTCTCCCAAACCAAGATCAAAACTAGCAATCTACCTTCAAAGACAAACATATTTTTGGTTGATACAGGATTGCCAAGAATCCTAGGATGCTCCTACATCAGACACCCCAGGTTAGAAAGATTTTCTTATAAGGAAATTAGGAACGCCTCAAGGGAATCAGAACAGGTATGCCGAATCTGTTCTTCACCTACATCTCTTCTGGTTCTTCATCCCAAGTAGTCTTCACTTCATTCACTGTCTCATGCAAAAAGTCTTTCTGCTTTCCACTGTGCTTATAACCTCAGTCGGCAACTGATAACAACTAATTCTGACCACTACCGATCACCTTAGTGCCTCGATGAGGTTCATCCTCTCCAAACTTCTCAATCAACTTAGTATCATCTACATATGTCTGTGTCATAAATGTCACCATCTGCTGAACCATTTCTGCTAGCAAAACCATATGTTTCTTAATCTCAACAAACTCTTCAGAGATATCATTCTCCTTCTCCTTCAAGATAGATTTAACAAGAATAGGTTCATCAACCTTCCGCTCCTGAGGTTTTTCATAAGGACAACACCTGATAACTCCACATCCCTTAACCCCTGTCTCTTGTAAAGGTATCAGCTTATGCTGAGCTCCTTCATGCCTAACCACATAGGTATTAGCACGACCATCAAACAACACATTTCTGTCAAACTGCCAGGGTCTGCCGAGCAACAGATGACATACATCCATAGGCAATACATCACATAATATCTCATCATGGTAAGATCCAATCTGAAACTTAACCAAGCATTGTTCTTCAACTCTAACCTTACAAACATCTTGTATCCAACTAATATGAAAAGGACTAGGATGCTTTGACCTTCTTTCCAAATTCAATTTACTAACCATTTCATTTGAAACAAAGTTTTCAGACCTACCACCATCAATTAGAATATTACATACCTTATCCTTGCACTTACATCCGGTTTTGAACAAATTTCTCCTTTGCACCAGTTCAAGAACACATGCAATCAATCTCCTAGTAACAAGACATTCACCTTTCTCAAGAACATTCTCAATGTCTTCTTCAGCAGTTAATGCAAATATTTTCTTAGGACACTGCTAGCTTCTATGACCAGCTTCACCACAGTTATAACAAGTGCCGGTGAACTCACTCTTCCACTTTCTTCTCTGTCCAGCATTCTTAGTAACTTGACCATTGCTAGATCCTACATCAGGCTTAGGATTCTCTGTCACATTACTCTCAGAAATAGTCTCACCAGTTTTACCACTTCAGTTCCTACTATTCTACTTTCCTTCATACTTCCTATTCAGCTTCTCTTCAATCTTTAATGCCATCTGATAAGCATCACTGATTGTTGTCATCTGCATAGTAAGTAACTCTTCCTGAATACTAGGTCTCAAATCATAGACATACCTAGCAACCTTTTCTTTATCAGCTTCAGAATGACCAGTCCTAATCAAGATTCTATAAAACTCCTTGGTATACTCCTGTACCGATGTGTTAGTCTGCTTCAAAGCTTGCATCTTCTTAAACATGTCCAATTCATAATCCACCAGAATGAATTGCTTCTTCAACTTGTCAACCATTCAGTTCCACTTAGTAATCTTTTATTTTCCTCTTCTACCTGTTTCCAACTGAACTTATCTCCACCAGATATTTGCATGACCTTTCAATTTAGTCTTTGCAAATCTAACCCTATTAGGATCTTCTATTTCTTCATACTCAAAGTATTCATCAATCTCATTGATCCAGTCAATCAATTCTTCAGGCCTAAGGCTTCCAGCAAATGCAGAAACTTCAATCTTAGGTCTCTTCCCAATCTTAGACATAGCTTTCAGAATTCAATTCTCCTCAGAATCTCTAGCTTCTTCGACAGCTTCTTCAAAATGATCTTCCTCAGATTCATCATCACTATCCTCTTTCAAGGTAGGGTTCTTCTTCCTCAATTCCTCTTGTAGGTCTTGCACTTGTTTTTGCAAAGCCCTAAAATCATCAAGACAAAATTCACCAGTAAATTCTTCTTCATCAGAGATCTCACGATTTCTCCTCAGAGGCATCTTCAAATCAAGATCTAGATACACAAGATCCACTTGGCTCCAACAGGAACAAACTTCACTCTAATACCACCTAATGCAGTCAAGGCGGGTGGATCCAATTAAGGACTGACTGACCTTGTAGCCAAACTAATATGCAGCGAAAATACACAGAAACAATAATAGATATGCAATTAAATAGAAGTCTATATTCATGAAAACACCGATTACATGCAATGTGTCGGGTTGTAAGGCCTTCCTGGTTACGGCCAATTACAATGCAAGTAACTGTCTACAAGATCTCACAGGATCTAAATCTTTTCTCCAACATCAGTATCCAGCTAGTCCAGGTCTACAATAGGCAACACACTGGTAGGCACCCAGGGAAGATCTAAACTTGTACTCCAACTTCCAAGCAATCTTCCTACTCCTAAGCTCGCAGGCTACTAACTTTCCTTTTTTAAAAACTCATCCCTAAACATCTACCCAAGCATCCTATAAATACTGATTCCTAGCCACAAGTCGGCTGATGAAACAATAAATCTCTACAACAAATATTAAATGCTAAAACATCAGTCGGCTCTCACATAGCCTTACAAAATAAATAAACTCTTCAAAAGATGGCCCCAACGGTCATCAGATCTGCATAGAAGAATGCAACACACCAAATCTAGGTCCCCACACATCCAACAGTCAATCCATAACACGAGGAGCGCAACCCAAATTAAATGCACCAGTCGGCCGAGCCGATTCATCCAAATAATCTCATCGGTAAGCAAGAACACCGAGCGATAGAAGAAATAATCGAGCACCAGTCAACCGACCATGCCAAGCATGATCGAGCAACGCAGTTATTACTGAGCACCAGTGAATTGACGCCTATAGTCACCGAGCGTTCTTTAGAGACCAAGCACCCTGGTAACCACATAAACTGAGCAACCAGTCTCCCAAACTAAGATCAAAACTAGCAATCTACCTTCAAAAACAAACATATTTTTGGTTGATACAGGATTGCCAAGAATCTTAGGATGCTCCTACATCACTTCTAGAGTCAACAACATCAATGATAAAGGGCAAATAAGAGGACATTGTTTGCATGAACAAAGGCCCTAAATCATCAGATTTAAATGACAGTCATGATGTTAAAGGACAACTAAGAGAAATTAATATGACAATCCAAGTGTATATGATATAGACCTTTTATCTAAAGACAAATCAAGTCTAACCGAAGAGATTAGAGGGTGACGGTTTTTTATTAATGATAGAGATATAGAATTAAAGCAGTCCTTTTGGAATGATGACTGTGAGGATGAATAATAGTGGCTGTAAGTCATGAAAATATGGCAGTGGTGATAGAGATTACTAGAAAGGTTCAATTTTGAATCACAGTAAGGAAAGAATGATAGACACAGAGACAATGAAAGGAAGAGTTCTTAGACACAGTTGAGTCAAAGACTATAAAATGATTGATATGATGATCTCAATTGAAAAGACAAATAAAAATGACAAAGCAATGTAAAGGGACCTATAGGATAGTCATACAACACATGAAAACTACTGTAGACAAGGTGAAATGAACATGAATGTAACATTCCTCTCAAGGGTGTATCATGAAAGACATAACCTTTTATACTTCTTAATGTGATAGTTTCAAAAAGGACAGTTCTATTCAGTCATAAGACTGAGTGTTTCATGACAGTCTTCTATAGATAGTGTGATGTCCCCATCTTTAACCTAGTAACATAATAGCAACAAAACACATCTGGTCAAGGGGTGGAAGACCTTGAGCACCTCAAGATAGTTAGGAGATAGTGGCAAATTGTGCATAGCAAGTAAGAGTTCATGTAGATAGTTTGCATATTTTTTCCACAAATAGTCAATAAGCATCAAATGTATCAAGGAAAATCGTGAATTCTTTCAATAAGATAATTTTCCTATTTAGCATCAAGGAGCACATCAAAGAAATGCAATATGAGAATATGTTATGATCGAGGATGACAAATATCAAGTATCTCCATCAATCACTACCAAGCTCACATGTTATCAAGAATGACAATCTTGTGGACAACCACCTTATCAACATGTAAATCATGATTCTACTGTCCAATCAAGTAAACCCATAATCAGTCATGTTCATAAGATGACATATTGTGTCAATTATCATCAAGACAACAAGAAAGAAGTATGGTGCTTAATGAAGCTGTGGATAAACCATCATAATACATCCATCACACATGAAGAGAATTCATATTAATACGATCATTGCAATAGTCATCATATTAATACCAGTGAAAGAGAGGAATGCGTGCAACAGTGGTTTTACAGTAAATTAGTTTCAAAGTCTGTTTGATTCGGGGTCTTTGAGAGTCACTGAAGACTATAACATCAAACTCAAGTACCCCCCTTCTAACCATTCCAATTGGCCCTAACCTAACTTGATCAACCAAGTTAGAGTGTCCCTGAGACCGTTTGAAGGTGCTAGAGAAGGTTAGTTGTTATTGCTCTGTGGATTCGAAATAGAGCCCTGGTCTGGTATAAAATCAAATAATCTCCATGAGATATAATATAGGGCCGACTGGAATGGTTCGAACCATTCCAGTCGGCCCTAACCTAACTTGATCAACTAGGTTAGAGTGTCCTTGAGACCGTTTGAAGGCGCTGGAGAAGGTTAGTTGTTATTGCTCTGTGGATTCGAAATAGAGCCCTAGTCTGGTATAAAATCAAATAATCTCCATGAGATATAATATAGGGCCGACTGGAATGGTTTGAACCATTCCAGTCGGCCCTAACCTAACTTGATCAACTAGGTTAGAGTGTCCCTGAGACCGTTTGAAGGCGCTAGAGAAGATTAGTTGTTATTGCTCTATGGATTCGAAATAGAGCCCTGGTCTGGTATAAAATCAAATAATCTCCATGAGATATAATATAGAGCCGACTAGAATGGTTCGAACCATTCTAGTCGGCCCTAACCTAACTTGATCAACTAGGTTAGAGTGTCCCTGAGACCGTTTGAAGGTGCTGGAGAAGGTTAGTTGTTATTGCTTTGTGGATTCGAAATAGAAACAAAGGGAAACAGTAAATTTGTGCTAAGCAATTATGACCCTAACGCGTGTATTGGGGGATTTCTTCCATTGTTGGTAGTGGGACAGGAGGGTTTGGTGTCGTCAAATTTAGAAGAAACCCTATTCCCTAGGATTATTTCTCAAATCCCGCGACTAAATCTTCACAAATATTATGTTATCTACCTCTAAATACAACTCCAAATGTATGAATGAAAGAAGAAAATGATAATGTAAATTAAACAGTTTTTCAGTTCTACCTCACAAAATTCCAGCGATCCAAATTTTAATGCTTCCTGAGTGGGGCTGATTACTAAGTGAGATGTTTTGTTGTTGCACCCCTTTCAAACAGATCCAGATCCTAGCATTGAGAGGAAGATGTTATATAAAACTTCAAAAACCCTAGTTAAATCAAACAGGCGGACCTCCTTCGTGCGCTCCCTTCGAACGTCGTGCCGAGAATAATAAAATGATAAATGAAACTTTTTTTTTTTTAAATTAAGTCCGTATTAGTCGAAATTTCGACGTCCGTGATATTGGTCGCAATTTCGACCAACACGGGTCAAATTTTTCCTTCTATAATCCAACCAACCAAAACTTTTTTATTTTTTGATCGAAAATTTTGGTAGAAAAATAAAGTCAGATGTACTAGTGACAATACCTGTGTCAAGCAGTTGCACTCAATTTTAGAGATAAACAAAGCCGATAGAAGGCATTCATCTTTAGGGTTTTCAAGAATCAGAGGGCGAAGGGCTGTGAGGAGCTCCACCAGCACTACTCCAAAGCTGTAAACATCACTCTTGTCTGTGAGCTGAAAGTACTGGGGATCCATGTAACCTCTCGTGCCCATCACATCAGTTGTCAGATGGGTGTCATCTACAGAGAGCAGGCGAGAAATCCCAAAATCTGCAACTTTTGGAGCAAATGCCATGTCCAAAAGAATGTTGGAAGATTTCACGTGGCGGTGTAATATGGGCTGCGCTGCTGCTGAGTGCAGATATGCCAATGCCTCTGCTGTTTCAATGGCGATTTCGAGGCGCATTTCCCAAGGCAAAGAATAACTCTCCTTTGAATTTAGATGCTCAAAAAGTGTCCCATTTTCAACAAATTCATACACCAGCAATGGAGATTTTGTTTCCAAGCAACAACCAAACAGTTTCACTACATTTCTGTGGTTAATCTGAGAGAGTATGATGACTTCGTTGATAAACTGATCGTCCTCTTTTACGTCACAGATTTCCTTGGACTTTTTGATTGCCACAACTGAACCGTCTGAGAATATGCCTTTGTATACAGTGCTGTAGCCGCCGGTTCCCAATTTCATACGATCTGAGTAATTCTCTGAGGCGTTTTGCATCTCCTGGGCAGAATATATTCTTAGAGTTTGTCTTCCTCCCTTGGAAACTATGTACTGCTGCAATTGTATCCCTCCATTGTGTTGGAAATAATTGGCCTTCATAAGCTTCATCTGACGTTTTCTCACGCACCACAGTATTCCACAGGCTGCCAAAGAAACTCCAACAAATGAAGAAACTGACCCTGCGTTTAAGACAATTTTCTGTTAATTAGATTTACTAATTATCTAAAGTTCATAATAGTTAATATTGTATTAAACTTTTAAAAAAGAGAAGTTACATTGAGTTTCAAGATATAAATACAGCAATGAGGAAACCATCCTGCCACTGTAATAGGAACAGAAAAGGATACAATAAAGATTCAGACATAAATGACACACATCAACAAATGGTGATTTTAGAAACACACGTGTATGTCAGGCTACATATTTTTAGTTGCATGTGAAGACGTCTAAATATGGAGAGATGTTCACTTGACTACACCTTCTATATAGTTACAAATAGTAAAAGACATAAACTAAAAAATTCCTATAATACTTTACATTAGAGAATATACGAAAGCAAAAGAAACCTAAATAGGGTGTTAAAATTTGGAAGAAGGATCTATTTTTTAGAGTATACATACAATATTTTAAATAATTAGTGGTTTATTGTATAATATTGATAGCAAATATATGATAAATGAAACACAAAACTACATGTTAGAACAATTTGTCATATAAATGAGAAAAAAGAGTCAAGAAATAGTAAAAATCAAACCCTATGTACTTATTATAATGTTACAAATACAAAATAACATTAATTTTTAAAATACAAATAGATCAGAATTAAATAGAAATTTCCTTGCTCAAACTCATTATATTTTTTTAATATATATTTAAAATTTAAAATAAAAATTTAAACAAATTTTTATAAGTGCCTTTAAACATATGTTTACTTATTATTCCATATTTTTAGGTCAATACATTAAAATTATCTATAATAAATCTTAAAAACTATTAAACTATATAGGTAATTACTCAAGAAAATATATTATAAAATATTTATTTTCATTAACTCTTGTTTTTTTTGCTTTTATAAGTATTTTTTGACAAATTTTCATTTATAACTGATAAAGCTGATTTGAGAATTTTTTCTAATTTCCAACTAAAAAAGGGGAAAAAACTAAAGTGCTAACAATTTTCCGGGAGAAAAATATCGAGCAAAGCTCCCACACAAAGCCTATTGGCTTAATTAATTAATTTTATTCTATTAATGACACTTTAAAATATATTTAGTATTACAAGAAGGTTAAACATCTCATATATAAGAAAGAGAGATTGTTAGATTTATACTATGATAGAACAAGGGATTCCACATCCATATGTTAAAGATAATTCTATAATACTATATTCCAATAAATCATGGAGCCATTTAATTCTCTTTTGACTTTGTTTTCTATTCATGATATGGGTTTTATATTTTATATTTCAATGTCTCTATCTATCTCTATTTTTAGCTCTCCCTCTCCCTCTCTTATCTCTTTATATATTTGTCTCCCTCTTCACCTCTTACTATATCTTCACCTCTACCTTTATCTTCTCTCTCCATCTATCTAAACATGTCCCTCTATCCATTTATCCTTCTCCTTAGAAATCTATATCTAATTGTATATTTATCTCTTTATATTTCTTCTTCCATCTCTCCCTTCATCTCTATCCCATCAACAAAGATATATGATTGCTAATTAATATTAAATGGGCATCTAATATGACATAGAGTCCTAATATAAGTCAAAATAAAAACCATATAAATAGCATAAATAATATAAGTCAAAACAAAGATTAAGTACTTTGCAATAGTGTTTGATATGACTAAAAAACTTTCTGAATACAGATTTTTTAATTTCAGTTATTTAATATTAGATGGGCGTCTAATATGGAACCTAGCATGACCAATAGCATATGTAATAATTTATACTAGCAATCGCACCTTAGTGTGCAATGGGTACGCCGTATATGTTTGTGACGTCAACTAAGCAAGATTTTGACCTTTCTTTTGCATACATATATACAATACCTTTAAATTTGTACATCTTCATATTTCTTCCTCCATCTCTCCCTCTATCTCTATCGTGTTATCTCTCCATCACTCTCTATCCCTATATATCTTCTCCTATTTACCTTTCTATCTCTATCTTTATCTTTGTATCTCTCCCTCTCTCAATCTATCTTATTTATATCCCTCATCTTCTCAATCTTCATCTCCATCTTCATCCCCCTCTCCCTCTCTTGATTGCCAACCCTCTGGCCCCGTCGGTGGCATGCTCATCTTTGTCGGCACCAACTCAAGTCACTAATAATAAATAAAATATATCTTAACATCTTTGAAGGATGATAACATAGCTTAGATCCAAACCACCAAATTCTTCAACTTTAAATTACTAATATCTTTCTAATAAATGGTGTTCACTACTATTTGTGAACCCCCTTCTAGGTACATTCTACTAAATTTGAATTTCTTACATAATTGCACTCTTAACTTGACAACTTGGAACTCCTCTTCACCATTCATACAATCAATGGACTTCCTAACTTCCACTCTATGAATCTTCTCCTAATGACCTTGAATGATGGACCTTTACCTCGTAACCATACTTCATTTTGTTTATATAGGTACCATCCAAATTTCCTTTGACTTGACTAACCCCATGAAATGGAGTTTATGAATTAATCTTCTATTTGAATCTCTACATCTCCATATTTTTTTGCCCATCTATCCCTATATCTTTATCTCTATTTTGTTTATCTCTCTATCCTTAAAATCTACATATTTGTATATATCACTTTATACCTCTATCTTTATCTTTATATCTCCCCCTCTCTCATTCTCTCTTCTTTATAGATTTATATCTTACATTCCCACTCTCTCCCTCTATCTCTCCCTCTCCTCTCCATAGCCCTCTTCTTCTCAATCTCCATCTCCATACCTCTCTTTATCTCCTTACTCTCTCTCTCTTTCTCTTCCCTTTGCAAGTTTCCCTCTTTCTATCCCTATCTCTCCTGCCCTCTTTCTCCATATCCTTCTTCTTCGCAATTTTTTTTTAATCTTTTTGCTTACCTCCCTCTATTTCTCTCTCTTCATTTCTATTTTATTATCTCCCCCCCTCCCCTCTCTCACACACATTATCTCTCCATCTTTCTTTATCCCTATAGAGCTCCCTCTCTCTATCTCTCTTTATCTATCACTTCCTATATTCATCTCTATCTTTGTCTTCCTCTATATTTCTATTTCCTTACCTCTTCCTCTCTTACTCTTTCCCCTTCTATATCTACCTTAAATATGAGTGGTGGGAAGACATTGTAGACCATGTATGAATCTCTACATCGAATACATCCCCACAGTTTTCTTAGAAATGTGATTGCACCAGAGAACCCTTCCAAAAATGTGTGCTCTTATTTTACTAACCTATTTTAGGGGAAAAAGAAAATCATGTAAATCAACTCTAATGATTTTTTTTTAAAGGAGATATTAAAAAGTAGTTTATACTCTTCTCTTACGTGAACTAAAATTTCTTTATTATCTCCATTTTTTAAAACTTACTTCAAGCCTTTTTTTTCATTAGGATTATTCCACGTAAAAAATGACAAGGGTGCTAAAAACTTTTTATAGAATTAAAAACATTATATATTAAATTAATAAAACTATCCCTCTATTTTCCACATATCGTGAGTTTCTAATGAAAATTGGAAAAGAATGGTATCAACATAAAAGACAAGGGGCCGAAAAAAGTAATTCTTAAAGGTGGAAGAATTTGTATATTTTCTAAGTACTTTCTAAGAACCATACTGAATCTAAAAGTGAACCCTTTGGTGAAAGACTAAGGACTGCAAAGATTGCAGGATATACACCAAAAAGATTTACAGGAAAAGCTTTTAAAATTTTCAAGAAATGCAATTGGTAGCTGTGACAGCTTGGGAATGAGTACATACATGCATCAAAACATAGTGGTGGGGGAAAATCATTTCTGAGATAACTCAAATGGGAAAACCATAGAAGACATGCATGCTAAATGTAAAATTATAGACAAATGCATGGAAATCAAAGCATGACAACTGTTCATTTGTAGAAAGGAAAAATCATAGACAACGTACAAGTAGCTATCGAGTTCAAGAGAGTGCAAAAATGTGGCCAAAATGGTTGCAGGCAAAGGATGAGAAATTCAACCAGGGTTTTAATAGTTTTTTTGTCTTTGCTAACATGTTCTGTTTGAATTATGCGTAACTCTACAAACTAGTTTTCTTATGGCGAGAATTGAATGGATGGAAATTTGATAAACAGATTGAAGCTATTTTTGCAAATTTATTTGGCACAGAGCTTGATTATGGACTAAGTTTTGGTGGTTCATTTAGACTCAGTGTCACTTTTAATTGAATGTGAATTGTGTCAAATGTAATTTGAGCAGACATTGTCCTTTATCTATATGCTTGGCTACCATACTTCCAAATATTATCGATTGTTGTTTTACCACAATTGGTGTCAGATCTGTATATATTATGTTATAAACTAAGTGATCGCAATGATGCCGAGGGTAGGAGGGGTATCCGACCTGAGCCTGCATTTTTTAAACTTTCAAGCAAATGCGATTGGCATGGAAAGCCAAAGTCCGCCATTTTTGCCAGCGTCCAGCTTGTCTCTGACTGTGAAGTGTCCAACAGAAATGCGGTCTCATGGGATATCATGTGCCAATGGATTTGTTGAAAAGGCTTATGCGAGTTTCAAGCAAATGCAATGGGCAGATGTTGAAATTTCTTCCTCTCTTATTCAATTGAATGACTCGATCCTCTTCGCACTCAGCAATTCTACCACGCTCAGCTTCCTCATGTGCTGCCAATAAGCCCCGTAAGGAGCGAATACCATGCCCTTGTAATTATAGCCAAGGTATTTCCTCGCAGGAGAACGAGTCCGGCTTGCAAAAACATGCTCCTAGGTTTTCAAGAACTCCTTCGCCATGACAGAAGAAGAGACGACGACAGTGGAAACAGAACCCAATTTCAACATCATAATTCCAAAGCCGTTAGCAGCATCTCCTGCCCGCGCTAGAATAGGGGTTTCAGCGGCCCCTCCATAGGCAAAGGTCGTTGGGAGGGTCTAAACAGAGGCTTGTGGTGGAGAATGATGCTTGGGCTCTTGACCGCTCGCAGTGTGACTTTCCTCTTCCTCCACCGTGATCGAGAAAGCCAAAATGACAGAAAACGACACCCTTAATAAAGTCACCAAAAGTCACATCATTGTTGAAAAACTTTGGACGGGTAAGATTTTTCCAATGGTAATCATTGTAGATTTCACCAATTGCAATCGTTCGATTCAACAAACAGGCCAGGGCTTTCCAAAATGGAAACGCCTACGGCGTAATAAAGTCAAGCAAACATTAAGTTTGACAACGATATTGATCTTGATTCAACAGGAATTTGCCTGTGGGCCAAATACAATTTTCTAACATTTCAACTCTGCTGAAAACATAACCCAAGGAAGCATAGACTACTTATGAAGGGAGCGTAGCCCATGATCACATTGTTTTCCAAAGACTTCTTCCACTTGACTGCAAAATCTCTGCAATTCAAATGCATCGGCAGGCCATAGATCGTGTTTTGGTTTGGCTGTCTCTGGTGGCAATTGTAGCTGCAAAATGCGTCCCTGAAAGATGTGGATCGATGAATGTTGACTACCCATTTTGGATGGAGGATCCCACTTGTGGCTACCCTGGTTTTCAGATCAAGTGCAAGTCTACAGGAGGCCAAACTGCCCCATTTCTTCCCACTCCGGGTGGGGATTTTGAGATCATGGAGATAGATTATGGCGGCCATCTTGTAATAAATTCAACTTCTCTGAAAGCCATGTCATGCAATGGAACAGACGATGCATCAGTTCTCTTCAGGCTATCTTTGGACGGGCCTTTCACCATCTCATCACTCAATAGATTTGCAGTAATAGGGTGCAGGTCAGTTTGGCAAAAATGATCTTTAAGTCAATATAGTAATCTATTATGTATGGATTTTTAGTTTTGATTGTGTATGTATTTTTTGCATCAACATTTTAGATCATATTTGGTAATCTATCATCAGGATGTAGGATGTAGAAGCAGGATATGTAAAAAGTAAGATGGATATAACAACGTGCAGAATATGTAAAAAGTAAAATAGATGTAAGAACATGTACGATATTTTTAACATATCCTGCATGTTCTTACATCCTGACGATAGACACAACAGAATGTGATCCTAAACGTTGATGCTAAAAATACATACACAATCAAAACCAAAAATTTATGTATAATATTCATATGAATTGTAGAAATCTGATTATAAGTTTGATACTACTTCCTTTTATGGAAAACTACGTGAAGGTTCTTTCTTACACCTCTTACTCTCATAAATGTTTTTTATACCACTACAGATCAGTTGGGTCTTTCAGTGATTCGAGCTCGCCTGTGGGGAGATGCCAAGCTGCGTGTTTGAATCAGTATGATCCACAGTACTGCAATTGCTATGGCTGTTGTGAAGCGGGCATTCCGGGTTATTGGAAATCTATCAATTTCACAGGTGGGGGATTTTATTTTAAGAATGCAGAGGGAGCATGTGGTTTTTCTACTGTGCTGTATCCTCAGACATGGAATGTGCCGGAAAATGAAAAGTGCTTCTTTTCCAGGGGTCGTTATGGCCTCCGCCTTGACTGGACTGTTGGCCATCGGAATTGCTCGGTGGTCAACGGAACGCCGGCTTATTCTTGTGATGCCCATGCTGAATGCATTGATTCAACTTCAGGCGACGGCCACCTCTGCAAATGCTCTGCTGGATATCAGGGGAATGGCTATTTTAATGGCACGGGTTGTACAGGTATGTTCCATCTTGCTTTTAACATATCCTGCACTCTCTTATATCCATCTTACTTTTTACATGTTCTGCACGATCTGTTGTAAGTGCCATTTATATCATTTAGTTGCTTCTGATATGAATATGATTGTGTAACATTTTATCATGAATTTTGTATATACTTCATGATTAATTATCTAAACATCATGATACAGAAATCTGATAATGTATTCTATGTTTTTAAAACAGGCATAAGAAAGTATTTTATGTTTACTTATTTTTGTAGTCTTCTCACAAACAAAGCTTATCTTATCTTGGGTTGTCATCTCAAAAGTAAATCCTAAATTTTATGACAGTAGTACTGCATTTTAGTAATTTTTTTTGTTGAAATTAATTAAAATTTTAAGTAGAGTCTATTATATAAAATTAGTATTAGGTTAATGGATGTTTGGTTTATTGGTGAAGTTGAATGGTTCTGGTAAAGTTGAATGGTTCTTAATAAGTTCAACAAGGACCAAGTCTTGGTCAATAGATTTGTGTAAAATTTTCCATAAAAACAAAATAAGATTAAGATAAAATATAATCCTTTTTAATAAAATTATTTGTTGAATTCTAATGAGTCAAATTCATGAAACCTATTAATTCTTAATGCTCGGTCAAAAGAATATTTTAATCATTCTCACTTATCAAAAATCAATTTTTAATATTTAGTCAAAATAGACCCTTAATTCTTTACATTTTATCTAATTATTAAAAGAGTGAAATATCTCAAAAACTTAATTTTTAATGCTCAGTCAAAAAAATCTTTTAATCATTATCAAAACTCGTCAATTTTTAATATTTAGTCAAAATAGACCTTTCATTCTTGACATTTTATCTAATTATTAAAAGAGAAATATCTCATTCTTTAAAACTTAATTTTTAATGCTCAGTCAAAAGAATCTTTTAATCATTCACACTTATCAAAACTCATCAATTTTAATATTTAGTCAAAACTTAAAGAAACCTTCAAAGTTAATCCTATAGATCTTTAAGGTTTAGTCAAACACACCCTAAATCATTCATACTTAAATATAATTATTTGAGAACCACCCAAGAACTAGTTGTTTATTGTCTATCATAATTAAATTTCTATTTGAGACGGGGGTAAACTTCTCAAACCCTGACTGTATATAGAGTAAACCATAAGATTGGGGTTCTCATTCTCTTGTAATGTTCTTCCTCTTAATCATTTACAAGAAAGAGGACCAATTAACATAAAACTGCACATATATTTGAAAAGCTTTGTATTTTGCCATGTACATGACACAGATTAAGTTATCGTAATGACTATACATGCAGATATAGACGAATGTAGCAGACCCAAAGCCAATGAATGCGTAAAATCCTCCACAGCGGTATGTATTAATTTGCCAGGGTCTTACAACTGTTCATGCAAACATGGTTATGTTGGTGATGGTTTTCAGAACGGAACAAGATGCCAACGCACAAGCTCAAATAATACCATCAACCTAGCAATCATTGGTGATTATGCCACCTTTCTCTTGATCTTCATATTCACAGACCTTGTTTATTTCAGTACAAATGTATTGTATTGATTTCAGATTGTCTTGTTAGTGTTATTGTTTTAAGTTTTTTTTTAATGTGTATATATTTTCATTAATGTTTCTGATATTTTGATTATGTTATCTGTTAGTGTATTTATTTCATTTAATCATATTTAGGTTTATTAAGTCTATTTAGTCGTCTATGTTCATTTGACACTAGTTCACACAAGTCGTAATCATTAGGAGTTATATAAAGAGGTGTCGATTCTATATTGACACCTCATCCTAGGTTCATGGGAGGCAACTCGCTACCACTCATTGAGTGTTAAGTTCAACTTCTAATTCGACCCAATCACTCTTGTTATATGTACTTTACTTCTCCTTTACTTCCTAAATCAATGAAATGTGGACTTTGGCCCTCATCTTGTGTTATTGTGCTTTATGTTATCTCTTTTAGATCTTGAATTCTACACCACCTCTCTTTATGATCTTCAGATTCACATTATAGCTTGTTTATTTCAAAACCTACATCATTCGGACAAATGTATTGTATTGATTTCAGATTGTCTAATTTTAAGGTGATGGAATCATCTAATAAGAGAAAATTATTGTTGCTACTTTTTGTTTTGATTGTGTGCATTTTTTTATCAATATTTCAGATTTTTTTTTGGTGTTCTTTCATTTTCATGAGGATTCTATCATTTTGATGATAGATTGAATGTGATCCGAAAAGTTGATATAAAAAATATACACAATCAAAATCAAAAGCAATAATGCTAACTATTTGAAGAGATACAATACTTCAGTTTCAGTCTTCTTCTTCATAAGTTTTGGTCTATCTTTCTATCTCCCCTCTTTTTTCTTTCAGGAAATATATATTTTCATGTTAGCACAAAAATGTTATTACTACATATATATTTTACTATCAGTATAACCATTGCAATTTTCTCCAATAATCTGTACGAGGTCTATATACACTTCTATTAATTTTAATTTTTCAGGGTAGCTGGTAGGTTTGTCATATTTGTGTTGAACAAACATGACTATTTATCATATTGTTCTGTGCGATGAACTGGGTCTGAATCTTTATTGTATCCTTTTCTGTTCCTATTAAAGTGGCAGGATGGTTTCCTCATTGCTGTATTTATATCTTGAAACTCTATGTAACTTCTCTTTTTTTTAAGTTTAATACAATATTAACTATTATGAACTTTAGAAAATTAGTAAATCTAATTAACAGAAAATTGTCTTAAATGCAGGGTCAGTTTCTTCGTTTGTTGGAGTTTCTTTGGCAGCCTGTGGAATACTGTGGTGGGTGAGAAAACGTCAGATGCAGCTTTTAAAGGCCAAGTATTTCCAACACAATGGAGGGATACAATTGCAGCAGTACATAGTTTCCAAGGGAGGAAGACAAACTCTACGAATATATTCTGCCCAGGAGATGCAAAACGCCTCAGAGAATTACTCAGATCGAATGAAATTGGGAACCGGCGGCTACAGCACTGTATACAGAGGCATATTCTCAGACGGCTCAGTTGTGGCAATCAAAAAGTCCAAGCAAATCTGTGACGCAAAAGATGACGATCAGTTTATCAACGAAGTCATCATACTCTCTCAGATTAACCACAGAAATGTAGTGAAACTGTTTGGTTGTTGCTTGGAAACAAAATCTCCATTGCTGGTGTATGAATTTGTTGAAAATGGGACACTTTTTGAGCATCTACATTCAAAGGAGAGTTATTCTTTGCCCTGGGAAATGCGCCTCCAAATCGCCATTGAAACGGCAGAGGCATTGGCATATCTGCACTCAGCAGCAGCTCAGCCCATATTACACCGCGATGTGAAATCTTCCAACATTCTTTTGGACATGGCATTTGCTCCAAAAGTTGCAGACTTTGGGATTTCTCGCCTGCTCTCTGTAGATGACACCCATCTGACAACTGATGTGATTGGCACGAGAGGTTACATGGATCCCCAGTACTTTCAGACTTGTCAGCTCACAGACAAGAGTGATGTTTACAGTTTTGGAGTAGTGCTGGTGGAGCTCCTCACAGCCTTGCGCCCACTGATTCTTGAAAACCCTAAAGAGGAGTGCCTTCTATCGGCTTTGTTTATCTCTAAAATCGAGTGCAACTGCTTGACACAGTTTTTGGATTCCAAGATCATTAAAGAGAGCAACCGGGCTGAGATGGAGAATGTGGCGATGCTGGCCAGAGATTGCCTTGAAGTTGAAGGAAGGAGGAGACCATCCATGAAACAAGTAGTGGAGGAGCTTGTTTGGATAAGAGCTGCTGCTAGTGCCACAACATCACATGAGAGCAGAGGGAGAGATAGAGAATCCCCATTTCCATCTTGGTCTCAGTTCAATCACACAGTTAAGTCAGGGTCATCAAGTAATGACATACACCGAAGTCAGTCTCATCCAGCATCACTGCCCTTGCTTGGTGTCCACAATGTAAGATCTATGAGTCGGCGAAGCCAGGCTTAGTTTTCACTGATAGAGAGAAGTTTATCAGGAGTTTCATTGATCAGTTTGACTCATTATAGCCCGCGGATCTTAAAGATCAAATGGTAAAGACAAAAACATTTTATTCATATGGAAACATGTGAATATATATAAATATCAAATACGTTTCTATAAGTTTGAATATTGGTAGATGGCTTTCTATATTTCATGCCATCATCCTCATTAATTGTGTTCAATCGATTGAATTACAACTTTTTGGCAGACTTAAAAAGTTGACTATATGATTGATTACACTATTTGTCATGGATGACGTGTAAAATTGTTATTGACTATTTGACTATTAAACCAAATAATTTTCAAAAGTTTGTTTTGATTTGAGATCTATCTGAAATCTCGAAGTAATAGAAACATATTGTTGAGAAGGAGCCTTTTCATGGGTCAATCTTTAAGTGATCTCAATCACACTCATTCATAGAAATCAGCTATTCATTTTTAAAAATAAAGTCATAGTGAAAGAACCGCCATGATCTAAAGAGATAAAAATGAAGCACTGAAATAAAATGACCAAAGTCGACCAAGGATTCAATGTAGAAGTCGAGTACATATAGGCATAAAATGCAACTGAGTCCACCACGAAAGAAGGGATGAACTGGAGTGGTGCCAAAACAGCCCAAGAAACTAGGATGATGTGTTGAATTGAAATCGAAACATCTCTAGTAGACTCCTGAAGCATGATGACTTGTGTAGACAAGTGTCAAACATGAATGGATGAGTAATTATGATTAAAAGCCTAAGTGAACACTCCCCCCCCCCCCCCCACCCTTATGCATAACTTAGGAGGATAACATTAAAAAAAAAAAAGAGTCTCAACTACTAGCCATGTTAGGTACCCATGTACAATGCAATCTCTTATAAAAGGAGAAAGATAGAAAACCTAGTGGGAACAAAACTATCCTCCAAAAAAGAGATAAGAAGTAAAGAAGCCTATAAGGCCTCCCAAAAAAAATGATGTTGTTGTCAATGTAGACTGCACACAAAGAAGAGCATGTCTCTCTTCCTAAAAATCTAGCTGAATATGAATGTCATATGCTGGATCATCTGAATTATTAGATCTAGAATTAGGATCTGAACGAGAGTCCACATGGTGTGTAGCGCCAAAATATGTAATTGCTTGAGCAAATAAGACACTGCCTTTCAATTTCTCTTTGTCCTTAGTAATTCCCTGATTTCAAGAAAGTGCTTCGACAAAATCAATTACCTCAATATTATTATTTTTTAGTAGAAAAGTGAGGTGCTCAATTTGCTTTTTCATGCATTGATGCTCTTCATGACCAATTTTGTTACAAAAGCAACATTTAACTCTCTCTCGATAGATGAGTTATCCTTTTTTAAGTTATCAATTTTTCTTCTTTCTTCCCTTCTTTATCCTTTTTAGTGTTATTTTTCTCACATTTAACATTTTCATACTTTTCATTTCTTGCAATTAGAGCTTATGCCTTAGTAGATTTCAAAGTACCCATTTGAATTAACTTTTCTTGTTCCCTTGCAAGATCAGAAATGAAGTTGTCAAGTGAGGGCATAGACCATGAGGTACCAAGGGCTGTTTTAGAAGAATAGAAGGTAGAGACAAACACAAAAAATTTAGAACCTAGTTTGAAAAGTACATAAATGATTAATCAGTCCTCTTTCTTGTCAATTCCACAATCTTTCAATTGCAACTTCAAAGATTTAAATTTAGCGAAGAAGTCCTCTAAAGTTGAAAAACTAGGACTGAGACATACGAGTCAATTTTCCAACTCATGACTTCTAAGTTCATCAAATCTCCCAAAACGTTTGTTACGAGCTTCCCAAACTTCATTGGGTGTTTTCAATTTATCAACATGAAATACTAATTTAGGAGATAGGTTTAAACATAGAAAGCCAAATGCTTGGTCACACTTATTGAAAAACTTTTATTTATCCTTCTTTGTATTTGGTTCTTTTTTTGCTCTCATTGTTACCCTATACAAGTCTTTATTCTTTAGTACGGGATTGACTTTTAACTTCCAATCATGATAATTTGATGCGGGAGCATCGACGCTAGAGCATTCTGATGAATTTCATAAATTTGTAATAGTTAAGTCATTTAGACTTTCATGAAACATGTCAAGAAATGGTTCTAATTGCATTGAAATGTATTTAAAAATGCATTTTCTAACCAAAATTCAAAAGAATATCTGGAAATAGGTTAGTTTTAATAACTACCTAGAATCTCTTTAAAAGAGATATATGTAACCGGAAACAAGAAAAAAAAGAGACCGAGAGGAAATAGTGGGAAAAGAGAGTTATGAGAGAGAAAAGAAAAAAAAGAGTGAAGAAGGAGTCGGCTCTCTGGCGGTAGCCAGAGAGCCATGCATATTATATATGCTATGTGTATTTCATGTTTTGGTTTTAATAGATTGAAGTTTGTAGAACTCGTTCTCTCTATCTTTCATATTTTCTTATGCAATCAGTTTTGCTGAAAGTGGAATTGTTTTTGCAAATCGAGTTGCTAGATTTATGTTGAGGTGGTCTTTTAGATGAAAATTTTGGTTTGGTCCCGGTTAACCAATGTTTCTCTTATTGTCGGGTTGGGTCTATCAACTATCATTTCAGAACAGTGAAATGTAATGGTTTTAAAGTTATTAAAATGGATATTAAAATCCATATTGTATGTTTTTGTTTTGCTAATGTATCGGTTACAAAACAGTCTGATGTGGATAACAGTGGTCGTTTTGTTTAGCAAAGAATTGGTTTGAAACCCGTTTGCTAATGTTCAAATGTATTGTTTAACGGTTTGCAAGTCATGATTTCTATTTGACAGGGAATCATTTTAAAACCCGAATGCTAGGTATGGAATGCGTTAAGTGTGAAAACGGTTTCCCAAGAAACCGTTATGTGGGTTTTGGATTGGTGGTAACCCAAGCTATCGGGAAGTTATGAGATTTGTGTGTGCCCGTGAAGGAAACGTGAAAGAATGTTTGACAGTCATGATTGAAATAGCCGCGGGTGACTTGATTATAGTATTATCCGCAGAGTGTTTGGTGTTAAGAAGACACCAAGTACAAGTTATGGATTTGCAATCCCATAACGGTTTTCAAGAACCGTTGTCGATGACAGGAAGCTGAGAAGACAGATAGAGCCCGAGCATTAATGCAACGATAGTCATGTTATATGAGAACAAGGTGGCGGCTTGTGTTCATAAATATGTGCATGATGGTAGCCGATAACCGAGTGTGATGATTGCAGAGACCTAAAAGGGAGTTGTATGATGTTTCACAGGGTCATATGGTAGGTTATAATGTGATCGACCGTATGAAAGATGGTGATCTTCATCTTGATCAAAGGTGGTGAATTGATCTAAGGAAGTGTGCAAGTTCCCACTTGGAAGATCGTATGGTATAGAGACTAATGGTGAGCTTGAAGCAAAGTGGGTGTTATTATGAAGTCTAATGCAAAGATAAGCTTATTCGGTTGAATTGAGATCCTTATGGGAATCGATGAAAGTATGTGAACCTCTAAGTCATCATTTACATTTCCTCCGTATCAAAATGGTATCAAAGCAAGCAAATGATCTAGGTAGATAGATATTGGGAGAAAAGAAATCAACCCATCTAGCTGCAAGAAGGAAAGAAGTTCCTGGAGAGTTTATGTGGGCGGACAAGTAAGTTTTGTCCTGACCATTCTCTGACAGAGATACGTCTGGAGTAGGGTGTTGAAAGCAACCACCAAAGAGAGAGTGGGAAGTGCATCACCGGACCGAGTCTACTGTTGGGTAAGATGGATGGTGTAGTTGTTGTTATGCAGCATTGCGAGAGATGGAGTCAGTTGCAACATCAGAGTGAGCAGCCGAAGCATGAACCAATCAGCATTTCCATGGGACATGGAAATATTTTAAGCCTAAGAGTATGATGCGGGAGCATCGACCCTAGAGCATTCTGATGAATTTCATAAATTTGTAATAGTTAAGTCATTTAGACTTTCATGAAACATGTCAAGAAATGGTTCTAATTGCATTGAAATGTATTTAAAAATGCATTTTCTAACCAAAATTCAAAAGAATATCGGGAAATAGGTTAGTTTTAATAACTACCTAGAATCTCTTTAAAAGAGATATATGTAACCGAAAACAAGGAAAAAAAGAGACCAAGAGGAAATAGTGGGAAAAGAGAGTTACAAGAGAGAAAAGGAAAAAAAGAGTGAAGAAGGAGTCAGCTCTCTGGCGGTAGCCAGAGAGCCATGCATATTATATATGCTATGTGTATTTCATGTTTTGGTTTTAATAGATTGAAGTTTGTAGAACTCGTTCTCTCTATCTTTCATAGTTTCTTATGCAATCGGTTTTGCTAAAAGTGGAATTGTTTTTGCAAATCGAGTTGCTAGATTTATGTTGAGGTGGTCTTTTAGATGAAAATTTTGGTTTGGTCCCGGTTAACCAATGTTTCTCTTATTGTCGGGTTGGGTCTGTCAACTATCATTTCAGAACAGTGAAATGTAACAGTTTTAAAGTTATTAAAATGGATATTAAACAATCCATATTGTATGTTTTTGTTTTGCTAATGTATCAGTTGCAAAACAGTCCGATGTGGATAACAATGGTCGTTTTGTTTAGAAAAGAATTGGTTTGAAACCCTTTTGCTACTGTTCGAATGTATTGTTTAACGGTTTGCAAGTCATGATTTCTATTTGACAGGGAATCATTTTAAAACCCGAATGCTAGGTATGGAATGCGTTAAGTGTGAAAACGGTTTCCCAAGAAACCGTTATGTGGGTTTTGGATTGGTGGTAACCCAAGCTATCGCGAAGTTACGAGATTTGTGTGTGCCCATGACGGAAACGTGAAAGAATGTTTGACAGTCATGATTGAAATAGCCGCGGGTGACTTGATTATAGTATTATCCGCGGAGTGTTTGGTGTTAAGAAGACACAAAATACGAGTTATGGATTTGCAATCCCATAACAGTTTTCAAGAACCGTTGTCGATGACAGGAAGCTGAGAAGACAGATAGAGCCCGAGCATTAATGCAGTGATAGTCATGTTATATGAGAACAAGGTGGCGGCTAATGTTCATAAATATGTGCATGATGGTAGCCGATAATCGAGTGTGATGATTGCAGAGACCTGAAAGGGAGTTGTATGATGTTTCACAGGGTCATATGGTAGGTTATAATGTGATCGACCGTATGAAAGATGGTGATCTTCATCTTGATCAAAGGTGGTGAATTGATCTAAGGAAGTGTGCAAGTTCCCACTTGGAAGATCGTATGGTATAGAGACTAATGGTGAGCTTGAAGCAAAGTGGGTGTTATTATGAAGTCTAATGCAAAGATAAGCTTATTCAATTGAATTGAGATCCTTATGGGAATCGATGAAAGTATGTGAACCTCTAAGTCATCGTTTACATTTCCTCCGCATCAGGATGGCATCAGAGCAAGTGAAAGATCTGGGTAGATAGATATTGGGAGAAAAGAAATCGACCCATCTAGCTGCAAGAAGGAAAGAAATTCCTGGAGAGTTTGTGTGGGCAGACAAGTAAGTTCTGTCCTGACCATTCTCTAACAAAGATGCATCTGGAGTAGGGTGTTGAAAGCAACCACCAAAGAGAGAGTGGGAAGTGCATCACCGGACTGCGTCTGCTGTTGGGTAAGATGGATGGTGTAGTTGTTGTTATGCAGCATTGCGAGAGATGGAGTCAGTTGCAACATCAGAGTGAGCAGCCGAAGCATGAACCAATCAGCATTTCTATGGGACATGGAAATCTTTTAAGCCTGGGAGTATGATGCGGGAGCATCGACTCTAGAGCATTCTGATGAATTTCATAAATTTGTAATAGTTAAGTCATTTAGACTTTCATGAAACATGTCAAGAAATGGTTCTAAATGCATTGAAATGTATTTAAAAATGCATTTTCTAACCAAAATTCAAAAGAATATCGGGAAATAGGTTAGTTTTAATAACTACCTAGAATCTCTTTAAAAGAGATATATGTAACTGAAAACAAGAAAAAAAAAAAAAAAGACGGAAAGGAAATATTGGGAAAAGAGAGTTACGAGAGAGAAAAGAAAAAAAAGAGTGAAGAAGGAGTCAGCTCTCTGGCGGTAGCCAGAGAGCCATGCATATTATATATGCTATGTGTATTTCATGTTTTGGTTTTAATAGATTGAAGTTTGTAGAACTTGTTCTCTCTATCTTTCATATTTTCTTATGCAATCGGTTTTGTTGAAAGTGGAATTGTTTTTACAAATTGAGTTGCTAGATTTATGTTGAGGTGGTCTTTTAGATGAAAATTTCGGTTTGGTCCCGGTTAACCAATGTTTCTCTTATTGTCGGGTTGGGTCTGTCAACTATCATTTCAGAACAGTGAAATGTAATGGTTTTAAAGTTATTAAAATGGATATTAAACAATCCATATTGTATGTTTTTGTTTTGCTAATGTATCGGTTACAAAATAGTCTGATGTGGATAACAGTGGTCGTTTTGTTTAGCAAAGAATTGGTTTGAAACCCGTTTGCTAATGTTCGAATGTATTGTTTAACAGTTTGCAAGTCATGATTTCTATTTGATAGGGAATCATTTTAAAACCCGAATGCTAGGTATGGAATGCGTTAAGTGTGAAAATGGTTTCCCAAGAAACCGTTATGTGGGTTTTGGATTGGTGGTAACCCAAGCTATCGGGAAGTTATGAGATTTGTGTGTGCCCATGAAGGAAACGTGAAAGAATGTTTGACAGTCATGATTGAAATAGCCGCGGGTGACTTGATTATAGTATTATCTGTAGAGTGTTTAGTGTTAAGAAGACACCGAGTACGAGTTATGGATTTGCAATCCCATAATGGTTTTCAAGAACCATTGTCGATGACAAGAAGCCGAGAAGACAGATAGAGCCCGAGCGTCAATGCAGCGAAAATCATGTTATATGAGAACAAGGTGGCAGCTTATGTTCATAAATATGTGCATGATGGTAGCCGATAACCGAGTGTGATGAGTGCAAAGACCCGAAAGGGAGTTGTATGTTTCACAGGGTCATATGGTAGGTTATAATGTGATTGACTGTATGAAAGATGGTGATCTTCATCTTGATCAAAGGTGGTGAATTGATCTAAGGAAGTGTGCAAGTTCCCACTTGGCAGATCATATGGTATAGAGACTAATGGTGAGCTTGAAGCAAAGTGGGTGTTATTATGAAGTCTAATGCAAAGATAAGCTTATTTGGTTGAATTGAGATCCTTATGGGAATCAATGAAAGTATGTGAACCTCTAAGTCATCGTTTACATTATGGATTTGCAATCCCATAACGGTTTTCAAGAACCGTTGTCGATGACAGGAAGCCGAGAAGACAGATAGAGCCCGAGCATTAATGCAGTGATAGTCATGTTATATGAGAACAAGGTGGCGGCTTATGTTCATAAATATGTGCATGATAGTAGCCGATAACCGAGTGTGATGATTGCAGAGACCCGAAAGGGAGTTGTATGTTTCACAAGGTCATATGGTAGGTTGTAATGTGATCGACCGTATGAAAGATGGTGATCTTCATCTTGATCAAAGGTGGTGAATTGATCTAAGGAAGTGTGCAAGTTCCCACTTGGCAGATCATATGGTATAGAGACTAATGGTGAGCTTGAAGCAAAGTGGGTGTTATTATGAAGTCTAATGCAAAGATAAGCTTATTTGGTTGAATTGAGATCCTTACGGGAATCGATGACAGTATGTGAACCTCTAAGTTGTCGTTTACATTTCCTCTGCATCATAATTGAAAGGGGTTAGAGGTTCTATAACTTCACATTAGGATCTGTGCTACTAGACTTAGATTGTTGCTTGTAGAATGTAGGAAAAAAGAGAACTTCGTGAGTAAGTGTGAAAAATAGAAAAGACATAACACTCCCTTGATTATCGTTCCCCCCTTATTTTTGGCACTTTATAGAGGGAGTTCTTTTAACTAAACCCACAAAAAACACTTAAAATAACACTTTACAATGATAGTGCATGAGTGTGTCTGTTAGATTAGTGATAAAAAAATTATGCACGTTTTCAAAAAATAGAACTCAATTTCGAGTTGCCGAGCAAAAGAAAATTTTCCTCTTACAAAATGGTAATTTTTTTTTACTTCACCCAAAAAATAATTTGCACAAAATTAAATAATATGGGCCAAACTTAAGCTCCCTAGGGTAGGAAAGAACCAAGGGCTACAAATTCAAAAAAGTACTTATGTCATCATCCAAAAAGTGTCTTTTCAAATGAATAGTGGATAGAACTCCTCCATTAAGATTGATGACCGTCACAGGCTTTTGGAGGTAAAGAAGATTTTTTCAAACAAGCAACCACCACCCTTGAATTTGATGGGCATTGGGGGTCGAATGACGGTCACGGGTGTCGTCTAAATGAGTCTTAGATGTTGACGATAGAAATCACAAAGGATTTTGATGCCAAAAATCTCCAAACCATCGTCGAGATCCAACACAGGAGCCCTCCACGAGTTGATTGGCAACACACAGAACCACGCACAGGGTAAGACTTTCACAGGAAGATCTTCATGAGCTTAAAATAGACAAATAAAATTGTCAACACAACCTTCCATGATTCCAAATATATATGCTATTGGGTTCAAACAATCCCTTTTTAGCTCTGATACCATTAAAGAACCTTTAAGATCTAAAGAAATAAAAATGAAACACATAAATACAATGACCAAATTTTGTTAGAATAACTGAGAGGGGGGTGAATCAGTTATCCAGTGTCCCAAAACAAAATGTATAATTCAAAACAATTTCTTCTATTTCTGCTCCTCAGTAAACAATAATTACTTTCACTGTCTGTGCTTTTATCGATTACCAGTCAAATACTATAACAGTTACCGATCAAATCTAACATGTAACATGTAAAGTATGATAACAAACAAATATCACAATCAACACATAACACAAGAGATTTAATGTGGAAACCCTGTAAAGGGAAAAACCACCTGGGACCGACAACCCAAAATTGTTCACTCTTCTGAAGTGAGGTCGGTTAAGACCCAACCCTGTTAAAGGTTTACAAACACACTGTCAGGTGTGACCTGTTAGGAATAAGGTGTCTCAACCTTGGATAATTCCTATTCTTATTATTTGTTTTGTAAATATATTTTTTGCAAATAATGTAATTAAGTGTGAGTGTACATGTCTAGTTGGCATGTTGATGTGTCACTCCACTTGATGTGTCGGCATCTTGTGCATAAGGAGATCATGACTGAAATGGTCATGACGGATTCCTATGACGCGTAAGAACTATTTAAGGAATGTGCTATCACAGGTGTAAGAGCATCTTATGACTTGGGCCTATTTGGGTGCCCAAGAAGAAGTGGTTGGTGTGTGTAAGAGAATATGCCAAAAATAGGTTGGTATGACAGATTCTCTTACACTTCTCTTGTGACCGTTATTTTTGGTGAATTCTATGACAAGCTATCATAGTCTATTCTAGGGATGGATGCCTATTCTTGGGATTGCATGTAACAACTGTGTACATGTGGCTTTGTGCATGGGTCTTGGTGGTTGTGCCTATTTTTGGGTCCAGAGGAGTCTATATATATGATGCTGCTCCTATGGGAGAGATATAACAAAATTTAAGTCTTGTTGGCTTTGTCTCTCATTTCCTGAAAGAACTTGCATTGCAAGTGTATTGTAATCTTTGTGTTGAAGATAATACGTTGTGCAGGTTTTGGAGTGCTGGGGTTTTTTACTGAAAGGTTTTCCCCAGGGTATATCATTGTGTCATTCTCTATTTTTTCTATATGTATGGTATGTGGTTGCAATATCTTTGTTAAAGTAGTTAACGAATCTGAAATTGTAAGGATTTATAAGAATTTGCACAATACTCTCCTATAGAGATTAGCGTAAGAAGCTGTTTCCGCACTTGAGTTTCCTTACAAGTGGTATCAGAGCTTGATCAACTTTTGATCCTAGTTGTTGGGTAGGGTTTTTTGAGCTGATCTCAAGTTTGAGTGGGAGTTTTTTGCAGAGCATTCTAAATCTTATTTGCAGATTGAGATGGCAAGTTCATCATATGGAAGAATGGAGGTGGAGAAATTTAATGGCACTAATTTCGAGTTGTGGAAACTCAAGATGGAAGACATGTTGGAAGATCGTGACCTATGGGAAGTGACTTCAAATGCTACAAGACCAACAACTATAGCTCAAGAAGATTGGGATATCAAAGACCGTAAAGCTAAGGGTCTCATAAGACTCTGTTTAACCGATGCAGTTCTTCTGAATGTTCTAGATGAGAAAACCGCAAATAGTTTGTGGGAAAGACTTGCGACCGTGTATCAGGCCAAATCTCTGGTGAACAAGTTGTTCTTGAGGAAGAAGTTGTACTCTCTACGAATGAAGGAAGGTGGATCCTTAACGGATCATTTAAATGCATTTAATCTGCTGGCTGCACAATTGACATCAGCTGGTGTCAAGTTAGAGGAGGAGGATCGTTGCTACACACTTTTGTGTTCTTTACTAGATTCATGGGACCATCTTGTGATGGCTCTCAGAAGCACTTTAGTCACATTCAAAATGGATGATGTGGTGTCTTCGCTGCTATCAGAGGAGATGCGGAGAAAGGCTTTCGTTTCAGAAAAAGAAGCCCTTGCTGTTCGTGGGAGATCCACTGAAAGAGGGAAGAAAAATGACAATAAGTCTAACAATAAGGGTAGATCCAAATCCCGTGGGAAGTTAAAGACTTCCAATAAGTCTAAGGAAAAATATTGGAACTGTGATAAATCTAGGCACTTCCGTAAAGACTGCAAATAGCCGAAGAAGAAGAAAGGTTCAGATTCAACTTCAGAAAGATCTCAAGAAGATGGTGATGCATTCATCGCAGCTTTGGCAGCCCATGCATCTAATGATGTGTGGTTGGTTGACTCGGGTGCATCTTTTCACATGATTTCTCATCGAAACTGGTTCTCAAAATATGAAGAGTTCGATGGTGGAAAGGTGTACTTGGGTGATGATTCTCACCTAAAGATAGTTGGACGTGGAAGGGTCACTATCAAATTTCCTGATGGATGAGTAAAGGGAATCAATGGAGTTATGCACATTCTGGGTTTGGCACGAAACCTATTATCTGTAAGAATGTTGAATGATGTAGGTGTGCAAGTTGTTTTTTCGAAAGAAGGATGCAAGATGATGAGAGGATCGATAGTTCTTGCAAGGGGTACTAGGAGAGGTACCTTATTTCAACTAGATGCATGTATTCCTCTATGTAATAGTTCTTCATCCTCACCATCTGAACAAGCAGTGAAGAAGTCTGTGGCTATTGGTTCTGATGGTAGTGCAAACACTTTGGAAGGTAAGCTTCCTGCAGAAAAGACAATGTTGTGGCATATGAGATTTGGCCACATTGGTGAAAAGGGTCTCAGAACCCTGAAAAATAAAAATCTCGTTGAGGGGTTAAATGATTGCAATCTCAAGTTTGACTTCTGCGAACACTGTGTCTATGGTAAACAAAATCGTGTTCAGTTTTACTCAAGTTCTCACAAATCTTCTGATGTTTTAGATCTTATTCATTCTAATGTATTTGGTCCTGTAAAAGTTCCTTCAATCTCCAAGTCTGTATTTTTTGTATCTTTCATAGATGATTACAATAGAAGAACGTGGATTTATTTCCTTAAAAGTAAGACACAAGTCTTTAGTCGGTTCAAAGAATTTAAAGCTCTTGTAGAGAATCATACTAGTAAGAAGATTAAGTGTGTGAGAACTGATAATGGTGGTGAGTTTTGCTCAGCAAAGTTTGAACAGTTCTGTAAAGAACAAGGTATCGAGAGGCATAAGACAACTCCTTATACCCCACAGCAAAATGGAGTTGCAGAGAGAATGAACAGGACACTGATGGAGAAGGCTAGGAGTATGCTTAGTGGAGCTGGTTTAGAACAAAGGTTTTAGGCCGAAGCTATGGCCACTGCTTGCTATCTGGTTAACAGATCTCCTACATCAGCCCTTGTTGGTAAGACACCCATGGAGGTGTGGTTTGGTAAGAAGCCTTCAATTAGACATCTTCATGTTTTTGGTTGTGAAGCTTATGCACATGTTCCAAAGGAGAAAAGATCTAGGTTGGAAAACAAAGTCGTTAAATGTATTTTCATCAGATACAGTGCTAGTGTGAAAGGATACAAGCTTTGGGATCCCGTGACTAGTAAGGTGTTGTATAGTAGAAATGTTATTTTCAGAGAGCTAACATCTTCTCCTATTGTGCTACAACCAGATGAAAAAGAAAAGGAAAAAGATGTTGTTCAGTTGCCTCCTACCCCTGAGAAGACTCAACAGAGAGACCATGTTGGGTCTAATGATGAGGAGAGCTCTAGCAGCTCTGATAGTTCAGAAGAAGAGGAAGAACAACCTCAACTGCAGCCCTTGAGGAGATCCACGAGAGAAAGAAAGCAACCAGAAAGGTTTGGTTATTCTATGTTAGATTCCAGTTGTGCCTTTGCTTTGATTACTAACATTGATGAGCCTAGATCTGTGAAAGAGGCTTTGGCCATGGAAGATGCAGGTTCCTGGATTGAGGCTATGGATGATGAGATGGCTTCATTAGAGAAAAACAAAACTTGGGACCTTGTACCTTTGCCTAAACGGAGAAAATCTGTTGGCTGTAAATGGGTGTTCAAGAAGAAATTCTGTGCAGATGGCAGTGTTGAAAGGTATAAAGCTAGATTGGTTGCAAAGGGGTATTCACAGGTAGAGGGAATAGATTATGGTGAAATATTCTCTCCTGTTGCAAAGTTGACATCCATTAGATTTCTGTTATCTCTTGCTGCATCATATGATTTAGAGATAGAACAGATGGATGTGAAGACAGCTTTCATTCATGGTGATTTGGAGGAAGAGATTTATATGTCACAGCCTGAGCACTACATTGTTAAAGGTAAATAATCCTTAGTTTGCAGATTAAAGAAATCTCTATATGGTTTGAAGCAATCTCCTAGGATGTGGTACCTTAAGTTTGATGCCTTTGTGTTGTCAATTGGATTTGTAAGATCAAAATCAGATCATTGTGTTTATTTCAGAGTTGAAAATGATCGCCTTCTTATTGTTGCATTATATGTTGATGATATGTTGCTGTTTGGGAAGGGTAAGGGTATGATTTCTGATTTTAAATCTTAGTTGTCAGCACAGTTTGAGATGAAAGATCTTGGGGCAGCTAGGTACATCTTGGGTATGGAAATCAGTAGAGACACATCTAATAGAAAACTTTGGTTGAGTCAGAGTAAGTATGTGAAGTCTGTGTTGGACAGGTTCAGCATGGCAGATTGTAGACCACTATGTGTTCCTATTTCTGTGGGAACAAAGTTATCTGTAGATGATTGTCCAAAATCTCCTAGTGAGGTGGACATGAGTAGAGTACCTTATGCTAGTGCAGTTGGCAGTCTTATGTACGCTATGGTCTGTACTAGACCAGACATTGCCCAAGCAGTGGGAGTCCTTAGTCGATTTATGGCTAATCTTGGACTGGTACATTGGGATGCAATTAAGCGAGTATTCAGATATTTGAGCAGTACATCAAATTACTCCATATGTTATCATGGTAACTCTTCTAGATCTCTGCATTCAGTTTGTATTCGTGGGTTTGTGGATTCAGATTGGGTAGGTGATATTGACAGCAGGAGATCCACCAGTGCTTATGTGTTCACTATGTTTGGTGGTGCCATCAGTTGGATGAGTAAGCGACAACCTGTGGTTGCTTTGTCCACTACAGAAGCTGAGTACATGGCTGCTACTCATGCTTGTAAAGAAGTCGTTTGGCTTAGAAGATTGTGTTATGATGTTGGTGTTGATGCAGAACAAATTACTATTTGGTGTGACGGTCAGAGCGCTATTTGCCTTGCAAAGAATCCAACTTTCCATGCCAGAACAAAGCACATTGATGTGCAGTTTCACTTTGTGAGAGATATGGTGGAAGATGGAAAGGTAAATTTGGAGAAGGTAGATACTGTGAAGAATGTTGCAGATGCATTAACGAAACCAGTGGGCACTGAGAAGTTCAGATGGTGTTTGGAGTCTATGGGCCTTTTGGCCTATAGCGGTTAAAGATTCATGTTATGTTCCTGTTGCTCTACAAGGTGTTCGACAACTGGGAGAATGTTAGGAATAAGGTGTCTCAACCTTGGATAATTCCTATTCTTATTATTTGTTTTGTAAATGTATTTTTTGCAAATAATGTAATTAAGTGTGAGTGTACATGTCTAGTTGGCATGTTGATGTGTCAGCATCTTGTGCGTAAGGAGATCATGACTGAAACGGTCATGATGGATTCCTATGATGCATAAGAACTATTTAAGGAATGTGCTATGACAGGTGTAAGAGCATCTTATAACTTGGGCCTATTTGGGCACCCAAGAAGAAGTGGTTGGTGTGTGTAAGAGAATATGCCAAAAATAGGTTGGTATGATAGATTCTCTTACACTTCTCTTGTGACCGTTATTTTTGGCGAATTCTATGACAAGCTGTCATAGTCTATTCTAGGGATGGACGCCTATTCTTGGGATTGCATGTAACAACTGTGTACATGTGGCTTTGTGCATGGGTCTTGGTGGTTGTGCCTATTTTTGGGTCCAGAGGAGTCTATATATATGATGCTGCTCCTATGGGAGAGATATAACAAAATTTAAGTCTTGTTGGCTTTGTCTCTCATTTCCTGAAAGAACTTGCATTGCAAGTGTATTGTAATCTCTGTGTTGAAGATAATACATTGTGCAGGTTTTGGAGTGCTGGGGTTTTTTACCGAAAGGTTTTCCCCAGGGTATATCATTGTGTCATTCTCTATTTTTTCTATATGTATGGTATGTGGTTGCAATATCTTTGTTAAAGTAGTTAACGAATCTGAAATTGTAAGGATTTATAAGAATTTGCACAATACTCTCCTATAGAGATTAGCGTAGGAAGCTGTTTCCGCACCTGAGTTTCCTTACATGACCTTGTTAGAGGATTTTAGACTACAAGTTATCATCCAACTAGCATTCACTATGGGGTTGATAGGATAACAATGTTCATTCTATGAATGATACATCATAAGACTTTCAGAATCCACTCGGTTAAGAGATTTTGACTGTATACAATGGTTAAATATGTAACAGTAAATGACCTGCCTTAATACAACTTCAATTGCATATTACAGATCAATATTCAGTCCTAACAAATCCTTCTGACCAATATTACACTTCAGATTCAATACTGTATCAACTTAGTGTCCGTCGGTAATTGCTCTCTATAGCTCAGTAATTGTTCTGCAGCTCGGTTCTCACTAACCAATATGATCAGAATGCATGAAAACCTTGTTCACGCGATATTCCTACAGCTTCTACTTCTTCCAGCATTCTCCATAATGAAATTCTAGTCTCTTATATAGACAGGTAAATCATTTTCTTCTCCACCATTGGATTTTGCCATTTAACCACATTCATAGATTTTTCCACTTCAAAATTTCTTGTTTAACATGTCAATAACACATTTCAATCTGCTCTGTTAGATCTTCCTTTAATTTTGTTAGCCGTCGATCTTCATAACAAACATTATCTGTTATCACTGAAATCGAGGTACTTTACAGCTCATCAATCTTATCGGCTAAACTAATCATTTGGTTCATTTTGTTTCGCTCGGTTAACAAAGAAATGTGTCGGTGAACACTACTCGGTTAATACTGCGATCGGTATACACTACACTCCGTCAGTGTATACTAGAATTGCTTCATTTACCGACAACACTGCTTTGTGTCTTTCAGCTCTATACTTCATCATAGATGAATGCAACATAATAAAGTCAATATCATCAAGTCATAGACTCATCAACAAGTTACTCAATGTGTTCCTTATCCTCATCTGTTATGTACATCTTTCCTCATGTAGATTTCTTTGTTCTTCATCTCTTTCACCTTTCTTTAGATGTCTCGGTATAGTAACTTAAAAGATAAGTGTTGTCAAACTAGTTGACATCAATGACAACATAATACTGATTTAATCATATTACATATATAATCAGCAACTCCTCAGTGATCTTTAATCACGGATTCTTCAATGAGATTCCAAATCAGTTGTAGTCCAACAATCTCTCCCTTTGGCATTGATGGCAACTTAAGTAATATGAAATGTACCATACACATACCAAACATATATTCTACAACTTGTGAACAAAATGATGTAAGTCGAATAGACTTAATATGTTTAATCACTACGTTACTAAATAGCATTAGATAATACAGCTTTACCATTCTATAGTTGTGATCTTTTCAGTTCTCCTGTTCCTACTTCTGTTCTCTGTAACTGATCTGCAATACTCTATCTCATTCAGATTGTCTCTCCCTTAGATAGTTCTCATCGGTGCTTGTCCCTTTTCATATTATTTATCTCTCCCTTTGACAGCAATGCCAAAGAAACAAATAAACAAACAATTCTATCATCCTATGTATCTCTGTATACTGATATTCCAATCAGTTCAAGTTCTCCAAACTTAATCACAACCTTGAACATGATTCAAAGTGTGAACTATGCTGCATCAACATGAATGATCTTCTGATAAAAGTAGATTGATGCAACATCCATATCACCTTAGTGACCGATAGACAGGGGACGGACCCCAAGTCTAGTCCTCAAGTATTCAAATGTTTCCTTCGGTAGAGGTTTTGTAAAAATATCTGCAAGTTGTTCTTTAGATGTGACAAATTCTAACTTCACTTGCTTCTCTTGCACTTGTTCTCTTAAGTAATGATACTTAATAGATATATGCTTTGTCTTAGAGTGCATCACAGGATTTTTTGAAATATTAATAGCACTAGTGTTGTCACAATATATAATCACCGGGTCAGTGATTACCTCATTCATCCCTTCCAACACTTGTTTGATATATGCAATGTTTGAACAGTTAGTAGCAGCAGCAACATACTCTACTTTAGCTCTAGACTAAGAAATACAAGCCTGATTTTTACTTGTCCAGGTAACAAGTCTTTCACCAAAGAAAAATGCTCCTCCGGTGGTGCTTTTTCTATCATCCACATTTCCAACCCAATCAACATCGGTGTAAAATTTCAGTTCAAACTTCCCTTCCTTAGGATACCATAATCCATAATTCTATATTTTCTTCAGATATCTTAAGATCCTTTTTGTAGCTATCATGTGTGATTCTCTAGGATTAGCGGAAAATCTTGCAACAATTCCCACAGCATGTGCTATATCTGGTCTACTGTGAACTACGTACATTAGCTTACCAATCATGGATTGGTAAAGTGTCTGGTTTACCTCTGTAGTTTCATCTTCCTTTGTCAATTTGCATCTAGTAGCCATCGGTGTTCCCATAGGTTTAGCATCTTCCATGCCAAATGTCTTCAGTACTTCCTTTATGTATTTAGATTGTGTGATGAATATTCCATCCCTCTGCTGAATCACTTGTAATCCAAGAAAGAACTTAATCTCTCCGAACATAGACATTTCAAATTCCTTTTGCATTTCATCAGAAAATGTTTTGCATACAAGCTCTGAGCCTCCAAAAATAATATCATCAATAAATATTTCAACAATGATAATAGTATCATCAGTATCACCTTTCATATACAAATTTTTGTTTTCACTTGTTCTAACAAATCCAATACTTAACAAGTAAGTGTGCAATCTTTCATACCATGCTCTAGGTGCTTGCTTCAAGCCATACAAAGCTTTATGTAATCTACATACCATGTCTTTATTGTTGGGATCAACAAATCCTTCAGGTTGTTCGATGTAGACCTCTTCTTCAAGTATACCATTTAGAAATGCTGACTTTACATCCATTTGATAGACTTTGAATTTCTTGTGTGCAGCATATGCAAGTAGCATTCTAACTCCTTCCAATCTAGCAATAGGTGCAAATGTTTCACCATAGTCAATGCCTTCTTCCTGTGCATATCCCTTGCATACCAATCTAGCCTTATTTCTTGTGACTTCGCCATTTTCATTCAATTTATTCCTGAATATCCACTTAGTACCGATAACATTCTTATCTTTAGGTCGGGGTACTAAGGACCAAGTTTTGTTCTTCTCTATTTGCTCTATTTCCTCCTTCATTGCATTAACCCATTCTTCATTCTCTAATGCAACTTTCACATTTTTAGGTTCAAATTCATAAACTAGACATATACCTTGTCTTGTTTTGCTTCTAGTTTGCATTCTAGAATGTCTATCTCCAATGATTTGTGTCTCAGGATGATGTCTTCTGACAAAACTAGCCAAAACTTGATTTCTCCTTTCTTGCTCATCCTATTCAGGGTCATTTCCTTGCTCGGTAGCTCCATCTTGTTCATCGATTGGTGTTCCCTGTTGTCCTGTATTGTTTCCCTGCTGACCGATTGTCACAGCTTGTGGTGTCGGTAGATACTTTGGATATTCAATGTAAGTGAATCTACTGTAGTCTTCTGATTCCTTTGTACTTTCCTCTTTGTTCTTGTCATCAAACTCATCAACACGAACATTAGTACTTTCAACTATCTTATTTGTGACCTTATTCAAACATTTGTATGCTTTACTTGTAGAGGAATATCCCAGAAATATCCCTTCATCTCCTTTAGAATCAAATTTTCCATTTCTTTCATCTTTCAAAATAAAGCATTTACTTCCAAAAATTTTGAAATAACTTACAGTAGGTTTGTGTCCAAACCATAGCTCATAAGGTGTTCGGTTGGTGTCCTTCAGTTGTACTCAATTAAGAACATACACAGCTATACTGACAGCTTCTCTCCAATATGTCTAAGCAACATTCTCTTGTATCATCAATGTTCTAGCACAGTCAATTATAGACCTATTCCTTCTTTTAGCAATGTCATTTTGCTTAGGTGTCCTCGGTGCTGAGACCTATCTTTTAATTCCATGCTCATTACAAAAATTAGTAAATTCATCAGAGATAAATTCACCTCCTCTATTAGATCTTAGGCATTTTATTTCTTTTCCAGTCTCTTTCTCTACCTTAGCTTTATACCACTTAAACATTTTAAAGGCTTCAGATTTCTCTTTCAGGAACATAACAATCATCAATCTAGTATAGTCATCAACAAAAAGAATAAAATTTCTATCACTAGAATAGCTCTAAGTTCTCATAGGACCACATAGGTCGGTATGAACTAACTCAAGTATCTTCTTTGTTGAATAGTCTTTACTTTTAAAGCTAGACTTAGTCATCTTACCTTTCTGACATTCATGGCACATGGCATGATCAATTTTTGTCAAGTTAGGCAATCCTCTAACTCTTTTCTTTTTACTAATCTTGATCATATTGTCAAAGTTCACATGGCATAACCTTATGTGCCACAACCAAGCATCTTCATCCTTTATTAACAAATAAGAAGACTGATCCATATCAACATAGAATAGATTACCTCTGCATTGTGTACCAGTTCTGACAAGTCTTCCTCCATCATCATAGATCTTCACCTTTTTGCTCTCAAAAGCCAGTCGGTGGCCTGAATTGTTCAGCTGAGCCACACTTAACAAATTATAGTTCAATCCATCTACCTAGTATGCATTTTCACATTGTATTATGTCATTGATCATCAGTGAACCTTTACCTCTTACCATACAAGGTGCATCATTTCCCATTCTCACAGATCCTCCATTATATTCAACAAGATGATCAAACTTCTCTACATCATCGGTGATGTGTACAGCCACTGTCTATGATCCATGTATCATTTCTGCTTACTTTAGAGATCAGTGATGTCTCTTCATGTTTCTCTTCTTCCTCTAAATCATCTTTCATAGCAACAAATACAACTTCTATATCATCATCAGAATCAGATTCTGTTTCAATATCGTCGGCTATGTAACATACATTTTTGCCTTTTTTATCTCAGTTGTCTCTATTGTTGTGTCGGTAGCCTCTGTTGACTCTTCTCCCATAGCTTCCTTCAAATCGGTCTTTGGATCTATCATCATCTTTCTTCTGAGGACATCTAGCAACGATGTGACCGACTTCTTTACAGTTAAAACATGCCAAAGGTAGCTTACCTCTATACCTTCCTTTTCCTTTGGGCAATCTTCTGGCCATAAGAGCTTCAAGCTCATCAAGTTCATCATCGGTATTGTCATCGCTATCATAATTCTTACTATTCCTGCTAGACTTTCCAATCTTCAAAGAAGACATGAAGGCAGATTCTACAGAAGGAACAACACTATTATCAAAGTTGTTTAATTCAAAGGTTGTAAGTTTACCAATCAGAGTGTCAAGAGTAAGGTTGGATGTAGCTCTTGTTTCATGAATTGCAGAGATCCTGATTGCATAAACTGGCAGCAAAGTTCTGAGAATCTTGCTTATCATTGTTTCATCATCAATCACTCCATCAGATGCTCTAATAGCATGTACCACCTCTTTTAGTCTATTTGAGTATTGTACAATGTTCTCACCTTCTTTCATTCTCATATCATCAAATATGCCTCTTAGGCTTTCAGCTCGGGCTCTTTTAACAGTCAAATCTCCACTGTATATCAGATTTAACTTGTCCCACATCTTCTTAGCAGTATCACAACCCTTGATGTCTTCAAATTCGGCATCGGTACAGGCAGCAGCAAGTTCCATCATAGTGATATTGTGTTCATGCCTATCCTTCAGTTGATCAAGAGTTAAGGGACCAGTGGGCAGTTGTATGTAGCCATTCTCCATCAGATCTAGTGCAGAATTCCCAATTCCAGATATGTGCAGCTTCATCCTGCTTTGCCATACTACGAAGTTCTCTTTGTTCAACTTCAGTACTTCCCTCTTATACATCTTGAGACCTTTGTCCTTAAGTCCTTAAAACTCTATTCTAAGCAACTAGCGCTCTGATACCAATTGTTAGAATAACTGAGAGGGGGGTGAATTAGCTATCCAGTGTCCCAAAACAAAATGTATAATTCAAAACAATTTCTTCTATTTCTGCTCCTCGATAAACAATAATTACTTTCATTGTCTGTGCTTTTACTGATTACCAGTCAAATACTATAACAATTACCGATCAAATCTAACATGTAACATGTAAAGTATGATAACAAACAAATATCAAAATCAACACATAACACAACAGATTTAACATGGAAACCCTGTAAAGGGAAAAACCACCTGGGACCGGCAACCCAAAATTGTTCACTCTTCTGAAGTGAGGTCAGTTAAGACCCAACCCTGTTAAAGGTTTACAAACACACTGTCAAGTGTGACCTTGTTAGAGGATTTTAGACTAGAAGTTATCGTCCAACCAGCATTCACTATGGAGTTGACAGGATAACAATGTTCATTCTATGAATGATACATCATAAGACTTTCAGAGTCCACTCGGTTAAGAGATTTTGACTGTATACAATGGTTAAATATGTAACAGTAAATGACCTACCTTAATACAACTTCAATTGCATATTACAGATCAATATTCAGTCCTAACAAATCCTTCTAACCAATATTACACTTCAGATTCAATACTATATCAACTTACTGTCCATCAGTAATTGCTCTCTGTAGCTCGGTAATTGTTTTGCAGCTCGATTCTCACTAACCAGTATGATCAGAATGCATGAAAACCTTGTTCACGCGATATTCCTGCAGCTTCTACTTCTTTCAGCATTCTCCATAATGAAATTCTAGTCTCTTATATAGACAGGTAAATCATTTTCTTCTCCACATCAAATTTTGCCGCTTAACAACATTCATAGATTTTGCCGCTTCAAAATTTCTTGGCTGACGTGTCAATAACACGTTTCAATCTGCTCCGTTAGATCTTCCTTTAATTTTGTTAGCCGTCGATCTTCATAACAAACATTATCTGTTATCACTAAAATTGAGGTACTTTACAGCTCATCAATCTTATCGGCTAGACTAATCATTTGGTTCATTCTGTTCCGCTCGATTAACAAAGAAATGCGTCGGTGAACACTGCTCAGTTAATACTATGATCGGTATACACTACACTCCGTCGGTGTATACTAGAATTGCTTCATTTACCGACAACGTTGTTTTGTGTCTTTCAGCTCTATACTTCATCATAGATGAATGCAACATAATAAAGTCAATATCATCAAGTCATAGACTCATCAACAAGTTACTCAATGAGTTCCTTATCCTCATCTATCATGTACATCTTTCCTCATGTAGATTTCTCTGTTCTTCATCTCTTTCACCTTTCTCCAGATGTCTCGGTATAGTAACTTACAAGATAAGTGTTGTCAAACTAGTTGACATCAATGACAACATAATACTGATTTAATCATATTACATATCTAATCAGCAACTCCTCAGTGATCTTTAATCATAGATTCTTCAATCAGATTCCAAATTAGTTGTAGTCCAACAAATTCGACCATGGATTCAATGTAGAAGTCAAGTACATATAGGCATAGAATGAAATTGAGTCCAACCATGAAAGAAGGGATGAACTGGAGTGGTTAAGAAACTGCCCAAGAAACTAGAATGACGTGTCGATGAAATTGACACATCTTTAGTAGACTCTTGAAGCATGATGACTTGTGTAGACAAGAGTCAAATATGAATGTACAACTAGAATTAGGATTAAAAGCCTAAGTGTAAATTAAATAATTACACTAACACTTAGTTTAACATTTTTTAAAATTATCTTTATTATCATTGTGTGCCAAGTCAATATATAATAAAACATTTCTTTGTAATCCTCGGTCTTGTATTTAAGGAATTTGCCCTAATTTAGTATAGAGGCATTTAATTTTACTATATCATTACTACTTATAATTATTATCACCTGAATAATTTGTACAAAATTTATGCATCATAAGTGTCTATGACACTCACATATTTTAGAATATTTTATCTTTTATCTAGTCATTGAAACGATATCTTAATGTGATTTGAACATAGTGAGTAATTATTCTCTACCACAAACTAACTAGTAAGACCTTATAGACCCAAGAATGAAATGCAAGGGATAGTTGACAAAATGAAATGGATAGGAAATTAAACAAGAAGACATTGAATGAAACCCATTTTCATTATCGATGTAGATATCCAAGCATAAATAATTGCAATGGGGACTATTTGATTCCTTGATAACCATTTAACTTCCCTTGTGTGTGGATTATTTATGATTACCAATATGAACAAGGTACGTTATCTAATTAGTTCATTTCCTAGATAGTTCTCCACGTAGAACCTTTTCACACAAGGTTAAGTTTAGTTAAGGACTTCTTATAGAAAATCCTATATTATTTGTGTTTTTAGTCTCTTATATGATATATCCTATATGTATTTGAACATATAGTTAAATGTGAGCCATGTAGTATCCTTAATTAGGTTGATAACTAGGAACATATATATTCCTCTACTCAGGGATCAGATATCACAACTCGCAGTCATAATCTACTTAAGGACATCATTTGATTGTCAACCCAGAGACGTTAGACTTAAAATGGATCTACAAAGTATATGCACTAACTACCTATTTCAGACATGTGCTCCTATTTAGAAATACCATGCTAAAATTGAAACTATTGGAAATAAACTTCAGCTAACAACTACTTCTCAAAATAATAACTAAACTCAAGTCTTGAAGACATGGACTAATCTGTCCCTAATGGTTGCAAGAACAGTTGACAACTCTGTAATTCTTCCAGCTGCAGGAACAATCGTGTTGAAGTTCTAGGAAAACAAAGTACAACTATTCTAATTGCAGAAATAGAAAGGATAGACAACTTCCCTAAGTGGACCCCCTTAGGTAGTGTCTCAAGTACCCAACAGATTAAACTACAAACTCCATGAAATGCTTCTTATTGAATGAAAACTGAAAATCACTTTCCTCGCAACTTGCGATCATATTATTTGCTACTAAAAGATAATACAATAGTGATCTTCTCACTCCTTTCTGAAGGAGAACGGAGCTACTTATTCAAAATTGAACCCTAACAACTAACTAACATTTACCACAAAAATGGGAAAACCATTATTACAAATTGAGCTTTACATTGAAGAAGTGGATACATGAAAGCGAACTGAATTAAATCAGTTTGAAATAATTAAGGAATCACTATCTTAGATATGTGTGTCATCAAGGTGTTTTCTGATGGATTCTTGGAATGCTCCCCTTGCATGGCAGATAACTCTGCAGTTGTCTCCTTATTTCTTGTTGCTAAAATGGTCTTCTTTGAATCAGTCCTGCAACTATCTAGTGGAGGTTAAATCTTCTACTTGAGACTTGGTACTTGCAATTACTAATAGCTATACCTGCAACAAAGGATCAACTCAACACAACTAACTCATTAAATGATCCATTTATTCCATTATTACATTCATTAGATATTAACTTTGAATTTGAGTAGCACATGATGAGGGGATATTTTGAGGATATTCCACAAAGAGCAAAGCCTGAAAATGCCTAAACAAGAGAACAAATAAGATAGTGGATTTGAGTAGCACATGACAACCCTTACAAATGTGCAGATTTGTTGCAATAAGGGTAGGAACACAGAGAAACAACTTGGTACTTGTGTGGATAACTTGTTTGCAGTGATTTGGCTTTCCCAACCTCCATTTTATGACACCTTTCTCTACCAACCCTCTCTGTTCATGCATTTTTGTCTACACATTCGTTCTTCATTCTATGGGGATATTCCGACAAGCTCTGTCAAATTATAATTATTAGGTAAAATGAAGGTTGACACAGCTTGTATATTGAACAACAATGGACATGCAAATTTGGGATGACCTCTTGACCTGAGGAAGTGTTAACGAAATATTTGGCAGCTATGGATCACAGGTTATAGAACATGCGCACTGGTAGTGGTTTTTAGGTATGAGGTACCCAAGAAGGAAATTCAACTACTAAAAGTTTCTTTGATATGCGAATTTCATAATTTGTGCCCTAGTTTGGTTGAATTTCATGAGTGGCTGTCTCATTAGAAAGCCTTGGTGAAAGATGGTTTAGTTATTTGGCCTTGTGTAAAGGATGGTTTTTGGTAGTATGTAAATCTCCTTTGGATAGGGATGCTTTACTTAAGGGAGGTCCTTGGTTTTGGGACAAGGCATGCATATTGGGGTATAACACCATGGTTCCTAGATTTAAATCGTTTGTCTTTTTGCATTTTGAATTATCTGATTTGGATTAGGCTCCCAAACTAACATCTATAATTTTGATCTTAGGATTGTCTTTCATCTATTGGAAATACCATGGGTAAGCTTGTCCCTTATCTTGAGCAGATGTTTACACATTTTACCTTTGTTACAATTCTGGTTGGGATTAACTACAGAAAAAACATGCCAAAATTTGGGAAATAGGACATGTAAATAATGATAAACTATGAACATATCACATTTAGTTGCAGATCTTGCTTTAATATTTGCCATTTAGCTACGAATTGCCCTATTGTTTCTCATTTGGCTCCTCAGTAAAGTCAAGCCACTTGGTGGGTTAGGGTTGATCATGATCAAGTAATTAATAGTGGGGATGATGTTTGCAGTGAGGCTTTTGATGATTATTTCTCTGAATTTTCTTGAGATTGTCCCTCTGCGAATTCCTTTGCTTCTACCAGTCTCCTCCACGAAAATTTGGTGATTATTTTCTAACAAGATGTTGCAATCTCCTCCAATGTGCTTGATGCTTCATTTATATGACGAATCTTCAAGTCATCCCTAACAAGCTAGCAGACTAATCTTTAACCCCCTCTCTTGGATCAAATTTTTTTGACAGATGGATTGCAGTGGAAAGAAAGATGAAGACTTCTCTGGCTAAAAATACCAAAGAGGATTGTAGGATGTTCCTATCCTCTCAAAAAGGTTAGTATGGTTTGTTAGGTGGGAAATTATGGATTTCGTCGTTTGATGATAAAATCAAGATGGAAAAATTTATGTGTTTTTTAAGCTTTCACCATGCATTTTATGGTCTCTGTAAGTTGTTACTATTAGAAGAGATAAATTGTAATTGATGCTACAAAAAGCTGCTTTGATATGTCAAACAATTGTTGTAATGTATTTTGTGTAACTATCATTGAGTGAAATACAAACAAATTCCACTACAGGTATTCCAATGGGTAAACAATTACAATCAAATCAGATTCCATTCACATTCATATTTACATTCTTGGTTTTAATGTTTGTCCAAGATTTTCAATGCACATAGTTGTAGCTTACTGTTTAAAGAGAAGTGGAAATTGTTCACAGATTTATAGCTTCATATCAGCAGTCCCAACAAAATTTTAAGAGTTGTACCAGTTCATGTTTTAGATCAAATTCCTATTGGTTAAGCTATAGATTGATGTAGGTGCTTAAGGGTGGATTCATTGTAAATAATATGGCTGCACAAAAATTTTACTGCCATAGGAACCTTCAGTTCAGTTTTGGATCAAAATATTATAGCTGTTAAAACAATACATACTGCCACATATAGGTTCTTAGTACATTTTCGTAACGGCATTTGGTGTGTTTACAAAGAAACATTATTAAAATATTTTTTATTTTTAAATTTTATTTTATTTTTATTTTTTAAATGCCACTTTTTGAAGGGGACAGTGGTTGTCTGTCCCTGGGACCATTGAGGGACATCACAAACATCGCCGACTATTCTTAGGAAGATGACCGTCCCCTACCTACTTTTTCCATGCTCCCTCATTTCAAGGACATTTCTTATGATTTTGCATTTTTCAGAAATGGCTCAAGGACTTCCCCTAGGCATCCCCCGTCCCTGATACATCCTGGAAACGGGACATGCCTAAAAAGTTGTGGAGAAGAGAGGATAAAGATAGAGGTGAAGATATAGTAAGAGGTGAAGAGTGAGACAAATATATAAAGAGATAAGAGAGGGAGAGGGAGAAGGAGAGATAAAGATAGAGATAGATACAGACATTGAAATATAAAATATAAAACTTATATCATGAATAGAAAACAAAGTCAAAAGAGAATTAAATGGCTCCATGATTTATTGGAATATAGTATTATAGAATTATCTTTAACACATGGATGTAGAATCTCTTTTTCTATCATAGTATAAATCTAGCAGTCTCTCTTTCTTATATATGAAAATCAAACATGAGAATGAATATCTAGATGTTTAACCTTCTTGTAATACTAGATATACTTTAAGTGTCATTAGTAGAATAAAATTAATTATTTAAAATATTGTATGTGTGTACTCTAAAGAATAGATCCTTCATCCAAATTTCAACACCCTATTTAGGTTTCTTTTTCTTTCATATATTCTCTAATGTCAAGTGTTATATGCATTTTTTAGTGTATGTCTTTTACTATTTGTAACTATATAGAAGGTGTAGTCAAGTGAACATCTCTCCATATTAAGATGTATTCACATGCAACTAAAAATATGTAGCCTAGCATACATGTGCGTTTCTAAAATCACCATTTGTTGATGTGTCTCATTTATGTTTAGTTAATGTCGCAATAGTGGATTTAAACTTCCTAAATATTTTAGGAAGAACTTAATTGATGTAGACACTCAACAAGCATGGTTCAACTTAATTAATTACATCATTCACATAGAGGAACATTCTCAATTACACAAACAACTAAAAAATAACTAGTAACTAAATTATGACAAGGTTTAGAACATAGTGACATTCTATTTACATATCAAGAAGCTTAAATATCTAACTCCATATTGTTACCAATCCCTAGTCTAATATATATTTATTTCTCTCAAAGACACACTCCTAACTGAAAACTCTATATTTTTACTAATCATGCCACAATTATCTTCAATTAGTTTGTGTCATTACTACTATTATTAAACATATAAAATACACTCAAGATTTATCTCCTAATTCTGAGGGATTGACTTGATTGTACTTCCTCATTTGTAGGAGACATTTTGCATTATTCTCCTCTTCTTTTTAAAACTTTTAACCTTTTGGTTTAAAGCTCATTTAAATGAAAGAAAACTTCAACAAATAAGAAACCTAACTATTACATTTTTTTGTGATGCACGATTTCTTTCCATCCCAAGATACTACCACATGAAACATCTAGGAAAGAGTTGGGAATAGATGATAGAACCATCCTTCTGACTTGAGAAACCAAGCCACGGTGTTCCCTTCCGCCAAATTAGATATCTCTTAACATCATCACTTTTTTGCTTCTTTTGCTTCCAAGAATAGAGATTCTCCTCCTTTGTCAATTGGTCTTCTTCCCTTTTTTCCAGCTATTAGTAGGCTTAGTAGTCTTCCTCCATTGGAAATTGTCACTACTCTTTGTATCACTCATACCAAGTCCTAGTGTGCCTACACATAAATCATTAAAAAAAGATAGAAAGTTAAGGGAATAAAACTCTCCCACAAGTGCTTTCTCCTCTTTTGTATTAAGCCATTTAGGCATGCTTTTCTTATCATATTTTATGAGGTGGCCTTCACTTCTTAGCTCAATATGATATTGTCCAAAAAATCCTTTTTGAAATTATCCTTTATACCATAATTGTTTATATATTTTCTCTCTCCCTCGATTATCCCTATTCTCTCCTTTGAAAAGTGATGATCTTTTGCTCCTTTATGATCACTAATGAGATCCTCTAAACATTCTTTTAATTGTTTTTAACAAGTTTTGTTCTCTAAAAATATTAAATCTCCATCACGTATGGGGCTCCTAAAGATCTCTATCTTTGTTGCAGCTTCGTCTCCAACATGGACTGCTTCCACTGCTACAACAATTTGAGCCTCCTCTTGTGATAGGCTACATTCCTTCTCATTGCAGTCTTCCAACTATTTTATTTCTGCATTGTAATCTTCAATGCCTTCCACTTCTTCAATGCGACACAACTCAACAGCTCCATCAAACTCAACTAAGTTTTCATCTTTATCTTGTTCATCTATTTCCACTCTCTATAACTCTTGGAAGATCTCATTCAAAGGTCTTTCATCCACTAATATTTATGCCAACTCTTCAATGGATTCTATCTTTCCTTGTTCTAAAAGTTCCACTTCTTGCCTAGTCCTTGACTCAATAGCTTTGCTCTATGAGAATTTGGCTCTCGCAAACAAAGTGGATATTTATTTTCACCTTTTCACAACTCTTTAGTGACTTTGATGTAGATTTCCTTCTCTTTAGCTTCTTCTTGTTGCATGCCTCATAATCTTCCATCATGCACCATGGCTCCTCCAACTCAAACTCTTGTTGTTGCAACTCCTTTTGTTGGCCCTTTATTAAATTCTTCTTCTATCTTTGTCTTACTCTTTCTTCCAACTTAGTTATCCTCTTTTTCACATCTTGATATAGTGCCAATCCACTTATATTCACTCCATATCGATGAGACCACGTAGAGACCACACTTGCACCATCAGCGTTGGCAAACATCTTCTCTCTAGCACCGGATTCAGACTTCTCCGCACACAGCTAGCTACCCTTATGTTTTGAGTTACTTTTCCATGAATACGAACCGCTAACTGTGCGGTTTTGTATTCCCCCTGCTTGGTTATTCTACTCTTCTTCCCTTGTTTCTTGCTTTGTTGGTTCTGTTCTGTTTTGTTTTTCTCGGACACCGTTTGGTGGTCCTGCTGCCTTTTGGCCCCTATCTGTACTCTCAGTCCCTTAGGCCCGTTTGTGGCCTCTTGTTGGACATTAATAAATTATCTTATCTTATCCATAGGTATATTTTTCAGCCCCAAAAAAGAGCTACAACTCTCTCCTCCTCTTTGGTTCTAAATAGTTGATCTATAACCATATATAAATATACTAATATACTTCTTTAAGTGCACTGACCACAAGCTAATACAACATGACCCCAACTATTTTGAGTAGATGCAACATTGTCTTTAAAATCCTGCAAAATTGCTCCACAACAATGTGTTCTAACTTTTTAGTTTAGATGAAACAAATTTTATGTAGAGGTTACATATAGGACTAGTGAAATGCACTCAAATTCATCAATTGAAAACATGACAAATAGAGTTTTGTTGCATTTTCTTAACCAAGAAAATAAAAACCGACTACTTTATGAAGATCCTCTCTCCCAAAACTCCTTTGTTGACTCACCAACTTCTACTTGGTCACCTTAAAAACTCATGGTGCAATTTCTATACTCATCATTGGAGATTTCTTTTGCCAGGCAAATTTTAGTAAAACATTGTATATCTCAAGTGCATCAAGGAACAATGAACAACTCCAAAGCACTCCACTAAAGTTGGCAACATCCATCCATAGGTTGACATGCCTTTTCTTTTCCAAGTTGCTTGCTTCTTTTCTAACACAAATGTCTAGATTTTTTTTTGAACTCTACAACACCTAAAAGAAAATGGTATTCACCTTAAAGTATTTTCAACTCCTATGTGAAAAACTTGCCTAAACAACTTTCTTTGAACTCATCATTCTCTCTTCTTCAGAATCCTTATAATAGTGGCGCTATTTCTATCTTCTTCAAGCCTATATCTTTGTTCACAACCTTCTCTCTTTTTCCTTTCCCCGCTCTAAACTTTCTATCAACTATGCATATTAAAAATTGTTGCAACCATACATTACTATGCTTGTACTAAAAGGAGAAATAGAGGCAAATATTATTATAGAGCACACTGACTCACAGTTTGTTCTGATACCAAACTGATGCAGACACTCAACAAGCACAGTTCAACTTAATTAATTACAACAAACAGATAAGGGAACATTCTCAATTGCACAGACAACCAGAAAATAACCACAAATTAAACTATGACAAGGTTTAGAACATAGCCGCATTATATTTACATATCAAGAAGCTTACATATCTAACTCCCAATCGTTACCAAACCTTTCTTTTTTCTCAAAGACACACTCCCAACTAAAAACTAACTCTATTTTTACTAATCATGCGACAGTTGTTTGCCATTAGTTTGTGTCGTTACTATTATTACTCAACATGACGAATACTTAAGACTTGTCTCCTAATTTTGAGGGATCAATTTGATTGTGCCTCCTCATTTGTAGAGACATTTTGCATTATTAATGACATGCAAGACTTTAGGAGCACATGTGCATCTTTAAAGTAGGTGTAATTATGTGTATGTTTGTATATTCTTGCATATCAAGTTCTATTTTAAGATTTGCAAACAACTCTATAATCCTTAAGGGAAGCACCTAACTATGCTACAAACGAGGTGTACATACCTTACCATTGTGAGATTTGAATTTTTGACCTCTCTTTCAAAATTACAAGTTCTTCACCATTAGGCCAGCTCAGGGTATACGTCATTGGCAAAATATTTTTTAGTAACTCATTCTTTCTTAGTCCCACCTAGGAATTTAGTAGATTAGGTCTATCCCACATTTATAACTTAACGTAATAATATTTTTTAAATCATTCAAGAGCTAATTCCTAATGAATTTTTAGAGAATTATGTATGGATTTTGGATTGTACACAAGTTGTAACGAAATATTATGTGTATTTTTAGGGGAATAAACTAGCCTCTTATCTTTTATTTGTATGCATGCATTTTTTATATATTATTTATAGGTATTGGATATTCACAATGAGCTAATATACACTAATTATTAGTAACAACTCTTTGGGGTGTTAGTGTGTATTGGGCTTGTTGAGGTCTAATGTCTTATTTTATTTTCCTTTTTAATTATTTGTGATGACTTCTAGATCAACTTTATCAATTTGTATAGATCTAGAAGTGTAGAAGACTTAGTGTGAAAAGGTATTTTATCTAACTAGTTTGATTTTAGCCTACTTAATTGTCCTATTCACATTATGTTTAAGCTTGCTTAGAGGTTGATATATACTCTCCTCACCTTATACTAGGTTAGCTAAACTTAAGTATCACCACATCTAAATTCTAAATTCACAAGTGCCTTGACACTTGCTCATAGAGTCCTGCATTCTTGCATGCTTGGAGGGGTAGTGAGAGTTCACTCCTATCTTCTCACCTCCTCATCTTTTATGTAAGGTTGATAATTGTATTATACATTCTTAGTTTTACATATGATAGACGCATATTACACTCGTCTTTGTTCACTTGTAGAAGATTGTCAAAGAGAATATTTATCCTTCTAATTTAAAAAATTAAGATATCATAAATGCAATAATTAGTTTACAAGTGGACACATTAATGTGTAAATTTTATTAAAGCCTCAATATTTATCATCCAACAGTCCTAGACTTTCCTATCTAATCCTCAAATTTACTATTCTTCCCCCTAGATATTAACTTCACCTAGCCTAGTTCAATTTCACAATTTTGGATCTAAACCGTTCACTAATAAAAATCAAAATTTAACGTCCCTACTAACTATTGTAACATGTTCATTTATCTGTTTGCGACATGCTAGCTTATTTGTCTTTGGATCTTTGTTCAAAGTCGAAAAATAACAACGCATCTAAAGTTTTGACCAAGAAAATCATGACCCTTGTGCTTCAACAATTTCCAGAATGTCGTCCTTAACACTAACAATCTTTACAACTTGTTAACCACAATTGCAAGATCATAGAAACATGGAGTCTATTCGAGAATGGGATTATTATTGGACTCTTAATATGGTAATTGAAATTGCTTGGCCCTTTGCATTGCAATTCTTATCTCGGTAATAATCTCTTAAATTTCCTTAGATATTATATTAAAAAATTGCCTTGATCGTCCTAATAAATGCACATGTAACAACGTAAATGAAAATTTTATATTTTGAAAATGAACTCCCTAAACTAAGCAACTCTCTCACCAATTTAACAATAAGACTAGTACCACGATACAATATATATCCCTTTCAACACAAAAATCAATTGTAAATTTAATGATTTATCATTTATTGCTTTTAATAATCTTTGTAAGATGTTTTCAAAATTGGCTTGGCACAATTTCTGTCATAAATCTTTTCCATATATCTACAATAATGGGAGATTAAGAATTTGTATTAGACACCATGAGAGTCTATTATGATATTTTTCTTGATACGTATATTGTAGTGGTCTATGGTCTGATGTGGCTACGTGTGCATCATTTTAGCGGCTGCTTAGACATGGGTACATATGATAGGCATACGAGGAGAGATATTTCCTATGGTATTTAATTCAGAACTTAAACTGACAAGTCCACTGTCTGCACAGATTTAATCCTAGCAAATTTTTTATTTACTATTTAAGGAGGGAAATATGCAGTTGGCTAAAGTATTCTTGAATATTCACAACCAATAAGTAAATGCAGTGTACATGGATCAAACTCCATGAATGACATGGTTGAAACCCAATTTTGGATCAAACAACTTGCCAAGTTGAAACAGATAAAGGGCTAAAACACCTTACCTAACACTACACCAAATTGACTAACACATTTGAGTTCATTTGAGTTCTCAATTGAATAAATCAATCTATGATTTCTATTCAACATATTCAACAGAAATGTTTCATCATGCCTGCGCATCTCATTTATGTCCACAATCAAAAATATATTTAAGCACCAAATAAAGTACTACTGCCTGTTTACATTTGATGTTGCCGATTCCAATCCACTTCAAGTCCTGTCTCTGCCCGTATTAAATAACAACAAAAAATGCCGATGAAACCTTTTCCTTAACCATGCATTTCTCCAGATAATTAAAAAGAACTCCTATAATTAGAAGTCAACAAGGTAATGACTTCCAGATCACAACACTTGGTCTTCTACAGGAGTTTCTCGGACCAACTGATCGATTGCCTTCTGTTTTTTCTTCTGTGATGCAAAGTTACTTGGACCAACTGATATGGACATGCGCTTAGTCCTGCTGAAGGACAACAAATAGAATGAGGAAAAAATATTTATTAAAGTTGCTGACATACTAAATGACAAAACAACACAATCATGACACCTCTTATAAATATCTGGTGAAACAAGATCAAATAGATACCTGATAGTTAAATCTTCAGCCACACCACCTCCTGAACGAAACACTTTCAAAACGCACAATCAATAAATAATCGAGAAAGTGGAATACTGAATGATTTATATAACATCTCTGAAAAAATAACGCAGCAAGCTACCAATCTTGGGTTCATCTTTAGCAAATTTGTAAACAGCCCAAGAACACTCGTCTCACTTTCAGAAAATTTAAATAATAAAAATAGCATGCATGATTTAGAATGCCAAGAACTATAAAATAATACAATAAAAACTCAATACACTTGGGAGATTCATTCAAGAAATGTTAAAGCACTTCTAGATCCAAACAAGTACAAATTTTCATGGATTTAAAAACAAAACATAAATGCACCACTCAAGATGTTTGACTAGATGGATGTCCCTGATCACTTAAGATTGGTCTCTACAATAATAATAGGGGCACCACCTTCTTGTTTGCCAACCCAATGGGCTTTACCCCAGGCCTCAAAACAATGAAGCTGATCCAAAAATGGATTCAGTTTCTGTGTCCATTCATGTGTTTTAAGACAGAGGACTACTACTTGTATATTAGAGAATGTTCAGGCTGGTATGGAGCATACACATGCAGGTTTTGGTGAGTGGGAAGATCTTTAAAAACAGAGTTCTCTGCTAGCATCGGGGAAATTGTCAACTTTCACAGGTGGTGAACACCCAATCACCTCTCTGTTGGAAGCCATAAATTCATTTTGTGCAGTGATGGCATCTAGTGATTCTAAATTTTTCCTCTTCCTCTTCCTTTTGCACTATCATAGAAGTTGCAGAGACAAAAGGTTCATTGGAGTCTTGATTGATTCTTGGGGAGTTTGACAACTTGTTGCACTGTAGTGTTAATATTTTCCAAATTTACCTAGGAATGATCAATCTATAAAGATCTAACAAAACTAAGCACAGGATATGATTTAAGAAATCACAAGAGAGGAAAGATAGTACCCAGAAATGATGCCTTTGTTGCTCAATGATTTGCTGAGGATCCCTGATCCACAAAACAAATCCTTTCATCACTGATCTTCAACCTTCTTCTAGATGCCACAATCCATCAATGCTTTAATAAGTATCTAGTTCAATTCAAACTCCAAGCGCACTATATATGCTTGCAAATCAGACCAAATCGCAACAGCCCTTTAATCCAAAGATCTAAGAATTTTCCTTATCGATAATGGTTTCGATCTTCAAATAGCATTGCTGCTTTACCAATTATCCTTCAGAAATATATCACTATATATTTCTGTAAATATCGAACCCTTAATTAACACTAATGTATAATGTCATGAATCGCTGTGACTAATCGAACAATCCCAATGAAGGAAGATTCACTCCTTATGAATGCTCGAGTTTGCTGAATCTAATATTGCTGCCCTTGAATGCTTAGGGATGACCGATTCTTGAAAGAGAGAAGGTACGTTATGTGTTTGGTGTCTTCTCTCCAAGAATCGCACCAGCATATATATGAGACAATACCCTCTTCTAAGAGAACCGACCTGGCCTACCTTGGGCCCTCAAATTAATTGCTAATTCATATATATATTTGCATTTATAATAATATCCTCATTATTATGAAATCACACTAACATTTTATTATTAGTCTCAAGTGTCTGTCTGATCTTAGCCGTAAAGGCTACAAAATTAACACTCCCTCTTAGTCTTGAGGGTAAGATCAACCTATAGATCCTATCTATAGTAGGACACACCATATTCAATCTATCACCCTGTGATAAAGGTAACAACACATAACTAAAATGGATTTCATAGATCTCATATCTATGTAGGTAGATCTCCATTCTACCAATTTTGATAAGAACACATATGTTCATTATCATTCCCAACCATCGGTTTCATATCCATATGAAAATCATCTTTCCGTGGTAAAATCAAATCACAAGATGTTTACCAACCGGATGTGGATCTCCTAGATCCTTGAGTCTCTGTGACTCTAAGCACAAAAATGGATTCCTCATCCAATGATGCCATAGATCTCTCATCTATGATAGTAGATCTCTATCTACAAGATATAATGAGAACCAAAAATGTTCTTCATTATTCCTCAACTATACATCTCATTTTCATATGAGAAACATCATATCATATGATGCTTACCATCCAAATGTGGATTTCCTAGATCCACTGGTCTCCACGACCCAAGAATAATAAGTCCATGATATTCATGATAACATTAAGTCCATGATGCTTATCAACCATAACTGATATCAAGTCCATGATATCAGATATTTCCAATCAATTTGTGGATTTCCTATATCCACGAGTCACCTTGACTCTTTTGAATATCAAGTCCATGATATTCATGGTATCATCAAGTCCATGATGTATACCATCCAATTTGTGGATAACTAAATCCACGAGTCACCAAGACTCAAGAGATGTCAAGTCCATGACATCAAAACAACATCAAGTCCATGACGTTAAGAGCATTGGTCTAACGAATGTGGATCCCTGATCCAAGAGATATCAAATCCATGATATCATCGAGCATTGGTCTAACGAATATCAAGTCCATGATATTCACCAAATGCTCAAAGCAATGGTCTCCAGACATCAAGTCCATGATGTCCACCAAATGCTCAACAATGGATCCCTGATCCATGAGAAGAATATCAAGTCCATGATATTCTCTAAGTAATCAATTCATAAGGAACACCTTAGCCATAAGCATAAGAGTACCCAAATGAATGATCATAACCAGTTAGATCTTATAAGCATAAAAATAAATAAATTTTATCTCATGAATCCACATAATCATAAGAGTAACCAATATGATCTCATAATCATAAGAATCAAGTTCAATGTAAAGAAAATGTGTTCACACTTAGAATCACATGTAATATAGTCCCACTATAAGGAAATGTATTCACACATGTACATAAGCATTTTATCATGAATACATAAAGCCAAAACATAACATGTGCATATATCCATAAAATATGCTCCCATAACAAGAATATGCCAAAGCCATATAAAGTATGTTTCCTTAACATACATGAAACTACTATAGTAGTTAATCAGCTAGAAGTCAGGTTATGTATGTCAATCATACATTTATCCACCAATATACCTATATAACCAGTTACTCAGTTATACTAACAATCAGCTGTGAATGTTCCCAGAACAGCGTTAGATATAACATATGTCAAAGTAAGGTATGTACCCACATAACAGAAATATGTCAATGTAGCTGTAACATAATGTAAGGTATACTCCTCATACATAACAAAAGCATAACAGATGCCAATGTAATGTATGTTCCATATGCCAACCTGAAGTATGCATCCATTCATACATAACAGAAATGTAACACAATGTACATAATGTGAAGTATGCTCCTCATACATTCAAAATAAAATATCAGTTATGTCAATTTGCTAAACAGATAATTAATTATGCTAATTTAGACATTCCTAACCAGCTGATCCAATTAGCATACATAACAAAAGCATAACAGATGCCAATGTAATGTATGTTCCATATGCCAACCTGAAGTGTGCATCCATTCATACATAACAAAAATGTAACACAATGTACATAATGTGAAGTATGCTCCTCATACATTCAAAATAAAATATCAGTTATGTCAATTTGCTAAACAGATAATTAATTATGCTAATTTAGACATTCCTAACCAGCTGATCCAATTAGCTATGTATATTCCACACATACAATCATATATCAAAACTAACCAGTTATGATGATCAAGCCAATGAGGTATGATCCTACCCATACATATGATCAACAAGACATAAGGAAGGAATTCATAACACAAAATTGGGTGCAAGTGAGCCCATAATTGAACTCCCTCTTAAACCACATACCCACAATTAAGTTACCCCAGGGTATATGTTACTCAAGGAGACCTACTCCCTCTGGATGATCCTATATTCTCCTTCTAACAAGGTTAAAACTCCCTCAACCAGTAAAGGAAGGACAATTTTGAAATATGCCAATAAGATCATGTGAACCTGAATCCGTATATGTATATCCAAATGTAGTTCTCTCATAGAACAAGTATGCAAAATGATTCAACCAAGAATATAGAAAGCATGTTCACATATATGCAAAAGTAAATCGATGCATTATCTAATGTGAAGTAGTGCTGCTGAAGCATTTGTAAAATAGTACAATGCAAAAAACATTTCCCATAATGTACGCCAAGCATGTTGCCATTCAGACATGAATTAGATAATCAGCCATAAATAAGTCCAAAACAGAAATATGTCAGTGCATATAGCAGAAAACTCCCTTTCAATATGCAATAGACTCAGCTTACATACCAGATTACATTATTGTTTAATGCCAATGTAAAGACCAACACAAACCAATGTTCTCAATGTACCGAAGTAATTCCTTTACATTCATAAACAGTCAATGACAATTAATTGGTTATGTATGTCTCCACATATATAAAAAAATACATGAAACAGTTATCCAGCTATACCAAAAACAATATAGTCTCAACTATATGTCACAAATATAGACTTAGACATAACAATGAAGAAGGGTATGCTAACACAAGCCAAGCGTTATGCAAAAGAGATGTGCTCACACATAAATGACATAGAATTATGACAAATGCCAATACTTATAAATCAGCCAAGTGTATGAACCAAATCATGAGCCAATCAATCAATGCAAATGAGAATGACCCGGCTGATAATAATATGCCATATGCTATTAAGCCATGCCAATAAGGGATGATCTTACACATCCATGATTAAACTCCTCTTAAGCTTAGACTCCCTCTCAGGGTAGTTTGCACATTCAACCTTAATGCAAAATTTAGTCCTACTTTTATGCTCTTCATATATAAAGCCAAATCTATTATGTCTAGGCCAAACCCCCGGTTATCATAGTATTTCTTAGTTTTGAAAGAGTTAGACTAAATTCCTAAATCTGAAATGGATCTTATGCTCAACCTAGGCTCTAATACCATGTTAATATTTTCCAGATTTACCTAGGAATGATCAATCTATAGAGATTTAACAAAACTAAGCACAGGATATGATATAAGAAATCACAAGAGAGGAAAGATAGTACCCAGAAATGATGCCTTTGTTGCTCAATGATTTGCTGGGGATCCCCAATCCACGAAGCAAATCTTTTCATCACTAATCTTCAACCTTGTTCTAGATGCCACACTCCATCAATGCTTTAATTAGGATCTGGTTGAATTCAAACTCCAAGCGCACTATATATGCTTGCAAATCAGACCAAATCACAACTGCCCTTTAATCCAACGATCTCAGAATTTGCCTTCTCGATAATGGTTTCGATCTTCAAATAGCGTTGCTGCTTTACCAATTATCCTTCAGAAATATATTGCTATATATTTCTATAAATATTGAACCCTTAATTAACACTAATGTATAATGTCATGAATCGCTGTGACAAATCGAACAATCCCAATGAAGGAAGATTCGCTCCTTATGAATGCTCGAGTTTGCTGAATCTAATATTGCTGCCCTTGAATGCTTAGGGATGACCGATTCTTGAAAGAGAGAAGGCACATTATGTGTTTGGTGTCTTCTCTCCAAGAATCGCACCAGCATATATATGAGACAATAACAATTTTACACCCTCTTCTAAGAGAGCCGACCTGGCCTACCTTTGGGCCCTCAAATTAATTGCTAAATCATATATATATTTGCATTTATAATAATATCCTCATTATTATAAAATCGCACTAACATTTTATTATTAGTCTCAAGTGTCTGTTTGATCTTAGCCGTAAAGGCTACAAAATTAACATGCAGAAGGACCCAGGGGACCTGGAACTAAGTGTATACTTACATTTATTCCGAGTCTCCCAGGTATCTTATCTCATACATATGGTATTTAAAATCACTCGTAATGTCCCTTGTTTCTAATTCAACTGCTTAAGTTTGCAGTCAGACTTGTTTTCACAATCTATGATTGACAAAAAAGTTGAGGAATATCCTTATAGTTTACATTTCCAGGGCAGAAGCTACCGTTCCTCTCATTTGCCTAAAAATTGCTCTAGAGAAGAACATTGAGATTATCAAGGCATAGGCAGTCCCTCCTAGCTATTATTAGGGAAATCCAAACTAAGAGGCATTGCTTGTTATAATCTAATAAATAGACTCCTTAAACATGGGTAATGGGTCAATTTTTGAGAGTCGTAACACATCTCATGCTATTGGTTGTTCTGTATGGATATCAAAAACACAACTATATAAAAAATGTCAAAGATACCAATAATATAATATAATAAATATGACATGTTAATTCTATAATTATAAATTAATTAGTATAGATACTTTTAATACATTATCAATATAATTATAAATTAAATAGTGAAACATTTATTTAAAAGTTGTTTTATTTTACTTAAAATTATTTTAGAATTATTTTATTTATTATTTTCAAGGGAATTCGAGGACACCTCCACAGCCTTTTTAGGCATGTCCCGTTTCCAGTATGTATCAAGGACGGGGGATGCCTAGGGGAAGTCCCTGAGCCATTCCCGAAAAATACAAAATCATAAGAAACGTCCTTGAAATGAGGGAACATGGAAAAAGTCAGTAGGGGACGGTCATCTTCCTCGGAAGAGTCGGCGATCTTTGCGATGTCCCTCAATGGTCCCAGGGACAGGCAACCATTGTCCCCTTCAAAAAGTGACATTTTTTTAAAAAATTTAAAAAAATTTAACTTAAAAATCAAACATTTTAATAATCTTTCTTTATAAACACACCAATTGCCGTTTACGAAAAATGTACTAAGAACCTATATGTGGCAGTATGTATTGTTTTAACAGCTATAATATTTTGATCCAAAACTGAACTGAAGGTTCCTATGGCAGTAAAAAATTTGTGCAGCCATATTATTTACAATGAATCCACCCTTGAGCAGCTACATCAATCTATAGCTTAACCAATAGGAATTTGATCTAAAACATGAACTGGTACAACTCTTAAAATTGTTGGGACTGCTGATATGAAGCTATAAACCGTGAACAATTTCCACTTCTCTTTACACAGTAAGCTACAACTATGTGCCTTGAAAAACTTGGACAAACATTAAAACCAAGAATGTGAATCTGAATGTGAATGGAATCTGATGTGATTGTAATTGTATACCCATTGGAATACCTGTAGTGGAATTTGTTTGTATTTCACTCAATGATAATTACACAAAACACATTACAACAATTGTTTGACATATCAAAGCAGCTTTTTGTAACATGAATTCACCAAATCCATCTAAGATTTACAATTTATTTCTTCTAATAGTAACAACTTACAGAGACCATAAAATGCATGGTGAAAACTGAAAAACACATAAATCTTTCCATTTTGATTTTATCATCGAACAACGAAATCCTTAATTCCCCACCTAAAAAACCATACTAACCTTTTTGAAATGAGAGGATAGGAACATCCTACAATCTTCTTTGGTATTTTTAGCCAGAGAAGTTTTCATCTTTCTTTCCACTGCAATCTATCTGTCAAAAAAATTTGATCCACAGGAGGAGGTTAAAGATTGTTCTGCTAGCCTGCTAGGGATGACTTGAAGATTTGTCATATAAATGAGGCATCAAGAACGTTGGAGGAGATTGCAACATCTTGTTAGAAAAAAATAATCACCAAATTTTCGTGGAGGCGACACCTTACAGGTGATGGGAGCAGGTCATGGGCCTAAAGAGGCAAATCCCTGATAGAAGCAAAGGAATTCGCAGAGGGACAATCTCAAGAAAATTCAGAGAAATAATCATCAAAAGCCTCACTGCAAGCATCATCCCCGCTATCAATCACTTGATGATGTTCAACCCTAACCCACCAAGTGGCTTGACTTTACTGAGGAGCCAAATGAGAAAAATTAGGGCAGTTCGCAGCTAAATGGCAAATTTTAAAGCAAGATCTGCAACTAAATGTGATATGTTCATAGTTTATCATTGTTTACATGTCCTATTTCCCAATTTTTGGCATGTTTTTTCTGTAGTTAATCCCAACCAGAATTGTAACAAAGGTAAAATGTGTAAACATCTGCTCAAGATATGGGACAAGCTTACCCATGGTATTTCCAATAGATGAAAGACAATCCTAAGATCAAAATTATAGATGTCAGTTTGGGAGCCTAATCCAAATCAGAGAATTCAAAATGCAAACAGACAAACAATTTAAATCTAGGAACCATGGTGTTATACCCCAATATGCCTTGTCCCAAAACCAAGGACCTCCCTTAAGTAAAGCATCCCTATCCAAAGGAGATTTACATACTACCAAAAACCATTCTTTACACAAGGCCAAATAACAAAACCATCTTTCACCAAGGCTTTCCAATGTTGAGACAGCCACTCATGAAATTCAACCAAACTAGGCCAAAAATTCTGAAATTCACATATCAAAGCAACTTTTTGTAGCCGAATTTCCTTCTTGGCCACCTCATACCTGAAAACCACTACCAGTGCATCTTGTATAACCTGTCATCCATAGCTGCCAAATCTTTCTTTAACAAATTAACACTTCCTCAGGTCAAGAGGTCATCCCAAATTTGCATGTCCATTGTTGTCCAATACACAAGCTAGGCCAGCCTTCATTTCACCTAAAAATTGTGATTTGACAGAGCTTGTCGGAATATCCTCATAGAATGAAGAACGAATGTGCAGGCAAAAATGCATGAACAGAGAGGTTTGGTAGAGAAAGGTGCCATAAAATGGAGGTTGGAACAGCCAAATCATTGCAAACAAGTTATCCACCCTTACCAAGTTGTTTCTGTGTTCCTACCCTTACTGCAACAAATCTGCACATCTGTAAGGGTCATCATGTGCTACTCAAATCCAAAAGAAAATAGGGAGTTTGGCCCTAGACCACCAACACAAGAATGATCAAAAATGGCATCCTGAGCAAAAATCAATGCGTGACAATAGATGATTCCCAAAATCTGTGCAGAAGATTGTCCAATGACTGAACTCCTTGATGGAGATCCATTATGCAAGAAAATTGTTAAGGAGTGGGACACAGATTCAAGAGCAACTGCCCCAGAGCTATTTTATTTACTAAATAATTTATTTTAAAGTTAGAATCCTTTTATATAAAAAATATATATTAGCTCTAATTTTTCTTTCAACTATTCTTTCAGTCACAACATGAGTCACTTCTACCCCTGCTGCTACAATAGGTTATACCTCTTGGCATAATTATTAATCAATATTTTTGTTTATATGATTATTAATTTTTCTATTAAAATAAACAATTATAATTATATTGATATTTTAACCATTAATGTGTATGTGTATGTAAGATATTTATATATTTAAATTATATGTTCTACATTATGTATTATTTTAAACCTTCGCTTACTGTATATATATTCAATATTAATATATAAAATATTTCAATTATATAAAATTTTAAAAATAGAAGACAATGTAAAAGATATGACATAAACCTCAGAAGCCGATGCTTAGCTCCCAGACCTAGAGGCGGAGGCAGATGCGGACAGATGCAGGTGCTGAGACGAGTGCCATGTGGATGCCACCCGGAAGCGCATCCTAGGCACAATGCATCCAGGGGCCCAAGATGTGCTTCCGGGTGGCATCCACAAGGCATCCGAGCACATCCAAAGGCATCCGCGGGCCCAGGCGATGTTTTGCCAAAAAACAACTTAAAAACACATTAAGACATGTTTTTTACATTTTTTTATCTTTTTTTTTCTTCTAAACCCTAAAACAGCCCTAAAAGAGGTCATTCAGTCATTTTGCATCTCATTTTGTATCCACCTTGGCTCTCTTCTCATTTGGTTTCCATTTTGGCATTTTGAAGCTAAGGTGATTATTTTCGAAGAGGATCATTCATGGGGTGAGAAATAGCTTCCACATAGGAGTTTTCAACATCTAAAGTAAGCATTTGATCCCATTCTTGAGTCCTTTAATGGATTTTTTTTGAGATTTTGATAAATTTTTTCAAGTTTGGGCAGAAATTTTTCAAATTTTTTTCATTTTTTTTTAAAGAAATAAAGAAACAAGTTTAGATATCTATTTTAGTATTTTTGTATCACTGTTTTGCACTTGTATGCTTGATGTTCATAGTTTTTTTCTAAATTAAATTTATTTGTTTTCTTATTATAACAAGAAATTAGATTGTATTGTGCAAGAATGGCCACCACCGGTAATCAAAGTTTAGTGGGAGGGCAAAGAGCCGATAATTTTAATATTGATGTAGGATCTCCTTTATGGAGACATACCACAAGAGTATCACAGGTTTCAGGAGGTGGCTCATATCTTTGGAAGTGTAATTATTGTCAAAGTAACAAAGGCAAACCATTCAATAGCTCATATTCCCCAGTCAAACTTCATTTTATGGGCCCTACTGGAAAAGGTATTGCAATGTGCAAATGCACAAGTGGGAAGGAGATGTTTAATGCACAAATAGCTTCATTTGTAAAAGAACAAGAAGATGGTGATAATTTGGTTAAAAGATCAAAAAAAAGTTTTTATCAACCTCCATCTGGAAAGAACAAAATGCAATTACCCACTGAACCAATTGTATCCTCCAAACATCCATTCTTGAAGTACCTATACCGGGAGAGGAAGAGGAAGAAGTAGAAATTACCGCCCGCAAAAGAGGCCCCTTGGACATCGCATTTAAAATGGAGGAAAGAGAGCTTGTTGATGAAGCTATTGCACGTTGTCTCTATGCCAATGGTCTTCTTTTCAACTTGGTAAGATCACCATATTGGAAGGAAATGGTGGAAGCCATCAATAAAGCCCCAGCTGATTACGTAAGTCCCGAGTATGAAACAATGCGTACCACTCTATTGCAAAAAGAGAGGACTTCTAAAGAGAGAGCTCTTCAACCAATTAAAAATTCTTGGAAAACTTAGGGTATAACTATTGTGTCTGATGGAAGGAAAGATACAAGGAATCGACCACTGATTAATGTGATTGCAATGTCCCCCAGAGGGTCAATGTTTTTGAGGGTTGTTGATTGTGAAGGGCAAGTGAAGGATTCACAGTTCATTTCTAGAATTCTCATTGAGGCCATAGAGATGGTGGGTAGTGAGACTGTGGTCCAGGTGGTTACAGACAATGCCAAAAATTGTAGGGGTAGGGGTGCAGGTGCTTTGATTGAGGGTCAGTATAACCATATTTTTTAGACACCATGCACTATACACTCCCTTACTTGATCATGCAACAAATTGGCACTCAAATAGATTGGGTGAAGCAAATTTACCAAGACGGGGAGGAGATACAAATGTTTGTGACGAACCACCACATGTCACAATCCATATTTAGATCATTCTCCAAATTGGAGCTGCTAAAGGTAAATTCAAATTGTAATTAGTAAATTTCATTTATTTATTTAATTGAATAAATTTTATGTTCATGTTCAATTATCAAATTGTATATAACTTTTTATTTGCTTGAAATTTATTGACATATTGTTAACTTGCCTAGGTTGCTGAGACCTGTTTTGCATCTCATACTATTCTTATGAGATGACTTGTCAAGGTGTGGCATTAAACCAAATGGTTATTTCTAACCAGTGGGGTATATGGAAGGCTTCGAATTCAAAAAGAGCTCAAAAGGTCAAGGCCTTGATCTTGGATGACAATTGGTGGGCTCGTGTGCAATTTGTATTGGATTTCACCGAGCCTATCATAACTATGTTCCGCTTTGCCGATACAGATACACCTTGCTTGGGGGATGCGTATGATGGCATGGACACCATGATTGAGAAGGTAAAAGTTTCCATGCAAAAACATGAGAATGACCCCACAAAATGTGAAGCCTTATGCAATAAGGTGGAAGCAATCATTCATCATCGTTGGTAGAAGATGACTACCCCATTGCACCTCCTCGCATATGCCTTATCTCCAAGGTGCTATAGTGAGCAACTACTTGGTATGTCAGGAAGAGTTGCACCATATGTGGATGAAGAAGTTGCTAATAAGTGCTACAAAGCTTTTACAAGACTCTTCCCAGATGATGAAATGCACAACACAGTGAGGCAAGAATTTGGCTTATTTGCTTCGGGTTTAAAAATGTCTCCATTTGCAATAAAGGACCAATATAAAATGGGAGCTATCACATGGTGGTACATGTATGGTCAACCATACAAGCATCTACAAGGTCTTGCAATCAAGATCCTCTCACAAGTTTTTTTTGTTTTTTGTTTACCACTTGTATTATACAATTTAGTGTTTAACATTTTTTAAATTGTTTTTCATTTGTATGTTTAATTTTGTGAACACTATCCAGGTTACAAGTTCTCCTCCTATATCCATTCAGTGAAGCACAACCGGTTGGGCTCAAAGAAAGTTGAGGACTTGGTTTACATTCATACCAACTTGCGTCTTTTGTCACATAACGAGAATGAATACAAGGAAGGGTCAACCAAGCTTTGGAATGTAGCCCTTGAGTGTGCAAACTTGGATGCAACGCTTCATGATCTTACTACAATCACAGATGATGGTGATGATACCATTGTTAATATTATGGCCTTTTCAGCTAAGACCATTAGGACAAGTAAGTTGATAATAATAAATTATGGATATATATTTTTATTATCACACCTTTGGTTAATTAATATATATGTTGAAGTGTGATTTTATAATAATAAATAATAAGGCATTTATTATTTTTATTATAAATAAAATAAATTACTTGGGAGGGCCCAAGTCGGCCACCTTGAGGTGGAAGAGTTTATTTAATGATGCTCATATATATTGGAGTTTTTTATGAAGAACAAACATATCAAAAACATAACATGTGAATGTCCTCTTCATCAATGCTTGGAACGAGTTAATGAGCGATTTAGTTCAACATTATGGAGCGAATCAAACCAGCATTTATAGACCAATCTACACCAGCATTGGTGAAAATAATCATCCGCACTAATGGCAAATTAGTTCTGCCCTTATAGTGGAAATAAGGCTTGAAATCTGGGTGATTTGTCTATTGATGAGGTGCAGATCTAGTGCGATCTAGGGCAGACATGGTACAATCCTTACATTCAACAAACTAGGGCTGATCTGAAGCAATCCTAAGATCAAATTGGTGGCAAATTTGGAGCAGACCTTGATAGTGAATTAGAGAGAAAATTGGAAGCTCCTAAGAGCAGAATTCAAGGACAAATTAAGCAGCCCTAAGGGCCTGATTGGTGCATGGAATTAATTTATCCAAAATAGGCCTATTCTAGAATAAGGACCTATTCTCGGATTAATTAATCCTGAAAACGAAAGCAGAAATAAGGTTTGGACCTGTACCTAGAAAATGAATGGGAATTAATCTATTCTGCGTTTGGATCCCATAATATGGAATTGGAATAAGGATTATTTTTCATTTTTTTAATTAATTTGAACAATATGTATTTTTAACTTGTTAAAAAATTATAATTATAAAAAAAAAATTTCTTACAAATTTTAATTTTTGAACTTATCATTTTTGTTGTTGATTTTTTAATTAAAATATATATGTATTTCTAACTTATATATTTTTAAATTAAAATATGTATTATTAACTTTTTAAAAATAGGATTATAAAAAAAAAATTATTTTCTTACAAATTTTAATTTTTGAACTTTTATCAATTTTGTTGCTCGTTTTTTTAATTTTTAATATTTTTCTATCCAAAGTCATATCCAAGTAAAAACTAAAAAATTGGCATGACAACATTATAAACAAGTTACCACATATATAAAAAATTGACATGACAACATTATAAACAAGTTACCACATATATATAGTACTACATCATAAACCAGTTACATGTCCACATTTTGTCTCAAATTAATTGGGATACATTCAAAGTTCATCTTTTCATATGTTCCCAACAAACAAATGCAATTAAAATGCTGTGAAGCCCTCGTAAAAAATTTATTTCAGCCTTCGCCATTGACACGATCTCAGCCATAGCCGCCTCTCGAGAGCACAAACTACATTGATGAGCTTCATCGACAACAAGTGCAAATGGGTGGACATATGCAGCTGACACATCATCTGCCCACCTAAAGTAGCAGCAGCCATTGTCGCCCTGCAATATCAACTCTACATTACTTCATGTTAAGATATAGCTACGATCGGATATGGTAATATATATATATATATATATATATATATATATATATATATATATATTAAGATCACTCGATAATAGTATATGTTACAATGCAAGTTAATATTAACAATTGGTTATGAAGAGTCATGACCCTACATAGCATAAGCCATGTATGGTCATGGCTCTTCACAAACATGACTATTCAAAGGATATAAATGCATATCGATGGCTGGTGAAAAGATCAATCACAATGGTAATCTATTTCAATACAGCACTCATATACATTCTCTATAGGACGATCTTGATTTCACAACATGGTATCAGAGCCTAACCTATAAGAGAATAAAATACACCATCATTCCTAATATCAGTTATTCATAATTCTATTACATGCAAGCTTGCGGACAACACGTGCAGGGAACAACACTAGAGATGGCAATCAACATTTTTGAGCAAGCCCTAATCCCAACGCCACCTCCACCAATTGTAACGCTAACCCTATCCAGTGATGCAACAGCACTTGTAGGAGTGTCTGCCGCAGCAGCCGCCGTAGTACAGTCACAGTCAAAATGAGCTGAATTTGAATGGGTCTGTGCAACCAGAGAAAGCAAGCGCAACAGGAATACAACGGGCTTGAACTTGCGCTGCCATGGCTGAGACCCAGTTCAGAATACAACGCCTCACATCATCATCATAGGCTGTCGCCTCCAATGGACATTCTGCAACCTATAATGTCTAAGAAATTTGACGTGGAGGGCTACTCTATTCAGAACTTTCTGCCTCTGAGCACATCGAGCTCAAGAGACATAGGAGGAGGAAGTTCACAGTGGATGGTGGGGAAATGTGATCATGAAAGTGGGCATGAGCATGAACAGCAAATGTTCAACCTCTTGGAATCCCCCGTAGTAGTGAGAACAGATGAGGATTCTTCTACTACAGTAGAGTATTTATCACACCGCCGCCATCATCATAATCATCATAATCATGGGGGGTTTGGGTTTGAACTCCAAAGATTCAACCTTGCAGTCGCTCAGATTGTTCGGGCAGTCCATTTACAACTTCTTTGTGAGACTCAAACCGTAGACGTCAGATCTCTGTATTGTAAGCAGAATCTTTCAAAACGGCATTGCAAATCAAAGAGGCATTTATAAATTATAAGAAAAACGTAAACCGTGTTTTTTTATTGAAAGAAAAAAAAAACCATTAATCCATGTATAGCAACAGATCGAAAGCCTACAATCATCCTACGTGGATACAAAAGATAGCGAGAATATATAAAAGCACCGCAGATAAATGAGGACTCAAGAAACATTGAAATTCAAGGAAGAGACAAGAATAAAAAACTAGGAATCACCAAAAACATTAAGATAAACAACGGTCAAAGTATATATATAAGTGTTAACAAGAGATGAATATCCGGGGGCATTCACAGAGAATAAATTATAATGATATGAAGATTGCAGCGGAGAAAAAAAAAAAGAAGAATTGAGTATCGCAGAGGTCTAAGGCAGAGATATACTAATTGGGAGGGAAGAAGGATCTCAGACAATAAAGGAGAAAACTTTACATATATTCAACTACCATTATGAGGAAATAGGAATAAATACATAAGTTCCTTATTATTGGACACGGCGGAGATACATGAACACACACAGACTGATATAAGATATGCATCGATCATTATATAGATCACAACAATGAGTAAAGACATAGGTCAATGGTAATTATAGTGGAGAAAAATCAGGAAATAGGAAGAACCAACTAATGTCAATCAGGCTATATCCCACGCAAGATATGTAGCAATAATTATATTATCAGTGCAAAGATATCAGTCAAGTATCTTTGTTACAAGACATGCCTTACGGCTTAATAATATCAAGCATTAACCGTCGATGGTTAATGCTAATCAATCCTAAAGAATGAGATTGGTCATCGGCAAACAACAAGCATAACTAATGACACTAGTCAAGAGATACTAATTAAATATTTATCTAACTTGATAATAAGGAAGTATTGGGAATTGAATTCATATGGAGAGTAACCATTGAGGAATTAAGCCTGATATAGGAATGATTATCAAAAGGAACGATGATAGCCCGATATGAACTGATTAATAATATTTATAAAGTGCTATCCGAAAGGAAGTGCCTCATCACCTCCAAAAACGACATCCATTCAGTTTGGGAAATACAAAAATAAGATCTTTGAGGAAAAGGGAAGATTTCGGGAGAAACACATCAAGTATGAGCCAACTCTTCAAGCAGCCACCCTATTGGATACTATAAGCGATTACGAGGATCTTACAACACAATGAAGATCTTATAGCATAACCTACATTAGGAATAATGGATTTGACTCCATAGTTACAAATCAGAGTATATCTGAGGAAAGTCATTGAATAATGTGCATCAATGTATTAGAGACAAAAAGATATTGTCTTGCCTCTTCAATAAGAGTATAAAAGATATTCGTGACTTGTCTATATATCTAATAACTTAGATTATAGTAATAAAATTGGAGCAGATTGGACCCTCTAAAGATAAGACAGTGTAATTAATCACAAATCCTAAAAGTCCATGCAAAGGACATTACACCATACATTTTATTATATACATCAGATCTGTTATTGGGGTTTATCGGGAGAGGTCTCTTAAATTTAAAGAAATCAGTTCCAAATATCCGAGGACCAGACCGGGGACAATACAAACTCAAATAATTATTGAAGACCACGGAACATTTGACCAACATATCTGCATATTTGAATTGGCATAGAAAAACATTGTTGAAATCATTATAAATTGGTTACACACAGATCATTTATATCATGCATAGCATCATTCGATGAAGTGAGAAGGATAAGTTAAGGTAATTATCTCAACTATCTAAGTTAATCGAAAAGGGCAATAGTACAAGTGGGATAGTAACCAATCAAATACCGATAATGTATGAAGTCAACATCTAATCGGTAGTTATCATAATGAGATGTGATTTGTAAAGAAGAAAATTAACATAAGGATCCAAATGAAACTGATATGTTATGAAGGACGATGGGTACGAGTATCGTATTAATGGGCTCACCTTACGAAAGGAAATACTTGAAAATATTTGAAAAGATAAGTATCTCATGTTTTATTAATCCATATGAATTTGCAGTTTGTAATTCATTAAATAATATATTTTGTATGCTTCTATCATTTTTATGTTCGGGATAATTTAGCTTTATGAACTATTCGTAATCTATCTCTGACATCTTCAGAAAGGTCAAGAAGTTGGCAAAATTTAGCTTCTAAGGAAACAGATGATTCAGTCAACTTGGACAAACTCGATCATATTGATTGAGAGGGAGTTCACTATTGGAGGTAAAACAATTATGAGATTATAGTAGTGGGAACTCGTGGATAGAATCACCGATGAGATGCATGTGGATAGAATCCCTGACTAAGGCATTCCATACATCATACTAGAGGTCTTTATTATCTTCCCTCAACTCCAAGAGGGACTGTTAATGTTGTGGCCTTCGAAAAGATCAAAATGCATCTTATGCTAGCCGATGAAACCTTATGATTATTCAGATTATTCGTATTGGTTCTCTCAGGAAGGAAGGTATGAAGTGACATCCTGCAATGACACTAAGTTGAGTATATAAATAGGGTATACCTTTGCTACAAAGGGAGAAGCTAAAGGATCTACATCAGTGGACATTTGAGGATCTTGATTCAGAGGGAGTAGACCATATTTTGTTGGTTCTCTAGTAATCAAGAAATTGTAGCAAAGAATTATGATTATTACCATGTGAGAAGGCTATATGTCAGAGAGAGAAGCTAGAAGATCAAATTAAGTTGGCACCCCAGGATCTTGGTCATACAAATTCAGAGGGGATGTACCATGTCAAGATGGTGTATACTTTGTAAGCTCATAATTCACCAAAACTATGAGACAATACAAACAAATGCAATTCAGTGGAGAACAAGCAGCCGATATTCTTACCACACCCCTTGCTAGAAAGAAGATTGTGTACACTTTCAGATAACCTTGGTATGTTGAGTAGTAAAGCCTTAGCTGAAAAGAAAGTTTTAGCTTCAGTGATCCATCATTTTGTATCTTAAATGATTCTTGTCTTTGATAGACAAATCTAAGGTGGAAGTCTTGGCTTCCACTCTCTGGGATGAGCCATGGTGGATCCACCCTCTGAGAAGAGTCGAGGTGGATGTCATATGTGTGACTTTATGAGCCCATTCTTTTTGTGTTATATTATGAAAGGTGATGATCTTTCATGTGTTGGGTTACTATTGCTAGGTGACGACTTAGACAATAGCTTAACCTAGTGTCAAGTATGACTATGTATTGTAGTCACTAGTCCTGACATTGAATTTTTGGAGTTGTTAAATCCAGTTCCGAATTGGTTGGGGATTATAACAGCATGTGAATCAAGATTAGACTACATTAAGTTGTTCTGAAATGTGCGGATATCTTGATTGTTATCGCTAAATCTAGTTCCGAATTAGTCGGGGATTGCGATAACTCTTCTATCAGGATGAGTACATTATATTAATGTCCCGAGCTATGTCGGATATCTTGATATGAAGTTATGTTTTAGTTATCACTAAAATCCAGTTCCGAATAAGTCGGGGATTGTGATGACACCTAGTCAAATCCTCTCTTGCTAAGAGCGAGTGTTAAGATATAGCTACGATCGGATATATATATATATATATATATATATATATATATATATATTAAGATCACTTGATAATTGTATATGTTACAATGCAAGTGGACAGCTCCAAAATTTTCACTTAGGGTTCTTATCCGCCTGCGAGGTTTTCAAAACACAAGGCCCTTCACCACACTCACAGTCTAGCACATTTAGCACAGCCATTGATATCGACCACTACCAACCTTCTTGCTAAGTGGACAGCTCCAAAATTTTCGCTTAGGGTTCTTCTCCGTGTGCGAGGTTTTCAAAACGCAAGGCCCTTCACCACACTTGCAATCTAGCACATTTAGCACAGCCATTGATATCCCCCACAAAACTGTAAAAAACAAACTCATGTAACAATGCTCAAGTGTAGGTGCAAAATATGATTTTAAAAACTATATTGATAATCCCTTCAGCACACTAATAATGAATTGATAATCCTATCCAACAATGATAACGCCCAAAAATCTAAACCCCCAAAAATGCAAGAAAAAATTAATTAACAAAAAATAATACCATCATTATAATGAATCATGATAACTAGAGAGTTATAAGTATGAGAGCAATCTGACAGATCCTTCAATACAACCACCACTTTATTTCAAACAGAAAAAGCTTATACAGCTGACAGTCCATGGAGAGAATTATATTTTTTTTAAATCCTCCACTGCAATCAATGAACACATAAACCATTCCAGAAATCAATGAACACACACCATTGTTGTTTAATCCTCACATACACCATTTCCATTTACCAAAAATAGTTTAAGGTCAACACAAACAATTCCCCAAGTTCAAATATGTATTGCAAAATAAAATTGTCATATGGTTGTATTGCAAAATAAAATTGTCATTACACTTTTAAAAATAGTTTTAAGAAAACTATAGACTACCAAACTTTCTTTGAAGGTATGTGACCCTCTGCGATTCACTCATTATCAAGAACCCCTTTGCTCTTCCAGGTTCAACCAGAAAAGTGTCATATGCATCAACCAAAGTTTCTTCACTAAGCCCAGGGATTGCTTGTAGTGCAGCATATACTTGTTCATAGACAGCATTCGCTTCAGATGCATCCATTTTCATAGTTTGAGTCTCCCTCATGTTGTCACCTATCTTACGTATGGGTTCACATATGGCATCTAAGGAACCTGTCATGCTAGAACGCTTCCTCTTTGGCCTCTTTGATGACATTGATGAGCGATTTCCACAGCCGGATGCACTAGATTGAGTGGGTACATGTGTAGGGATATCATCATCATTCAAAGCAGTAGCACTTTCCAAAGGTGCAATGATATCCTCCTCATAATCGGGATCAAAGCTGTCATTTACAAAAATCGCTTCTTCAGTCTGTTGCAGTTGCGTTGCCTTCGGCTATGTCATTGCCCACAATGATGGATAACTCGCTGAAGTAGTAAAAGGGCCGCCTCTTAAACACCTTGGCATTTTTGAAATCTTTTCTCTGCATGTTGGCATAATGAATGAATTAATTATTTGTATTTGGTTGGTAACTTGTGACAATAGATTAACTTATAACGAAAAATTGTAAAGAGCATTTCACCTTCAAAAGCTCCTCCCAAACCTTCTCATCAACATCCATACATCGAGTACTCTCATTCCATTCAAAACCACTTGTGTTTTTCAACTCTTTCATAGTTCTGTAATCCTACTTCCATGTTTTGAGTTTGTTCTTACAGTTTTCCTTTGTCAAAGTCATCTTCATTTCTTCATTGAACCTCTTTTCAATAGCAGTCCAAGCTTCCTTTTTGAATCCGCCTTCAGCTTTTCTTCCCAGTTGAACTTGCTCGTGGAGCAAGTCTAGAAGCTTTCTTTCCATATCTTTGTTCCATACAATCCTGGTGGAAGGAGTTGCGTGGCTGGTTTGAACAACATCGTTGTCCATGACATGGCTCATTTGAGAAGCATTGTTGTCTATGCTTGTAAGAAGGTCTATGAATGACATCGTTGAATCACATGAATATTTGGAGACAAAACTGAGTCAGCAATTAATGCAATAAAACATATCAATAAACATCTTTTCTTCAAAATTCATTGGATTGAATTCAAAAAAAAATAGCAAATAATTTCCCTGGTTCCATTGGGATAAAATATGATGTTTGTAGCAGAATCTTAAGCAGCAACAAACAAAGAAATGATCTCGTCTTTCAATATAGAAATTGCTGAATATAAACCATACAGGTTTGAGCTAAGTTAGTTTTATTTCAACATACAGAGTCCCCTGTTTCAGTAAACGCTGGCACGATTCCCATTTAAGGCTTTCCTTGTGGATTTGATAATCATGATGTAATCAGGTATATGAGGGCTTCAAATCTATCTGATTGTTATCCTCACTAGGGTTCAGTTTGGAATGAATCATAATTTTAGTAGTGCAACCAATGATGACGTTGATATCATGTCCCCAGTTTTTTTTTTTACTCTAAACTTGTCTTCATAAATATTTAAAACAGAAACAATTGTCTCATTCTCTTTGCTGCTCCTATGAAGTTAAGAGTTGAAACATTTCTTCAAGCCTGACATCAATAATATGTAATGTCCCCATTTTGAGTGAGCATTGGAATTAGTGGATTTAGCCTATCATTGGGTCCTTGTAGGCTAATTCTGGTGATTAGAGGACCCTGATGTGGGTTTTGGCCTCTTTTGAGGGACTTACTATCTATAGTAAGTCAACAGTTGGTTCCGATGAGCTCAGATGAATTAGAGGAATTAAATGATGCTCTCAATTTTTACTTTCGGCTTCCGGTTTGGGCTCCAAGATTCTTGGAGGGAGCGTCTATTTTTAGAAAGTCATTCCGTCAAGTTCATTCATCATCTTTCATCATCAAGATCACTCTTGTGCTGTCAGATTTTGATTCTAATGCTTCCTCAGTCATTTTCGTAAGATGGGTGAATTATGATTATTATTTAATTAAATCGGCTAAGGTTGTCATTTTTATCAGGAATCTATTTTGGGCATCTTAGTGTTATAGCTCATTGGAACCGGCTTGAGAAGTTTTAAATCTTTAGCACATAAAATAGGGATCCTATGTGTCAAAATAGCATTATTTTAATTAAAGGGTCATTTTCAGCATTAAAGTGAAGGGAAATTCAATAGTTTATTGTATTTCAAATGTGCAACCATAAAGCAAGTGGCTTTTAAGTGAAAAGTGTCATTGAGAAGCTATGGAAAAATATTATACATACAGCCTTATGAGAATTCGAACCTCATCCATGACTTGAGCATTTTTTATGAAGTTTTTTGTTGAGAACTTTCAACAAGGGTTTGAGGATTGATTCCTCTCTTTTAGCAATTTGAATCATCACTGATTGATGGTGAATTTTGCAAACTAAATTCTGGAAATTTATTCTGATTCTGTGGACACAAATTTGGTGCTGTTGTATACCAAATTTGAAGAGAATTATTAAATTGCTGCTGTTACAGAGGTATACAAAATTCTGGTTTGATTTTTTCAGAATATCTCATGTTCTTGGAAGGCTGTTGTATCTTCCTTTGCTGCAAAATACATTTGGAGGCCACGAACTTTCCCCTGGTGGCTGCAAATTTATTTGGAGAAGCTGCATTTTTTCTTTGGCAACCTTCGACTTCTTCTTGGAAGGCTGCGTTTTAAATCTAGGAGGCTGCGTGGCAAATAAGAAGGGTTGCGTTTCATTACAGGCAGCTGCGATTTATACTTGGGAGGCTGCTCATTTAATTCTGGAAAAGTTTATTTAAAAATCATTCATTGGCAAATTCAAAAAAAACAAGTGCTAGCAAATTTCAGAACTATATAGTATCTATAGAAAGAGCCCGGCAGGCTCTTCACATTATAGTAGGCGACAAGATCTGTTAAGAAAAGATTGCACATTGAGCATAATTCCTATTTCCTTCCCTTGTTATCTGCAGTTCTAGTATTCCAATGCCATGCCATTTCTTAGGGTTTTTAATATTTTCTTCCCTTTTAGGTGTAAGTGGTTGCCTCTTAAAATTGAAAAGATCAGTGCTCTAATTTCATTTATCATATCTGGTTAATAAATGCCAGCAGAGGAAACTAGAAGTCCCTCTCAATTAAGCCACTGTCCATGAGTGATAAGAACATAATCAAATTCAAGAAACTGAATTATGACTAGTCGGTATGTGGTTTCAAGATGGACGAATCTGCAGATAATTCTCCTTCACTGCAACTATTATCATACCCACATGGAAGCTTGTCAAAGTTTCTTGATTATGTGATGCATTCTTCTTGGACACAACTATTACTTTGGTCAAACTGGAGCATTAGCCAGAGGGTTTTTTCTAGGACTATCTTTACAGTATTTTGTTGCATGTTATTACATTTGATCATCTTGACACAAGCATGGTGACAGGGAGCTTGTGGTTCATGTTGGGCGTTCAGCACCACAGGAGTTATTGAAGGAGCAAACTTTCTTGCCACTGGAAAGCTTTTAAGCCTCAGCGAGCAGCAACTCATTGATTGTGATCACAAGGTGAAATGTGTAGTTCCTGCACTTGCAAGCCTGCTTTCATGGCCATTTTGTTAATGGATTCTGAAGCACTAGTAGAAAAACATAGTTTCTAATGTACAACATTTGCTATTAGAACAGTGTGATCCTCAGAACAAACAGGCTTGTGATAATGGTTGCAATGGGCGATTAATGACAAATGCATACAATTATCTTATTGAAGCTGGAGGCAAAGAGGAAGAGAAAACCTATCCATACACTGGAGCTCCAGGAGAATGCAAATTCAGACCTGAAATGGTAGCTGTGCAAGTCCAAAATTTCACCAATGTCCCTCTTGATGAAAACCAAATTGCTGCTAACCTAGTAAAGCATGGACCTTTGGCTGGTATGTACATATCTTTTCCTATCTTAGATCAATGTTAAAATTTCAGTATTTTGCCTCAATCTATCTGTTCTCTCCATTCTATTTTCCTTCCTCACTTTCACATTAGTGTTTTTGGGAGTAAATCTAATGCCTATTTTTCTCAGGTGCTCTCATTGTTTTCACTAGGAGATAATGGTGGAACACAATACAATTCACTTCCAAGATTTTGCTCATTTCATCATGTTATTAGGGAAAGATCTTTTTTCAGGTTCCCCCCTGACAAGTTACATTGTTTTGCAGTTGGGTTGAATGCAGCATTCGTGCAAACATACATTAGAGGAGTTTCTTGTCCACTGATTTGTAGCAAACAGTTCGTAAATCATGGGGTATTGCTGGGCTGACTACTCTTGGGCAGCATTGGGGGTTTTTCAAATCAGTTTATGGCTGTTCAATGGGCTTCAAGATAGTTTCCCAATCACAAACAGGAGCAGAACTTCAAACTGCAGATTTTCAAGAGGTTGCTCAATAACAACAGCAAATATTATCATTTCCAGCTCATTCCCTTGATGAGAGCAGGTCATACATATTGAAGGCATTATTGGCCTGCTCTCTTATGGCACCAATTTTTCAAAGCTTTGCAAGGGGATGAGCCTTGGAAAGTGCTAGTGGGGAACAATCTAATGTTATCAAAGCCAAAAGACTAAGATTTGGAGGCCCATAAAATTGCAGAACATCCTCTTTGGCCTATTTGAGGTTAGGGTTTACAATTCGAAGGTCTTCTCTTCTGTTTGGAAAGCTTGGGCTCAAGTCAGACACTTGGTTTTAAATGGGTCTGCAGTATCAAATAATCCTCAATTTTATGTTAGAAATATATCACTGTGGTGGAACATCAAATTAAATGGCATCTTAGAATGCAAGGGAACTTTGCACTAAAATATGCGAATAATCCAAAATTCTTATTTGAATCATGGAATAGCTGATAACAACAACATTATTACTACAGCAGCAAGTACAGACTTCTGTAAGAACTCACAACACCAAACTTCAACAACATTGCAAAATAACTTGTGAGCAAATCACCAAATCAGCCAAGTGAACATAGAAAAGCCCCAAGCAGAAATATTAATGAATTTTCTGATATAACAACAGAAATATGTTCTGTAAAAACATATAACAACAATAGAAAGCTCTGAGAGAAAATCCACAAACAAGAAACACAATTCTGCAAACTATGCTAAAAAATGTACTAGCTGAAATGCCCAGATCCGGATTGAATACACAAAAAAAACTTCACAAAATTATCGAGATCTATAGTCTTCCCACATCCTTCTTGCTATTTCATCTCGAAACATCCCCCAGTCATCTCTATCACGCTGAGTCAAACCATAAGTCTCAAGCAATGGTACATCTATCCCGTCATGACCGTCTTCCTATTCACATTCTTCTTCCGGTGGAAGGCCATCCTCTCTCGTAATGAAGTTGTGTAAAATGCAACATGCCAAAACAATCTTGGTTTGTGTCACGGTTTTATAAGATGTCGCATGCTTCAATATAGGAAAACGCGGCTTCAGAATGCCAAATGTTTGCTCTATTGTATTCCTAAGTGACGAGTGTCTATGGTTAAACAACTCCTGTGCTGTGTTTATGGGGTTTTCTCTTACAAATCCCTTTAAGGGTAACATGTACACCTATAAGGAGCGAGAAATCCTAGTGCATTTGGATATCCAGCATCGACCAAATAATACTTTTCTATATATAATAAAGAATATTACTATAACAGTGTAAAATTTATCGTATGCAAGAATATGACAATCATAGTCTACATACCTTGGAAGTGGATCCGATCTGGACAGAGCCGAAGCTAGAACACGGCTATCTACAGCAGACCCTTCCCAACCAGCAAGGACGTATTGAAATTGATAATCAAATGAACATACACCCATAACATTTTGTGACAAGTTGCCTTTTCTATTTCAATATCTGGCTTGGAGGTCAACATCGACAGTGACTGGTATATGGGATCCATCAATTGCTCCCACACAATCCTATAGTCAGCAAATGGATAATCCAATGAAAATGTGGAAACAGGAATAAGACTCGATCAAACAAATGTGTATGGCAAGGAGATTTACCTTGAAGTACGGGTCGAACCGGTCCTTCCCACTAATTTCTACAAGAGTGTTAGGACCAGGGGGTAGAAGATAATCTGCATGGAGTGCTAAGATAGCCGTCAACACCTTGTGGAAGTATCGACTAACTGTCTCTCCTGAGTGCCCAAAGTTATGGGCAATCTTACGATTATGCAGATTGTGCCCAATGGTATGTAGGAACATCACAAGTTGTTCTTCTAATGTGATATTTTCCATATCTGTGATGCTTCCTTTTTGCCTTAGAAGTTTTGCTAGCTGAAAGAAGGCTCGTCTAGTCATGCATATTTGGTCATGACAATCCGTGTTGTTGGAATGGATGATACGCTTATAAAAAGGAATTTCATCCCTTATGCGCTTACGCATTTGTCTTTTGTCTTCATCTGCAAATGCTACTATGGCTGCCACAAGGGCTGCTAGCACGCATGCAAGAGAGATACTGACTCTCTTCTTCCTAAGAGCGAGACCTTGAAGGTGTGACTATTTGGTAAGATCCATACCTAAAAGGCAAGAAAACTTAGTACTTGCATATAATTAAACACAATGACAACTACAACAAAACAACAAATTAAGCACAATTAAAACTAGAGCATAAGAGGAGAGTAGTAACATGCGGCTTGTCAAACACTAATTCAGCTACCATGTAATGTGCAGTGATAAGATATAAACATGCAAATCTGCCTTCCTTGTATTTCTTTCCTATCTTGCTTGCAGAAGACCCTATGTGGAGGAAGAACCCTAGTGTATAAGTTTGACTGATATCAACTAGATCTCTAATGACAATTGTTGAGGAAGAACCCTAGTGTGTGAAACAGATGAATGCAAAATTGAGTTAAATGTGGCAATTAACAGAAATTTCAGCAGAATTTGGGCTCAAAGAGATCTAGATGAGTAGCCCTAAATACAGCTTGAAGCGTGAAGACGATCAAGATATATGTCAGGGCCTTGATGATAAGAATGGAAGAGGAAATCTGAATGTTTTGATATTGCACCTAACAACTTTCTGGGAAAAGGGAAGACATATTAACTACAATCATATGAGAGTTTAGTGTATCAACTAATGTCTTCCAATACATGTAAGAATGGAGAACGAGAGACTAAATACAATCATATGAGAGTTTAGTGTATCAACTAATGTCTTCCGTTTTAATAAAATGTGTCAATTTGCATAGGAAATCAAGTTAATTCAAATACATTGTAGTACAAATAAAGTAATATTGTATTACTCCTAGTTATGTCTTGTCGGGAGGGTAGTTAGGAGCGAGGAGGTGCGTCTGTTGGTTTTCCCAACCAACCAACTATCTTATAAGCACTTTGGTCTTTGATGTTAAACTGTTGGTTTTGTGGTATCAATAAAGAAGATAGCATTTCCTCGCCATTGTGGTATTCTGGTACTTTGGTATATCAGTATGGTATTATAGTATTATGTTGCTTTGGCATTGATGTTTAATGTGCTGTTGGTATCATCGATACTAAGTTCTAGTCTATATCCTTTGTCTGTATAACCATTCTACATTTTGGCGTCGCTGCTTAAGTTCAGACCCGGAGGTCATAGAGAAGAGGAAATACCAAAGGAAGATCAAGTGGCACAAGGTCTGGTGGTAGCCTGGGAAGTAAGTACGTGTGAAGGGAAGCCAGAGAGAGTGGTTCCAAGCACAGTACAAACAACTTCAGTACCACCAGCAGTGTAGGATCTACTTGGGGGAATTCCTCCACTCTGACAACTCGTCCGTTAATTCATGCCCCTGCTTCCAAATAAGTATCACAAGCGCCAACCAGAAGAAGAAGCCGAAGGGGAAGCCGCTCGGCGGGTCCTAGGTTTACGCCAGGAGGAGGAGAGGTGTCATTCTTGAAGAGGCTTGGTGAATCAACCCCCAAGTACAAGCCAAACTGAGGAAAGGCTTATTGAAAGCACAATAGAAGGTATAGTCAAATTAGCCATTTCAGAAACTTCAGGAAGAAAGGAAGGGGGGAAGAATCCTGAAACTCCTATACGCCGAGAATAGCCACGAAGTGGGACAGAAGAACCACAAGGGGAAGTAGAGAGTACTAGTTCTAGTTCTGCAGGAGGGAGCCTCCCGGCAAGCGTCCTGACAGGAGGGAGCGTCCCGACAGGAGTCCTGGCAAGAGGAAAGAGAATGGCAGTAGTTAAGCAAAAACTTCCTAGATTCTCTGGAGATGGGTCAGAGGACCCTACCCGACACTGTAAAACGTGCATCACCATATGGCAGGCCAATGGAGAAAATGATGCAAATCAATGGTTACAAGCCTTTCCAGCCACCCTGAGAGGGATCGCTATTGATTGGTATACAGACCTGGAGGCCGGTCAGAGAGCTACCTGGAAGGACCTCCATACTGCCTTCGAGGAGGAATTCAGACTCTTACGTGATGATGACGAGATAGTCACAGAAATTTATAATACTCGGCAGGGAAAAAATGAGTCAATTAGAGGTTATACAAGGAAACTTCGAGAATTGATAGGGAAGTTGGATAACAAACCTGCTGACGGATTAAAAAAGAGATGGTTCATTGAAGGATTAACCCCATCCTTAAAACGGAAAATGAAAATAGTGCCACTAGCATCCTTTAAAGAAGCATGCACTCGAGCAATGGACATAGAAAGTGAGAATAAAACTTCCAAGACTAAGCGACATGGAAGCGAAAGTGACAGTTCAGAAGAAAGTGGGGATGAGTCCAAGACTGTCCAAGCCCTGAGAAAACATATGATGCGGCAAATGAAGTGACGAGAAGTAAGGAAGACAAGAAAGAGGGTAGGGAATTCTGGTGCACAGATTGTGACGAGGGACATACAAAAGGGACTTGCCCACGCAAAGCCTTCTGTGACATATGCCAGGTGTTAGGACACGCAATCAAAGATTGCCCTTACAACTTGAAGGCACGGACTGCTCAAGTATTTTTCACACAAGAACAATCCACACCACCCATCACTCCTCCACGTAACACTAATACAGAAGCATCACCGGGAGGGTAGCGAAACAATCAACGAGGAAGCAATAACAGCAGTAACAACACACCCCAGAGAGCAATCCAGTACGATTCTAAAGGAAGATCCATGATCCAATGTAGGTGTTGTAACCAATGGGGACACTTCACACGAGATTTCCAGAATGGAGGACAGAATGATGGAATGTTGTGTAAATGGTGTGGACCGGGTAACCATGAGGATGCCAATTGCCCTAAACAGAAGGGGGTCAACAGGCTTGACATTGCAAATCCTGAGAGGGAAGTATTGGCCATCACAAGAATGCAAGCAAGGAAACTTGAATACCCTGACATGGCTACAGAGAGAGAAAGATTCTAAGAAGCCACGAAAGACATTAGGGATAGCACAGAAGAAGGAAGAGGACGTACAGTTAAAACCTCAACCAAGGGGCAAGTACCCAGCATCATGAAACAAGTATTGGAAACTACCATCCTTGTAAAAATTGTGGATCTATTGGAAACGGTACCCTAGCTTCGGGTAGCAATATCACAAGGAATAAGGAATCAAGAGGAAAATCTCAGGAGGGAGGAGAAAACAAAGGAACCAGAAGAGAAACCAGTGGAGAAAACGGACACCCTATTCACTATTGGGACTAGAAGGACACCCGCAGTAGTGGAAATGGAGATAATGGGATGTAAACTATCTAACACTATTGTGGATAGAGGGTCTGGTGTGAATGTCTTACCAGAGGAGACTTGGAAGGCTCTAGGGAAACCCACACTCTGGCCACCCACATTCCAGTTAGTCAGAGCAGACCAACATGGAATCAAGCCGATAGGAACCTTGGTGGGACAAAAGGTAATAATTGGTACACAAGAATTCTTCCTCGACTTTGTGGTGATTACTCTGGAAAAGAAAGGGTACGATGCATTGCTCGGCAGAGGGTGGTTGGTTGCAGCAAAGGCCACCAACAATTGGAAAAAGAACACCCTATCCATAGAGGTGGAGGGGAGAAAATACATAATAGATCTAAGGAATCAATGTGTAAGCCAGGATCTCGCATCTGACTCAGACGGAGAAGACCTGGACGGAGAGGAACCCGAAGAGGGAGTGCTCCGACTGGGTGAATACCCTGAAGATGAAACTAGTTCCCTTAATGGCCTATTCCACTAGCAAATGGGGGACTATGAGGAATTCCAGCCAGGATGCAACATGTTGCAAATTCAGGAACGATAAGAAAGTTACCCAGAGGGATACAAGGAATACAAAGAGGGCACCACAACCATCAATGACAAACCAGCACACATATTTGATGAAAAGGTAGAATACAAGGAGGCCAAATTACAAAAAGAGACACATCCCGGATGTCACTTAGACATGATAGAGGAAATAAAAGAAGAAAGACAAGAAAAAGTGAAGGAGCTTGCTACGTGGGAAATAATAAGACCAAACCCTAACACCCACGAAGTTTATAAAAGACTCAAATATGGAGGCATAAGGCATACCACACTGTGTGAAGAAGAGAGGGAAGATCAGACAGAACAAAGCAGGAGGATAGGTGTTCAGATTCAGCAAACCCAACATAGGGAAGACATTTGTACGTCGTACGGACGGGAGAGGGGAAGAGAATAAGACCAAGTAGCCGTACGGCAGGAGTTGAAGGAGTTGTACGAAGCAGCTATCCTTTGTACGCACAAGGCTGAGGATCCGTACACAGCAGCAGCCCACCGTACGGACGAGGCTAGAAGGAGGAAGAGGTTGTACAAGAGGGTTGTATGTCGTACGCCGTACGAATGTACTAAGGATTGGGAGGAAGACCACAAGCAGGGATCGTACAGGCAGGACCGTACGGAAAGGAAACAGTCGTACGCACAGGTCCATACGGACAGGTATCATCATTACAAACGAGGTCGTACAGACATGAAGCATCAGTACAGGTAGGCCGTACGGGATTCATAACATGTTGACGTACAAGCAAGGGCCGAACGAACAAGGAAGTAGCAGTCATACGGAAGGGAGCTGTATGGAAGAAGATCAAGTCACCAGCCGTACAGCTAAGGATCCGTACGGAAACAGGTAGCAGGCGTACGGAAGTAGATAGCAAGCTTGGGAAAAAAAAAAGGAAGTGGATTGTATGACCTTCCATACAAACAGTTTGGGTAGGAAGCAAATCCGTGCGGAAAAGACAGGTGTCAACCCTCACAGAAAGGAAAAAAATGGTTGGGGAACATAACAAAATACAGGCGGAAGACCATTAACGAGACTCCATAAAATGGTAAAAATCAGCGTGGGGAACCCAAGCAAAGGGCAGATAATTGATTCCAAACAGAAAAGAGCAGTCCTACAGGTGAAGAAGGGGAAGAAGATGACAAGCCAGAAGAGCAAAGGGAATGTCCTGAGAAGACTACAGCAGCCAATATCAGCTTTGAAAGCATAGTAGGAAGTGAATGTCGTGCCTGGTGGGAGAATGCAGATGAGAAGCACACCCTCAAAGAAGCATTGCGCAAGGCAGAGGTAGATAAAATTATTTTCATGCCCATTTTTTATCTAAAAGAATTTGAATCTGTATTGCGGGCTATGGTGGTTGGCTATGATAGGTAGGCTCAAAAATCCGTTATTCAGTACTCCCATGAAGCTGTAACTATTTCATATTCTGCCAAGGAAATAAACAAGGTATCTGGAATACCGAACCAAGGACAAGAAATCACTAAAACTCCAAAAACCCCAATGGCCATGGAGGAGAAGAAGTGGCTGGAGCTAGTATGTAAAAAGAATCTCACCAGTCAAGTATGGAACGACATTCTCAGCAAAAGGTACAGTAGAGGCCTAAAGAAGATTTTCATAGCTAGCGCAGAATGGAGATGCATTGTGGACCTAGTAAAAAGCAGACTTACTGCTGGAAGTCGCACATCAGACATAGCCATCTGGATGTTGCCAGTAGTTGATGGGTTAAAGAGAGGAGAGATATACAACTGGGCACAATTTCTTTCAGACAGGTTACGTGAATTCATGGAATTGAAGCATAAAGCATTTTATATGCCCCATCATGCCATAGCATTATTTTTGGACGCAGTTCGCATTCAGGTGACCACGGTGCACAAAGGACCTCTCGTTCCGGCCAACAAAGTGGAACCCTACAAACCAGCCATGACATACTGGATTCACTTGGACACCATGGGAACAAGATCAGGTGGGGGTGAACCGTGAAAAAAGCGACTAAGGCAGGAAGTCAACAAGAATCTATCTGTTGAAGATTCTTTCAACCAGGAGGAGGTAGGAGAAGACAGTGGGGAGGACGGGATGAGTGACACCTCGGTAGACTCTCAGGAGGAAGAGATCCGCCTTGGCCACCTGAAGGGCACACCACGAGATGTTACTTTTTTACCACCAATAGAAGGGCCATTGCCAGGAGGGGTACCTAAGTACGCGGAGATCCACAAGGCCATCACCACGGTAGAGGGAGAGAGTACCATGCCGAGTATGGCAGACATCCGTACGGACGGAAGTGAAAATGCCAGCAAAGAAGGGAACAGCATAGGGAAACTGGACATGGAGGAAGAAGGGAGTAGATAGGAGAAGATTCTTAGATGGGGAGCCACAAGACATTCCTCGCCTAGCATGGGTAACCTAGTTCCTGCAAGTCAACAGGCTCACACCAAGATCATAGACCTCAGAGGACGGCAAGCGTGTGGACACAAGATAAGACTCCACACCCCACAAGGCATTGAAGTAAGCCAACCGGTTGCTTTGGTAATACAGGATGAGGAAATGAGCCCAGAGGGTATGGAGGGAAAGGAAGATACGCAAATTGAAGATCCAGGAGAAGACAGAGTACTGGAAGAAGCATATAGATTGCTGGAGGAAGTTGGAATGGTACCGCCACCCTCACCTCCACTCAGTGATCCAAGGGAAGAGGACACAGCTGGGACCCAAAATCAAGCGGGGAGTGGTGCCGGGACGAGTGCATTAGAAGATAGGGCAGTAAGATTCCTCCAGGAGTTGGTAGCTATGGAACAGGCTACTAAGGAAATCATAGGGCAGGCCAAGAGCCAGAACATGGAAGCCATTGTAAGAGCAGCAGAGTTCTTGGCAGTGTTCATGAAAGGAGCGTGCCAGACAGATTGGAGCCTACTTCAGTAAGGACGATACAAAGGGAGAGAAATTGTTGAAATGGGGACAGCCCCAGGTATCATACCGTAGGTACAGGAGCAGCCACCACTCATGCACACCCTTACAGAAATTGAAGGGTCTTTTAGGAAGACCTACTTGGAACTGCAACAAGAAAGGGATCTCACTAGTGGCATGAAGGAGTGGGAAGAAGAAAAGGCTGCATGGCAGAAGGAACGAGTTGACCTAGAGGAGAAAGTAGCACAAGCGGAAGCTAAGAAGATGGATGCCTTGCGGGTTCTCCAAGGAGTTCGGGCCAAACAAAAGATGGCAGAACGAGATCTTTCACGCATCCGAGAGCAAGCTTCACATCCAGGGATGTCTTCACAACCCAACTCTGAAGCCTAAAAAAAAATTTTAGCATTGTTGACGTCTGGAAGACGACTGTTTTTTTGGGGGGGGATAAATGTAGTACAAATAAAGTAACATTGTATTACTCCTAATTATGTCTTGTCAGGAGGGTAGTTAGGAGCGAGGAGGTGCGTCCATTGGTTTTCCCAACCAACCGACTATCTTATAAGCACTTTGGTCTTTGATGTTAAACTGTTGGTTTTGTGGTTTTGTGGTATCAATAAAGAAGATAGCATTTCCTCGCCATCGTGGTATTCTGGTACTTTGGTATATCGGTATGGTATTATAGTATTATGTTGCTTTGACATTGATGTTTAATGTGCTGTTGGTATCATCGATACTAAGTTCTAGTCTATATCCTTTGTTTGTATAACCATTCTACATACATAATGGGTAGATGGTGTTCAAGAACGGGGGGTCCATGTGTACCACCCCTAGTCAATGGTTTCTTAACCCCAAAAAAGTATTTAAATTAATGCATTACTACCTATTGGACCCTCTCCCATCTTCACAAACATAACATTAAGTCCTGTGACAAAACTTGCAGTACAAAAAAACAATTATATTTATTGGTAAGTACAATAAAGGATGAAGTAAAGGACAGTACGGAAAGGAAAAGTGCAGACCCAGTCTGCAAATTATTCAGCAACTTGACAATTGGCTGCTTCGCTCACCATACTCATTCATCACTCATGTCTTGGAATTTAGTCGAAGATTCCTTCTCAATGTCTACAACATAAAGTTTTCTTGTTGCAGAGAGAGCCCATATCAAATAGTTTGCTCCCAATATCCACACTTGGAAATCATTGGTCTAATATGTGCTTCCTTCTTTCAAACCCACAAACCAACTAGAGAACATAGACATTAAATTTCCTTTTAATAATCCCCTGTATGCTCCGGTAGTCCTATTAACTGCTTATGGCTCAGCCTGCAAAAGCAATACCCTCCATACTTGGTATCATCCTCATCAATTATTTCAATCTTCCATTGTCTCTTCCTAACCCAAATTTCTGTTTCCCAATAATCACAATTGATGACTTTACTGGTTATAGCTATTGAGCTTGTATTGGATATTGGATCACAAAAACAAGTTTAAACAAATTGGTATTGGATATTTGATCATCCTTTAAAAACAGAGTATACAAAGAGGGAGAGTTGTATTGCTTGAGTTCTCAGTTTTCCATTCAAATATACAACAATTTTATAGCTTAATTTAAATATATGGCAATTTCCGCAGGGCAATTTTATAGCTTCACTGTACAGAAACTGAAAGGTTGGTCACCTTGAGAGCTGAAGTCATTTCTCACTGGGGTAACATACCTTTCAAGGGCATTGAAGTCTTGGAAAATTACCCTTTGAAGTGGTACATTTGTGGTAAGGACACTTGCAATGGTCATGGCTCAATTCCTTGACCATAGCTTGGCACTTAAAGTTTTGATATATGTTGAAAGCTTAGATTGTGAACTAAAACAAGTTTTCAATGACAGTTCTTCAACCCTTTGAGAGCATCCAACCAAGTTCTCAAGGGCGAATTCATCTCAGGAGTTCTGTGAAAGTGCAAGTAGGAAAACATAGAGAATGCTAGAAAAAAATTTTGGAACTCTGGAGAGGAATAACACTTGAATGACCAGAACTACTCTGCAGATCACTTCCGCTATAAGAGAAGCTAAATAAGAAATCTACTTGGATCCTTTCTAAATGATATAATAAACCCAGAAAAGAAAGTTAAATTGTTCCTAAAAGAGGACTTGAAAAGTATATACAAATAATGCCTCAATCAAAACCTTTCTATCTCTACCAGTGCAAGTAAAATCATTCTCTGAGCACCGACTCTGACCAGCACAAAAAAATGGAACAGTATACAAGTTTCTAAGCATCAGACGGAGCAAATCTTAAAGTTGTGCTTAGCTCCTCATCCTCTAATTCCAGTGCAAGGAAGTCCAACTTTTCCGAATTTGAAATAAATGATGTGAAACTTTCAAATATTAAGAACTTATAAATAGGCTATTTAATGCATGAATTTGTCCTGTAGTTTAAATTTGTTTTTGTGATGCAGTTGCAAAGTGGTATTGGATTTTTTTTTAAGAAATTACAGGAAATTTCACTTTAGCTGATTTGGGGTATTAGGATTTTTGGGGTTTGTTCCTTTCCATAGCTTATAAAACTCATAGCCCAGAAATGTCGTGCCTGGTACTGGCCCTGAAAAAAGGATTGTTGCATCTGCAAAACATGAGGCACAGGAAATGGCAGAAATGCTTTTCCCAGAAAACAAAAAACCTAAAGAACGCACAGACCCGACAACTTTATAGATTTTGTTGTAATTTTGAATCCATGAATAGCTTATTCTAGAATAAAGAATGAATTCCAGGATTTTTTTTGAATTAATTAATCCAAGCATTGGCCCAAAAATGGGGATTAATTTTCTAATTTGGGAATTCAAAAAATGGCCACAAACGGCGAATTACTTTATTCTCGCATTAAATAATGACTATTCCAGGTTAATACCAGGAACCAAACGGGCCCTAAAAGGTTGAATTAGGGCAGACTTGGCACAGCCCTAGAAGAGCGAATTGAAGACCGTCAAGAGCTGATTCATAACAGTCATTGAGGGCAACATTGGACGACTAATTTGAAGAATACAAGTACAGATTTGAAGCCAACAAAAGGATAAATTCAGACCTTCAAATCTGGGTATTATCTTTCTTTACTTGAGAATATTTATTATATCCTGTGTCTTAGTATTTGAAAGACCTCTATAGATTGTATATTCCTTGCTATAATCTGAAAATACTAACAACCCTTGCTATAATCTGAAAATGCTAACAACCATGACACATGGTGCATCTAGCACAAGTGGAACTGTTCTTGGTTCAAATGATCTTGAGCTTGCAGCAGTTGGAGATGATGAGAATGTGGATTTTCTTGAGAATCCTTATGATTCTGAATCTTGACTCGAGACTCTTGATTGATAAACATTGAATGATGAACTAAGTTTTGATTCTGTAGTTCAAATTGCATTGGAATCTTTAACATGAGTAATTAGTTATTGAACTTCTTTCAATTTGAATATTTGTGTCTATGAAATTTTAAGTTAAAGTTGTTGAACTATCAATATGAAATATCTTGAATCTTGATCAATGGTGAAGTATCATTATTCTGATTCATACTATCAAATGATTTACTTTTGTATATTTCAGGTTTCTTGCACTTCTTTGCATATATCATATATCATATATCATATATCATATATATAATTATATTATATATATATATATATATATATATATATATATATATATACACACACGCATCCAAACGCATTGGCATCCTCTAGAAAAAAATTTCACGCATCCGAATCCCCACCCAAATCGGTAACTTAGACATACACATTTAATATTATTGATTAATTTAATAATATATAATTAAGAAATGTTTGTTAAAAAGATGTGCAAGTGGCTATCAAATTTATGCTTATGGGATTTTGTGAACACACTCAAACCATTGAGATCTACCCCTTGAGGCCATTGTAGTTACAACTTACAACTAGTATAAAAGATGCAGTTTCTTCTCTCTAAACTGGCCTATAATAGAACATGCATTTGTCTATGTAAAAGAAATAAAAAATACAAAAACTATAAAAAAAATTGAAGTACAAGAAACAAGCTGCATGACTGTATCCAAGCTCCTAACTTGAATCCCAAGAAACATAGAATTATAACCAACAACTTGCAATGTATGATATTATTAAATCATTTTAGTTTGCGTTTTAGTACAAGATGTCAGTATTAAACAAAAAGATTTGAAATAAATGCAAATACAGATGTAGAACGCTTTCTACCTTCTTCAACAATACTGTTCTTGGAACCACTTTTCTCCCCTTTTTTCCGTCTTGCTTTTGACCTTCTGTGATCTTCCCATCGATCTCTGCCATCATCATAATCCCACCGACTGCCTACAGGAGGAGTCCAAAAACCTGGTTCTTCAGACTCACTCTTTGAGTTGGCATCTGCATTCAGATCTGGATCAATGTTGCCCATTTCTACATTTTTTTTCTTCTTGACTTTGGTTCTAATCTTTTTTGATTTGGATCCATTTTCTGACTTCTCTCCTTTGCCCAACTTCTTCTCTGACTCTTTCTGAACTGCATTAAAATGATTGTCAACAAAAAATAATTGCAAGCCTTTTCAATTCAACTGAAATACATCATTATAGAATCATCAAACATATGATACCCATTGATCTGCACAAGTCATATATGTTAATACGTTCCCAAAACAAAAATACTATACAATAATATAGAGATAATTCATAATAATCTTTATGGTAATAACACAGTAACAAAATTTCAGAATTATAAATAAAAAAATGTTTTCAATCTGAAAATTGAAAGGATCAAACATATTTTCAAGCTTAAAAAATGGCACCAAAAGAAAAGTTTTTTTGAGTGTCTTCCACAGGTCTGTACATATAGAATTCATGACAACTGCATACCTAGTTTATTCTGAAATTTTCTTCCACTTATATGTTTCCAGATGTGTTCCTCTGTTTTGTTGATGGTGTCACCTGTCAGTTTACAAATCAGCTTACATCTGCAGAAAGACAAATAGCCATAAATCACCAAATAACAAAACTTAAGAGAAATTTCAAGATTAAAGGACAAACACATGGAAAATTCAGGATCATATCTCTGATAGTTTCTCTTTTGAACTAAAAGTACAAATAACTTAATTTTAACCTTTTGAATTTGTGCATCCAAAGTTTCAAATTACTCTCAAATTACAAGTCAAATTTCATTGGCCACTTAAAAACATACTTTTGTAAAAACTAGAATTAGAAATGAACTAAAATTTAGCTCAAGTTAGTTTGCACCAAATAGTTACCTGGTTCAAGTCCATGTAACACACTGGAAACATGGACAAGTTGACTGTAAAAAAGTGCAAAACCCCAGAATAAATCTGGTGAGGGCATATTCGATATGAACTGCCTCGCACAGTAATTATTACAGAAACCAAATCCTTCATCTACATGCAGGACTAAGTTAAAATACCTACAAATTTGATTTCTTTCAGGAAGGAGGGATCTGGAAAGCTGGTTATATTCACAAACTAGAATTTAATATACGCACCAAGCTATTGTATAGCATCTGGGATTGCTCCAGGTCTTTCTTGTGTATTAAAAAACGGTAGGGAACTATTTGTCATGTTTCACAGGTTTGTTTGCCCACCGAAAATTTGAATCTTCATGTTTTACTTCCCTATGGTATTAAGATATACTGTCATTGACCCAACGGCCAATAAATAACGCACTGCCCCCTCTTGAGACATTCGAAGTTCAGAGTTATTTGTTTAATCTTTAGACAGCACATCTAGATATATGGTTACATAAGGTGATCAAAGGGTACAAGTCTATGCAGTCCTGCATGTAACTGATAATCTTTTATGTTACTGGAACTTTCAACCTACTTAAGCTAACTACATATATTTCAACTGTGAGTCTCACCAGAAAAATTATATTCAAGTGTATCCAGAGATCCCAAAATAACAAAATTAAACAGCCAGATAGTTCAAAAAACTGCTACAATTGCCGAGTTGAACTTTATCCTTGCACTGCTTTGTTATAACATAATAATGTAGTGAAGAACTGGCGAGATAAGTCCAGCTGCCCTTCTAATACAGCCTGTTGGATTCTTCTCTTCTCTGATGTTGTTCCATAATCTACTCTTCACTGCAATGTAAACAAGATTTAGTGGGTTCAAAGCATAAGTACAAGTTATCCACATTGAAAACTATTGTGCTTAAAACCTTGAATAGTTCTGCAGCTTCACTACTTAAGTAGCAGTACATTATTTAAAGGATTCTATACAATTGCTTCTCTATCCACCTGCTCTTTTATCTAGCTTGTCCATAGAAATCATTCCTTGCTTTTAACCAATTAAGGTTTTTGTTATACTTTGCAGCAGCAAAAATGGCATGCTTATTCCCTACTACCCTATCAGCATTTTGCTGAGCATGACAGTGACTGTTTATATCGATAGTTCAGAGTCCTGACCATTCCCAAACATGAAGAGCAATTTATTATACGTATAGTTCTGATTAATATTGAACATGATGTCCAAGTAAAGATTTATAATCTTAGTTTCATTTGAATTGGTGATTGCTGGATCTTAAGGGAGAACGGCAGTGATACAGAATACTCCTGCTCTAGACAAAGAATCATTCTACTTGAAGCAACAACACTCGTAATGTCCCCGACTAGGACTTTACTTGTTTTACACAAAATTCCCAACTAGGGTTTGGAATTCACTTGAAAATGGCAATTTACTTAGTCTCTGTAATGTTTCCTACTAAGAGGCTGCCAATTTCCCAATGATTGACGTACATCACTATGCATTTAAATCAGATTAAAACAATTAATGATTCATAATGCATTTCACAGTTAACATACTTAAGCCCAATTTTTTATTCTCCAAACTCAACCCAATAGTTTGCAAACTCTCCGAGTTGCTGAATACTCTATTTTTTTTACTGGGCAAGTACTCACATGTTTAACTCTCGTGTTTTTATAGACACAAAAAACCATGGGTAAAAATGTTGATGCAAGTAAAATGCTAGTTAAAACGTGTTTTTCACATGCTGTTTTTGCTATAAAACCATGCATTTTCTCTTTCAAGAAGTCAATTTTTAATTTAATACATTTTATAATTGAATTTTACAAAACAAATATGTTTCTTTAAGAGATTTTAGTTTTTAGTTCTTTCTAAGTTGCCGAGTTTTCGTCGAGTTTTCTCTGAGTTTTGGCCAAGTTGAAAATTTTGGGCTTGCCAAGTACTCTCCAAATCCAACTGCAAACTATGCTCAACCCTAAGGAGGACAGGGAGTACTTGTCATAGGGTGCTGGGATACCAAATGGATTCCCTCAAAGTTTCCAGAACACATATTCATACCTATCTTCGAACTATGCCCTCAAGATTTTTTGAAATATATGCCTTGGCTTCACTTGGGATTCACCCACCTTGTGAGGAATTACTCTAGTTGTTCCCTATAATCTATCTGTCCTCAAAAAGGGCTATAGCAAGAGATTAAGCAATAGGCTATGAATATACTAACTTCAATGGATTATGAATTATATGTATGTATAAATTAAACATATATATATATAGATATGACCATTTAGCAGTCCATTCATACTAACAGTATTCTGTTATATTAAATTGTAAATCAGTATTGATGGATAGATAAGTCATAGTATACTACTAGCTGTTATATGATACTTGTAAGCAATCAAATATGGTTAATTCCTCTCTGATCACTTCCTTCTGCAGAGTGATAAATATATTTTATCTTTTCTAATCTCTTCCCTACGGTGAATGTCAGATATAATCTATATTATCATCATTCTTTTGTGATCCTTTTTCCATCTAATCAGTGCCCAATGTATCTGTAATCCCTAATCCTTCGATGATTGATTGAGACGTGTTTTAAGTCTCTTTTATATGCAGTGAGAAGACATGGATATGAAGAGTCGCATCCTTTAACCATTCAAGAGGCATATCTTAAACATTTTTTTTCATGACAGTTCGATTTGTCTACTCAAATCACACCTCTTCATAACTTATCGTTATTTCCTCCAAATCACTACCGTTGCTCCTTTATGATAATCATTGATTAATAAGATTGATTGGATAGTATCACACCATGAACTTAAGATATAATTCCTTGACTTCCGCTGAAGACTATCACCATGTCAGCGGCAGAGTATCAATCCATTGGCAAAATCAATATTAACATGCATTTGGCACAAATCCTATTGCCGTTCTCCCAGACTTATATCAAGCACATATAGGGGTTATACAATACGGCCTGTGAACTATCTAGACAGTAATATTTGCTTGAGGGACTATTATTGCGATATATCGTTTTATCAACATATATCCAACAACGCTGATTAACATTCCGCCAAAGACTTAAGTTATGTCCACGCTTGGTGAGGATATCTTAATTCATTATCACTATCAAGGGACAGCGTCAACTATTTGTGCTCGGCATTCCGAAAATGCAAAGTCCAAAATAATTGAATATCTGTTAATGGGAATCATAAGATTTGATTTCAATTGGAGTAATGGAAGCACAGTAGTATTGAATTATCTAGCAGACTATATCATAATCTTGTCTCTTTATATTTCTAGCGATATGCATCCTTGTTACTGGCATCTTGGACACGGCAATGAAGTGTTGAAGGGGAAATATTGTAATTATATTATATTATTATTTATTTGTTCATTTGTTTTTTTTATATATTTTAATTTATTATTAATATTTATTATTGAATCCTATTTCAAAAAGGGGACATTAGAGTCCGCCTTTTACCAAAATTGTTTGTCCTCAAGCAATTATTGCAAGATTATGGAGATTTATCTGTCATCCACCTTCCGCTGTGCTACTCTGATATTATCATATATGTTTTCTCCCTTATTTGAACTGAATTAAGATTTAATAGTAGATACTTGGAAAAGCTTGACTTAAGACAAGTTTTCTCTCATCTTCCAGAGGAAGGGAACAGAAGTTGCAGTAGTTGTGGTCTATCAAGAGTCAAACCATCTCGTGCATATAAAAAGCTAAATAAGTGTGTTCAAAACAACATAACTGTTCAGGAGATAAGGAAGTGCATCTTATGTAACATACAGAGAAATTAGAAGGAATACCCACGACAAGACCCATGAAATAATGACAATATATAGTGAAAGTATGAAGTGCATCTATGTCACTCTCTAAGATTTATGCTATTTCTTTTTTTCAGAGCATAAGTATACTGCTCCTGAACAGCCTATAACAATGGTAGTGTATAATTGTGGGACTTAATTTGGTTTCCACAGATACTTCCTTCTTTATTGATTATTTAGTATCAAAACACTTATTTAGAACTCTTTTCTGTTAGCAGGCGCCATTTTCCTGAAACGCCTACTTATTGCTAAAAGTTCAAGTTCTTTGATCAAGATGATAAAATTGTACCAGGTATCACATTCAGTTGGTTCATCAAGACATGCATAATGAAATTTTTTATTTTCTATGGCATAGAAATGATGGTCAACTGTAAAAAACAATGTCTGCATTCATAGCAATGATTTGCACTCAACTGTAATTCATAAGGTGTCAAAAGGCCAAAAGTGCTACAAAATTTTATCCTTGACAACAATAGACAGCCGTTCCATATGGGTTTAGCCTGGTTATTACAAATCCACCACGTAATGTATTCAAGATCTCCTATATAGTTTTGTTACAATTGTGCCAAAAACCACAAGTCTACAACAGAATCAAATTGCAAACTTTACATCCCTTAGAAATAGTTACTTACATTGTAATAACATAAAAGGTCATTCATCACAAGGAAACGAAAGCCCACTGTGCTATTTTGTTTGCATGAAGGTTCTCGTTGCATGCATTTGGCTGGTTTATAGTTTGCAAGTAGTATAAACTTAAATGATATAGTGCAGTGTTCTATTAATTTCAGTATTGTTGTTTTTCATAATTTACACTTCTTCCAAGGTAATCCTCCTTATCTTTTTCAGAGCCCATGCTAACACTTCGCAGAATTGATCATATAATGTGGAATGACAACCAGTTGCTATAACGGACGGTAGCTTGTCTGCGCAGTTTGAGCACATTTTATTGATTAGAGAGGATGGTGTAAAAGTTTTAACATGTTGCTAAAACAAGTTCTCTCAATTCCAGATCTTTTGTGATGGTTTCTAGTCAGCAAGAAGTAACTGATTTACAATAGGAAGGCACATACACTCATGAAACAAACACGCTGAAAATATATTAGATATGAACCAAATATGTAGAGCATAAAGTAATCACTCGAAGGCGTGAATCATATTAACAAATACATATAGAGCATGAATAAACCTAAGGTGTGAAGCACATGAATACACATAAGACATAAATTGCAGTGCCTCTCCTTTTTATTTTTTGCATGACATCCTGATGGATGTGGCTTCGGCATTATGTGTGTTAGTGCTTCCGTGCAGTTGGATGAGATCTCTTGTGATAACTTGTTTGGCTTTAAATGTTTTCTTGTTACTATATGTGATTGGTTGAGCTCACCTTATGCCTGGATGGATATATGCTTGTATTGTGTGATCATGTTGGACCCATGAGAGGTTCTTACCTTCCAGGTGATCTGAATTATGTCATTGCATTGGTAAGTTGCTTATGTCCTTATGCCTAGTTGTGAGAACCATGGCGGTGTAGCTTGTTGCTTTCCTGATTTGTGATGCTAGACCTTCTAAGACTGTTATTCTGAGTTTTGAGGACTCATTGTGTTCTTGGTGATTTGATTTGAGCTTGATTCTTTTATGAGATGAGGTAACTGTTCTCATGTTATGACTTTATATTGGCATTATGAGATGCATTTGATTATAGTTCATCCCTGTGTTCATTTTTGAGATTACTATTGTTAATATGATAGTACCTAGGTTATTTTATATCTGTGGATATTTTGATTATGTACACCTTATTGTGATTTCATGGGATTCACTGATGGTTGTTCCAGTGGTTATTGAGATGTTTGGTTTACTCACTGAGGTATGTGCCAGTGGTCACAGGATTATGATCGTTTACCATGTTTAAGATGTTATCATGGTGTTATTATTGTTTACCCGTGGTATCATACTTCATCATGTAGATGGATATCTTATTTGAAGCTTTTACTGTTATACGCTCGAATTGTCGTAAATGATTATTTAATGTTTTTAATTTAAATGAAATGTTTAGTTATGTTGTACACTGAGGATTAAATATGGAATGACCAATGTCATGACATTCTAATACATACGAATGATCGCATCACTAGAGCATCACTATTCCATTAGAAGCACTTTGATTATTATGTATATATGTGTTTGTGTGTGTGTGCGCACGTGTGCGTGCTTTGGCTATGTGCTGATTTGGGCAGGTACCAGACATCATTCCGCCTAAGCTGCAGGTTTGAGTGTCTTTATCCCCAACGATGGTTATAGGATATAATCACATTGGCCATTTTGCATACTGAACCAATATTGTTCTTGGATGGAATGGTGTATCCGATTTGCATTATTACCTTCCAATTGCCGTGTAGGCAAGAGCTTAGATTTCATTGCATATTGTTTAGACTAACAAATGTCTATGCATTTTAGGTGTTTAGTAGCTGTCTCAATTATATTTATTTTAATATATGTTGATTGATATTATTAAATGCTAATTATTTATATCTCCGACAATTGTGCCTTGGGCATAGCCCATTTATTGGAATTTAATTGATTTATTCCCTAGGCTTTATGGGAGTTTTAATTTGTATTTAAGTAATTTAATTTATTTGAATTATTTAATTGGGGAAATTACCTTTTTCAAAAAGGCTTTATAATTTTGAAGTTGAGTGCTTTTTATTACTTTCACTTTTGGGATTTTATGAATTTGATCCATCCTTTGAAAAAATTCACACTTTTGCTCGTTGGGATCTATCCAAGCATCCAAATTTTGTGGGTAGCGTCTTGTTGCATTCGTGTCGCAATTACTCCCTCTTGTCTGGAGCCGTTTTGATTTTCACAATGTATCAATTTATTTCTCTCCATTTCATTTTTCCCCCTGTTTGAGAGGTAGGGCTTCCAGTAAAAAATTCATTTCTCTGTCTTTTCAACTATTTCTTGCTTGTAATGCATTAGCATGATGCATATCTATGTTTTCCATGCTTTTATGATTGCATTGGATGCTTGTTTGAACAGGTATGAGTATGTGGGTTTTCGATTGCAAAATTTCCGTTGTTAGGTTGTCTGTTTTCTCCTGCAATGTCTAAATTGAAATTTTATTGCATTTTTGGGTTAGCGAGACCCTAAGAACCAATGGGTTTTAATTTTGTTGCAATATTCTGAGTTTCATTTTTGGGCATTTTTTTGTGTGCCTCGTTTTGTGTGATCTCCCATTTGGGATTGTCTCCCTATTGGCATTTTGTGTAAATTGGCTTTTGATGTATCCTAGGATTGTGGTTGGAATATGCAGTCAAAATGGATAGAGGACATTCCAGTTACTTAATACTAAGTTCTGAACCTTGGGTTTTAGATTGGTTTTCGGGTGAGTGCGCCTAGCCTATTATAGCTAGAGATGGTTGCCCTATATGGTTATTTTGCCTTTTTGAGCTTTGTGAATGAGTGCGGATTATGAGGCACACCTCAGATTATCTAGAGATTTGTGCTCTTGGCAAATAGGTCAATAGAGCATGTTGGACTAACCACCATCTCCCTTCGGGATTCGTGACATGGTTTAACAGCCTCATGTGTCTTCTATAAATCTAGTGGTTGTATCAGGCATTAATAGGTCGATCTTTTGGTGCAATGGCAACCGCTAGTTGTAACAAGTGGTATCAGAGCTTGGTCACAGGTTCAAATCCCCTCGGGTGACGCTGAGGGGGGATTGTTGAACTAACCGTCGATGTCCCCCTTTGAATTTGTGACATGGTGGACCGAGTGGATGAGCTTATTGTTATTGTCTCCTTATGATGTTGAGTCGTAGGACTAGGTACGTGTAGTAGGTATGGGGACCAGCTCCTTATGTGGATCTCGGCCCATAAGTGGCAAGTATAGGGCACATCAAGGAGCTCTTAAAAACTAATAACATAATAAAATGAATTGGGTATAAACACTAATCAAGATTAATTGGAAAACCCGGATGTCAGAGATTGACCTGTGCAGGTAGTGGAATTGGAAACCATTGAATCCCCAGATGTCATGAATGACATGTGCGTGAGGTAGATGCTACTTATGGAAACCGTTGAATCCCCGAATGTCATGAGTGACCCGTGCGTGAGGTAGAGTACTTGAACCCTCGATGTCAACTATTGACCCGTCAAGGCATGGATACACCCTGTGCTTACTACTCTCTTGCCTAGGTCCAGTAGCTATGAGTAGCACCCTAGTGTACTTTGATTGTGGTTGCATTGTATGGATATTGCATTATGGACATTGCTCCACATATTGAGTGTTCTCCATGTGTTATTGATTATCTACATTTATATGTATTGATTGGCGTGAGTGTATACCTGCATTCCCTTGTATGCTTGATTCCTTGTTTGGGTTGTGTGACTACCTCCGCGAGCACGGTGGGGTGAGCTTGAGGGTTCCACATGGTTGGGTGGTGTGACCAACCATTGTTGGAGACCAACATACAGGTGATGGATTCGATCAAGAGATTCAGTGTGATGAGGATCACACCTTTTCTTGCTCTCTTTTACTGTTTATATGCTCTTGTTACACTTTCAATTTTGTACTTCATTTATTAGTTGTATAGTTATGCAATAGAGTGTAAATGACCTCAATATAGTGTATCTAGTACTCCCCAGTGTGGAGTTAGCATTTATTAGGCCATACGTTGGTGTCGACACTTAGAATTATGTTAAATTCATCTTTCTTAGCAGAACTGCACACCGATTTGTTGCCCCTGCGCATTTGTTCAATTCTCCTGTGCATTCATAGTGATACCCTACTATGTTTATGCGCATCCATGACCAAGAGCAGTTCCTCAAGGTCTATGCAACAATGATTGTCATATTTGGTCTTCCTACATTCTCGAGAATATGTTCATGTATTTACTTTGCATTTCCGGCTATGGATTAGCTTAGTTCGTCTCATTTTTCATTTTGGTTTTAAAATGAACCTTGTTTTGGATATTGTTGAGGATTGACTTGTCTCCTCAATTGGCGACTATGGATGATTGTTTGATCTTATCCCGTGAGGTTCATGGACTTTGTCCAAACTCTCGCATGGTGTGACTTGAACATGAGTTGTCCATCACTTGGCAATTGTTGTATGTTTCCTTATTGCTTATGCAATTTTCTGATTATGCACTTATGTCACTAATGATATTCTTATTGTCAAAAGATAAAGTTATTCAATGCATATTTGACCCTTCGTTCCCAGGGTTCCTTGGCAGGGCATTATATAAATCATACACACGAATGCACACATGGCAAGGAACATACACTTAAACATGAATCGCATATCTGAATACATATGAATCATGTTGATATTTTGGCCTTTACGACAAATATCCACAACTTGGATAATAATAATAATAAATATAGAATATATTACTCTATATATTTCGATATACATAAATAATAATAATAAATAAAGGAGTTATTTATTATTTATTGTTTATTCATTAAAGATCAATTTATTATTATTATAAGTGCAAATATACTTGGGAGGGCCCAAGTCACCATAAGGAAATAATAAATAAAAGATTTATTTATTATATAAGCCTAGGTCGACCTGCCTTGTTTTTGGTGCCATTTTGTTGGAGATCCCATATATGTGGTGATTTGATTCTTGAGGAAGAATGTATCAAAAACATAACATATCTTCTCTCCTTCAAGAATCGAAATCATCCTTATATAACTGGAGCAATGAAATCCATCATGGATTAGAAGATCGAATTCTTTCTTTTGCTGGAGCGAAATCTTGCCATCATAAGCAAGTTCTGTCACATGCGAAAATATCTAGGAGACTCAGCGTGCTAGGATCGGTAACCAGTCAAGAGCACTTCAAGGGAAGAAATCTGTACAATATACATCAGCAAAGTTTGATATATATAGATAGGCATCGAGACTTGATGTTGATGCAGCCCTTAGGCTTGCGAACTAGATGAGGTGCTGATTCATGTCAAATATAGTGCAGATTGGGTGCAGTCACAATTGCAGATTGTAAGACACACATAGCCCTAGTTTATGTCACCTTGGATCTAAGCTGAGAGAAGCCCTAGGTGGGCTAACTCGAGTCATGTCTGAAGGATCAGATCTAAAGACTTCAAAGACGGACATCAGAATTATAATCCAGGTACTATCTCTCTTTGTCTTGAGTTTATTCTATTACATCCTGTGATTAGTTTTGTTAGATCTCTATAGATTGATATATTCCTTGCTAGAATCTGAAATATACTAACATGGTATCAGAGCGTTGGTTGAGTAAAAGATCCATTTCAGATTTAGGAATTCAGTCTAAATCTTTCAAAACTAAGGAAGAATGGTAACTGGGGGTTTGGCCTGAACATAATTTTGATTTATGAAGAGCATAAAATAGGTCTAAATTTTGCATTAAGATTGAATATGCAAATTGCCCTAGGTAGTCCAATCTAACCTAAGAGGGAGTCTAAGCTTAAGAAGAGTTTAATCATGGATGTGTAAGATCATCCCTTATTGGCATGGCTTAGTGGCATGTGGCATGTTATTGGTTGGTTCATTGACTTATTAGCTTTGGCATACATTATGGGAAGCATACATTGGCTACATATGGATTCAGGGTTATTGGCATATTGGTTGACGGAGTCTTAACCTTGTTTAGAATCATCTAGAGGGAGTAGGTCTCCTTGAGTATCATATACCCTAGGTAACTTATTTGTAGGCATATGGTTTAAGAGGGAGTTCAACTATGGGCTCACTTAATTTTGTGTTGAGAACTCCTTATGTCTTGTTGATCATATGTATGGGTAGGATTATACCTCATTAGCTTGATCATCATAACTGGTTAGTTTTGATATATGATTGTATAACATGCATAACTGATTGGATCAGCTGGTTAGGAATGTCTAATTAGGATAAATGATTATCTGTTTAACTGATTGACATAACTGACATTCTATGTATGAAGAACATTATGTACATTGTGTTACATTTCTGTTATGTATGGTATAGGAACTTACTTTATGTTGCTTGAGAGCATACCTTACATTGGCATATGTTATGTTTAACATTACCTTGCATATGTTACATTGGCATATCTTATGTATGTTTGGAAACATACTTCTTCTTTATACAGAACACTTGGCTTATGTTAGCATACCCTTCTTCACTGTTATGGCTGAGTCTATATATGACATATAGTTGAGATATAATGTTTTTGGTATAGCTGGATAATTGTTTATGTATCACATTTATGTGTGAGAGCACACTTTATGTTGCCTTAACATATTTTACATTATGGAGACATACATAACCAATTAACTATCATTATGTGAAGGAAGTACTTCGGTACACTGACAACATTGGGTTGTGTTGGCCTTTACATCAGCATTGGATTTTTTTTTTTTAAATCTGGTATGTATCTATTGCATATTAAGAGGGAGTTTTTCTATATGCAGTTGTGGCAACTTACATAGCTATCTATCTATTTGTATACATTATATTAGCTGTTGGGTGAGTTATGCTTGAGAGAACTGCAGCATACTTTATTGGCCTTAGCATATATACCTTCTTTGGCTCGTATTCATGGTTATTTGAGAACATATTTTTGTTATGACTGATTAACTGTTCTCTTTATTGATGCATGGGTGCATACATTATTGGTTAATGAATTGGCCCCTGTTATGTATGTTGCATTTTTCAATTGGCATTTTTGGGGTCATACATTATGATGATTAAAGATAATGTTGTTGTATGCTTGGGAGCATACTTTATATGGGTATATGTTATCCTTTATATATGCTTTGCTATTAATCATATATACGGGTGGATACATCTCTTATAGAAGGATCTATATTGCACTACATCCAGTTATATGTTGGACAAATCTTGGTTACCCTTATGTGATGAGACTTATGTGATTATGCTTATGACTAAGACCTGCCTATGGATTATGCTTGTTCTATGAGAGAACTGCATTTGATTTGACTACTTATTGTGGATGAAGGTAGCATACTTTAGTGGCTTATTGTGTATGTATGGATCATACTTTCTTTTATAACTATGTTCTATGTGTGAACTTTACTTGAATCTTATGATCAGATTGGTTACTCTTATACTTATGTGGATTCATGAGATGAGATTTTGATTATGAGATACATTTAGTTGTGTCTGATTCATTTGATTACATCTATGCATATGGCTAAGTTGTTTCTTATGAATTGGATATTTAGAGAATATCATGGACTTGATATTCTTTCTCCAAGCACTTGGTGAATATCATGGATTTGATATTCGTTAGACCAATGCTCAAGGATATCATGGATTTGATATCTGGTGAATCAGGGATCCACTTCTCAACATATGGTGGACATCATGGATTTGATGTCTGGAGACCATTGCTCCGAGCACTTGTTGAATATCATGGATTTGATATTCATTAGACCAATGCTCGAGGATATCATGGATTTGATATCTGGTGGAACAGGGATCCACTTCTCAGCATATGGTGGACAACATTAACTTGATGTCTGGAGGCCATTGCTCCAAGTACTTGGTGAATATCATGGATTTGATATTCGTTAGGCCAATGCTCAAGGATATCATGGATTTGATATCTCGTGGATCAGGGATCCACATCTAAGTAATTGGTGGACATCATGGACTTGATGTCGACAAGCCATTACTTCGAGCACCTGGTGAATATCATGGACTTGATATTCGTTAGACCAATGCTCTTAACATCGTGGACTTGATGTTGGTTTGATCTCATGGATTTGACATTTCTTGAGTCTTGGTGACTCATGGATTTAGTTATCCACAAATTGGATGGTATACATCATGGATTTGATGATGCCATGAATATCATGGACTTGATATTCAAAAGAGACAAGGTGTCTAGTGGATTCAGGAAATTCACAAATTAATTGGAAATATTTGATATCGTGGACTTGATATCACTTATGGATGATAAGCATCATGGACTTGATGTTATCATGAATATCATGGACTGATATTCTTGGGTCATGAAGACCAGAGATCTAGGAGATCCACATTTGGATGGTAAGCATCATATGATATGATGTTTCTCATATGAATATGAGATGTATGGTTTATGTGTTAAGTTTGAGATCAAGAGTAAATGGCTTTTAAATTTTCTTATATAACATAGATATATATATGATGATATACTTTATTACTATGATACTGAGATATGACAATATCGTTCTTTGAACAATATATTATTCTTCACTACTATACATAGCTTTTCTTTTTCTTCTCCGTACTCAGCACTTGTATATTTCGGTATAGATTATTTGTCTCACAAGAATATCACTGAATTCTTTTATATCAATATTGATCTACAATTGATATCTAATATGGAAACTCAATATTCAATATTGATATCAATATCAATATAATTAGATTGTTGTTTAATATGAATTGGCTGTCGCTGTTACATGCTGCATTACTTTTCTGTCGTTGTCTGTATTTTATCCTGAATTCAATATTCACTAACGTTTATATGGAACTGGGAGAGTAAAAGAGGTCACGTCTATGAAAGACGTGACTCTCTGAGGAGTCACGCCTTTCATAGGCATCGCTCTTCATACCACCGTCCACTCACATTAGCATCGTTTAAGTCGATGCCTAACACTTACAGTGATTAATACCAGTTTCACTTTAATGTGTATTGACAGTAAATATAGTCGATAGGTTATGAATATAAATTGATCATAATATATTAATAATAATTATTATCATCATTAATAATAATGATAATCATTATTATTATTATATTATAGCAATAATAAAGATTACAATAAAATTATATATATATATATTATAGATATCAATAATAATAATAAACATTTAGTTATATATATAACTCACTATTATTATAACTATTTATTATATATATATATATATATATATATATATATATATATATATATATATATATATATATATATATATCTCACAATTTATCTATTATTGTATGATCAATATTTTATTTGATTTGTGCTACAAACATCAACACTCCCTCTTAGCTAGGGAAGATAAAATGCAGCTCACAATAAGTTCATAAATTGTGAGGGTTAGTTCCTAGGTGGATTGCCTCTATCGGCGATTCTATCCACAGTTCCCAGGTGGATTGCCTCCATCGGCAATTCGATCCACAAGCTCCTGTGTGGATTGCCTCCCTCGGCGATTCTATCCACAAACTCATGAGCAATGGTGTGGATTGCCTCTATCGGCGATTCTATCTGCAAGCTCCTGTGTGGATTGTCTCTATCGGCGATTCTATCCACAAGCTCCTGTGTGGATTGCCTCTATCGGCGATTCTATCCATAAGTAAGATATATCTATTACAAAAGAAAAGTTATTGCAAGATCGTCACCTTCCAATAACTTTAACAAATACAAGTGATAAATCATTTGGAAGTCGTCACTTCCTTATGATTTACACAGGGCCCATATAATAATAAAATAACATTAACATAATAATCAATAATCATTACAAGTTTACCTCAGAAGTGTTTCACCTTCAATAGTGAACTCCCTCTCAATCATAACGTATCTTGAATTCCATTTAGAAGAACATTTCTCTGAACACATTTTGAATTATTTACTTCAGCAAGGGAAGCTAGCATTCTAAGTCTATCAGGACACATTCTTGCGGTGTGACCATATTTGTCACATCTAAAACATTGCAATGAAGAGTAGTCTCTTGGTTTCTTGAACGGCTGTTGATCATATGTCTTCTTGCCCTTTTTCCATTTTACCATTCTGAGATTTTCAAAAATCTGATCTTGATCTTAAATCTAATCAGAATTTCCTTCAAGCAGTTAGGCTTCAGCAAAGGAACCTAGCTCTGATACCATGTTAAGTTTGAGATCAAGAGTAAATGGCTTTTAAATTTTTTTATATAACATAGATATATATATGATGATATACTTTATTACTATGATACTGAGATATGACAATCTCGTTCTTTGAACAATATATTATTCTTCACTACCATACATAGCTTTTCTTTTTCTTCTCCGTACTCAGCACTTGTATATTTCAGTATAGATTATTTGTCTCACAAGAATATCACTGAATTCTTTTATATCAATATTGATCTACAATTGATATCTAATATGGAAACTCAATATTCAATATTGATATCAATATCAATATAATTAGATTGCTGTTTAATATGAATTGGCTGTCGCTGTTACATGCTGCATTACTGTTCTGTCGTTGTCTGTATTTTATCCTGAATTCAATATTCACTAACGTTTATATGGGACTGGGAGAGTAAACGAGGTCACGTCTATGAAAGACGTGACTCTCTGAGGAGTCACGCCTTTCATAGGCGTGGCTCTTCATACCACCGTCCACTCACATTAGCATCGTTTAAGTCGATGCCTAACACTTACAGTGATTAATACCAGTTTCACTTTAATGTGTATTGACAATAAATATAGTCGATAGGTTATGAATATAAATTGATCATAATATATTAATAATAATTATTATCATCGTTAATAATAATGATAATCATTATTATTATTATTATATTATAGCAATAATAAAGATTACAATAAAATTATATATATATTATAGATATCAATAATAATAATAAACATTTAGTTATATATATAACTCGCTATTATTATAACTATTTATTATTATATATATATATATATATATATATATATATCTCACAATTTATCTATTATTGTATGATCAATATTTTATCTGATATGTGCTACAAACATCAACATTATGAAGAATAGTTGTGTTCTCATTATATCTTGTAGATAGAGATCTACTATCATAGATGAGAGATCTATAGCATCATTGGATTAGGAATCCATTTTTGTTATATTTATGCTTTGAGTTGCGGATACTCATGGATTTAGGAAATCCACATCCAGTTGGTAAAAATCTTGTGATTTGATTTTACCATGGAAAGATGATTTTCATATGGATATGAAATCTATGGTTGGAAATGATAATGAACATATGTGTTCTTATCAAAAGTGGTAGAACTGAGATCTACCCTCATAGATGAGAACTCTATGAAATCCATTTTGGTTATTTTTGATGATGAGTGGATCTTTTGCCTCAAGTCCAAGAGGGAGTGTTGATATTTTGGCCTTTACGGCAAATATCCACAACTTGGATAATAATAATAATAAATATAGAATATATTATTCTATATCTTTCGATATACATAAATAATAATAATAAATAAAGGGGTTATTTATTATTTATTGTTTATTCATTAAAGATCGATTTATTATTATTATAAGTGCAAATATACTTGGGAGGGCCCAAGTCGCCATCAAGGAAATAATAAATAAAAGATTTATTTATTATATAAGCCTAGGTCGACCTGCCTTGTTTTTGGTGCCATTTTGTTGGAGATCCCCTATATATGGTGATTCGATTCTTGAGGAAGAATGTATCAAAAACATAACATATCTTCTCTCCTTCAAGAATCGAAATCATCCTTATATAACTGGAGCAGCGAAATCCATCATGGATTAGAAGATCAAATTCTTTCTTTTGCTGGAGCGAAATCTTGCCATCATAAGCAAGTTCTGTCACATGTGAAAATATCTAAGAGACTCAGCGTGCTAGGATCGGTAAACAGTCAAGTGCACTTCAAGGGAAGAAATCTGTACAATATACATCAGCAAAGTCTGATATATATAGATAGGCATCGAGACCTGATGTTGATGCAGCCCTTAGGCTTGCAAACTAGATGAGGTGCTGATTCATGTCAAATATAGTGCAGATTGGGTGCAGTCACAATTGCAGATTGTAAGACACATAGCACTGGTTTATGTCACCTTGGATCTAAGCTGAGAGAAGCCCTAGGTTGGCTAACTCGGGTCATGTCTGAAGGATCAGATCTAAAGACTTCAAGGACGGACATCAGAATTATAATCCAGGTACTATCTCTCTTTGTCTTGAGTTTATTCTATTACATCCTATGATTAGTTTTGTTAGATCTCTATAGATTGATATATTCCTTGCTAGAATCTGAAATATACTAACAAATCATACACATGATACATACACTTAATAAATGGGGCATACACATGGATACATGTAACTCATAAAGCATAAATTTATTTAAGTCAGGAAGTATACACATATATGTTCATAAAGCATGATGCCTACACATGAAGTTATTTAAGTCATTGGGCATACATGTGAATACACGTAAAACATAGAGCATGAAGCATATACATGAAGTCACTTAAGTCATGGAGCATACACGTAAATACATATAGTACAAAAGCCATTAATTCACTTAAGTCATTGAGCATATACACGAATAAAAATAGCACATAAAGTATGAATTCATTTAAGTCATGAAGCATACACGTGAGTACACATAGCAAATAAGGCATGAAGCATACACATGAATTCATTTAATTTATGAAGCAGACATGTGAATACACCTAGAACGTAAGGCATGAATCATACAAATGAATTCACTTAAGTCAGGATGCATATGTACCAATACACATTGCATATGAAGCATACATGTGAATTCACTTAAGTCAAGAAGCATATATGTGAATACACATAGCACATAAAGAATGAAATGCACACCTAAGGCATAAAGTATAAATCCTCATAGTGCACGATGCCATATAAATGCACACAAGGCATGAAGTATACATATCAAGCATAAAAGCAAAAAATACACACCCAACACTTTAAGCATGAGGCATTACACGCCAAACATGTAAGGTATGAAGTGGTACATAAAAACTCGATTGATATGTAATACATGAAGCAATACACAAAGTTATACATGAGGAATGTTCTCATGGGGTAAACATGCATGAAACAAACACAAGGTATTCACATGAGTACGTATATAACGTACACTAAGATTAAGCATATATAAGGCACATAGATAAAGAAGTGTAATGTGACTATACTTGATTATAGTCTTAACTTATTTAAGAAAAAGAGCTGAATAGTTAACCCTATTTAGATGGCAATTATGGTAGGTTTGTCCTGCAGTATGGCAGGATTAAGCTCCAATACCAATTGTAATGTCTCCAACTAGGACTTTACTTGTTTTACCCTAAAAATCGCAACTAGTGTTTGGATTTTACTTGGAAATGGCAATTTACTTAGTCTTTGTAATGTTTCCTACTAAGAGGCTGCCAATTTCCCAATGATTGATGTACATCACTATGCATTTACATCAAATTAAAACAATTAATCATTCATAATGCACTTGACAATTAACAAACTTAAGCCAAATTTCTTACTTCTCTCCAAACTCAACCCTAAGGAGGACAGGGAGTACTTGTCATAGGGTGCTCGGATACTGATCTATAAGTCGATTCCCTCAAAGTTTCCAGAACACATGTTCATACCCATCTTGAAACTATGCCCTCAAGGTTTTCCGAAATATATGCCTTAGCTTCTCTCTTAGGATTCACCCACCTTGTGAGGAATTACTCCATTTGTTCCCTACAACCTATCTATCCTCAAAGGGAGCTATAGCAAGAGATTAAGAAATAGGCTATCAATATACTAACTTCAAATGGATTATGAATTATACATGTATAAATTAAACATAATTGTTATATATATATATATAAGACCGTTTATTGGCCCCTTATTCCTAATAGTATTCTAATATATTATTTTGTAAATTAGTATTGATGCATAGATAAGTCATAGCATACTACTAGCTATTATATGATACTTGTAAGCTAAGTTACCAGTTCGAATGCAGATCCAAATGCAGGTAAGAGAACCTAGTATGTGGATACATGAAATTTTTTAATTTTTATTTTATTTTATTTTTTTGGGGGGTGGGGGGGGATTGGATGTGTTTGGGTATATATATATATACAAAAAAATTAAAGAAATACATAGAATTAAATGAAATCATTTAATAGTATGACACTTCATCATTGATCAATATCAAATACCAAAGATAAATATTAAATGCCAATTGATAGTTCACAAATATTCAAATAAGCCATATCATATATGTCTATGTTCATGATTCCATTGAAAATCAGAAAATCATTACAATTACAAAATGTAGTTCATGATTCATCAATCATAAAAAGGATTGTCAAAAAAATAATCATCTATTAGATTTCATCTTTGGTTGTGTTGTGAGGTTTTCACATCATCGCCCCAAAGAATTTGGGGACCCCCAATTTTTTGAGCAAGCCTTGGCTTTTTTCCTAGATCCTGGTATTTAGGATGCCTTAGCAATTTGGACTTAGATGATTTTATTTTCGAAAATTTGGTGAAATTGGAAAACTTGAACATTTTCGAAATTGGATTTGGAATTTGGTTATTTTGGAAAATCTTATAATTTATTTTGTGGTGAAATGGGTTTAAGTGAAAATTGATTTGCCAAATGGAGATTGTAAATTGCAAAGAGAGATAATTGTAATAAAACCAAATTGGACCCATCACCTTGGTGAAGAAATTCAAAAATCTAGATAGTGGTATCATTATTGGAGCACTGGTAGATAGTGGGTGTAGTGGGAAGGTCTTTATTGTAGCACTTGTTTTTTTTATTGTTGTTGGTGAGTGGTTGAATTCTTTAATATAACCTCTCATTTAATTTTCTATTTATTGTATGCCTCGCCTCTCATTTCATTAAAACAATTTGGGGCTCTTGATTCTATTCTTGTTTTGTGATCAGCAGATCTGGGCATTGAAAGGCAGCAGATTTGAACAAAAGGCTGCTGTTTTGAAGGCAGCAAATTCTGGGCAGACTGCTGTTTAATTGGGATAATTTATTGGAGAATCAAATAATATAAATAATATTTGTTTATGGATTGTTTATTATTTATTTAATTGGGAGAATTAAATAAATAATTAATTGGAGTATAAAATATTAGTAGTTATTTATTTAATTGGAGAATTAAATATTCGAGCTATTGTATTTTATATACAATAAAGTAATTAGTAAATTAAATGGGTCGGGCCCTCTCATCAAATTAAATAAAAGGCCGACTGGAATTAGAAATTAAATGGACTTGTATATATTCAAGTTTACCTTGTCATAATTATACACTTGACGCAATCAAAGCTTTATCCTTTAGAGAAATGCTCGGGGGAGACAATCAAATATTGTCTATGGTTGGGAGGGCAAATCATTCCCTGTGGTTAAACGAGCATAAAACAACATGGTATCAGAGCTTCGGCTAGATCTTGGGGAGAAGATTTCTTTACAAAAGACAATTTTCTCTACTCTTTTTTCTGGACATGCGATCCTCTTGGTTTTTGGTTGCAAGTCCATCACATTTTGGCAGCTTTGTCTTGGTGTTAAATTGCATCAACAAGCAGCGATTTTCTGCTCCTGAAGGCTGTGATTTTTTTTAGGATTTGCTCCTTGTTCAGGCCTCCAATTTTATCTTCCAGCTCCCTTTGGCAGCGATTTGGATCTGTTTGGGGTGGCGTTTTTGTTGGCAGCTCCAGCGTGTTTTTCACATTTGGCATGCAATCTTCTTCTTGGTGGTGATTTGAGGTCTTCTAGGGCCTGCGATTTACTCCTTATTCAAGGCTGCGATTTCTGTCTTCCCTGATCTACAATTTTACCTCTGTTGGGCATTGAATTTCTTCTGCTGTGGCGTGTGATTTTACCTCTGTTAAGCATTGAATTTCTTCTGCTGTGGCGTGCAATTTTCTCCTTTAGGCAGTGGCGAATTGTCCAGATCTAGGCATGGGATTTTATCTCTACTTTGGACTGCAGAGCTTTTTTCTTTGGGTGGCGATTTTGTCTCAGATTTGGACAGCGAATTTAACCAGGAAGGCAGCGATCTTCATTTTATTTAGGCTGCAAATTGCCCAGATCTGCATTTGGTGGCGACTTGTCTTCTACTTGGCAGCGAGATCTTGACAAGTTGGGGCTGCGATTTGGTTGTTACAGAAGCATTCTCTTGACATATTACTTGGCAGATTTGGTTTACTTCTTGGCAGATTTGAGGATTTTGTTTTGGCATTCAGATTTTGTCCAAGTTGCAACTTGAAGGGGTCTTCATTGCAACTTGATAGGCAGCCTCCAGCAATTTGGTGTTCAAGTCCTTGCATCTTGGCAAGGCGACCCGGATATTTTGAGATCTGATTTAGGGAGACTTGAATTTGAATACTTGATTGCTTCCATGACAGAGGAAGCCAATCTGCAAGACTTGGTTTATTAGGAGTGAACATGGATTCTTATCTTGCAATAGATATCATATGGATATCTTATGATTATGTATTGCTCATCGACATGACAATGAGATCTTGGATTCTCTTGGTTGAGAGGGAGTCTCAGCCCCTCTGATGTATTTGTTTTTTTTATTACCCACCTCTTGCGCGCAATGCAAGGTGGATATTGTATTTGTATCTTGGATCTTCTTTGAAAAAAGATATGTGTACCACCCTCTGTAGGCAATGCAAGGTGGCATTGTAATATTTTTTAAGTCCACCCTCTGTGGACAATGTAAGGTGGCAAAGTTCCTTACCACCCTCTGCGGGCAATGTAAGATGGTGTTGTATTGAAGTCCACCCTCTACAGGCAATGTACGGTGGCAACCATCCTCTGCGAGTAGGCATGATGGTTCCACCCTTTGCGAGTAGGTATGGTGGATATGCTTTGACGATCCTCTGCAAGTAGGCATAATGGTTCCACCCTCTGCAAGTAGGTATGGTGGATATGCCTTGACCATCCTCTGCAAGTAGGCATGATGGGAATGGTTGGTTTGTTTTGAAAGTATGCTTTCATCCTCTGCAAGTAGGCATGATGGAAAAAAATGGCAAGAGCTAGAATCCTCCCTAGCTAAGAGGGAGTGTTAATGTTTGGTAACTAGATCGGATTCTAGCTCACATTATTTTAATTAGGAAAATTAAAATAATGAATTAATTATCTAATTAAGGATAATTAAATAATGAATGGATTAATTATTTATTTAATTAGGATAATTATAAATTAGGATAATTAAATAAATAATTTATTATTTAATTGGGATAATTTATTGGAGAATCAAATAATATAAATAATATTTGTTTATGGATTGTTTATTATTTATTTAATCGGGAGAATTAAATAAATAATTAACTGGAGTATAAAATATTATTAGTTATTTGTTTAATTGGAGAATTAAATATTCGAGCTATTGCATTTTAAATACAATAAAGTAATTAGTAAATTAAACGGGTCAGGCCCTCTCATCAAATTAAATAAAAGGCCAACTAGAGTTAGAAATTAAATGGACTTGTATATATTCAAGTTTAACTTGTCATAATTATACACTTGATGCAATGGAAGCTTTATCCTTTAGAGAAATGCTCGGGGGAGACAATCAAATATTGTCTATGGTTGGGAGGGCAAATCATTGCCCGTGGTTAAACGAGCATAAAACAACATTGACATGTATCACAAATTTATTGATGTTGTTGATGCGTTGGAAGGAATATAAATGACACGATAGAAGCAAGAGTGGAAACGGTGTTTTTGAGGCACATGTTGTTCGATGATTTGAAGAGTTGTTTTGTCACTCATACAAACCAACAGTAGTTCGAATACTTTATTCTCTTTGAACTTTGTTGATGAACAAATATTTCATTTGCTGACTTGGCATAAACTGTTTGATTTGGTTAAAGTTATTGAACTATTCGATGGTTTTATATAACTACTCCTACACCCAATAGAGTAAAAACAAACTCTACTTATTCATGACATGGATATCAACGGGGTAGAGAGAATTAGAATAAAAAGAATACTGGTGTTAAATTTGGGGTGAAAAGACTAATTTATACCTGCGATATGTGAGTGAAACTATACAAAGATTGATACGTGTAATCAACTTTTAAGAAAAATGCGGGAGGCGTGAAGGCTGAAAGTTCTGGTCGGAATGCACTAAGGGTACATAAATGATGAACAGTGAATCCATCTTGGGTACTTGAAGACGCCAACAACGGTAGATTTGTATAATTATTTCATCCATTTCAGGTATAACAGTATTACAAATTGCTTCTTAAATTCAGATACCTTTGGAGAAAAAAAATACTGATTTGAATTCTGAATTTATTCTATAAATCTAATTTGGAATCTTAGATCTGTGAATTATTAAGTCATTGAATTGTTCTCAGACAGAGAGGGCAGTTGTGAAGATCAGAATTGGTCATTCTGTTTCAGTAGGCAGATTTGTAAAGAATATATGACATCAGTCCTTGCTAAGACCACTGAAGCATTCTCAGATTTTTTATTCATAAATTCTCAGTGTCTGAATATTGTGTAATTGATCAAACTTGTTGATTTTGAATACTGTTTATATATGGTATATGAGTTGTAATAGAGTGGTTGCTCTAGTATTGAAGAATTGGTGCTCTGGAACAATAGAGTTGATACTCTGTAATTGAAGGGTTGGTGCCCTAGAAACATTGTAATCCTTTTAACTGTGAGGCTGGAATAGGGCAGTAGACCCTAGCAGCGTTACTCGCCGTAGTTTTTCCCATCTTGGGTTTCCACATCATATCCTGTGCACTTGCTATTGTGTGGTGTTTATTTTTAGTTTTTCAGTTTGATGCTTTCAATTGCAGTCTACAACTAAAACCAGCATATCAAAGAACTTAATTGGATTAAAGATTAAGATTTATTTACCACCCACCCTCTCAGTAGTAAATCTGTGTTCTACAAAGACATGGATATGAAGAGTTGCATCTTTTAACCATTCAAGAGGCATATCTTATCTTAAATACACCATTTTGTAACAGTTCAATTTGTTTACTTAAATCACACCTCTTCATAACTTATCGTTATTTCCTCCAAATCACTATTGTTGCTCCTTTATGATAATTGTTGATTAATAAGATTGATTGGATAGTGTCGCATCATGAACTTAAGATTAATATAATTCCTTGACTTCCATTGAAGACTATTGCCAAGTCAGCAGCAGAGTATCAATCCATCGGTGGCTCAATATTAACATTTGTTTGGCAAAAATCCTATACTCGTTCTCCCAGACTTATATCGAGCACATATAGGGCTTATCCAATGGGGTCTGCAAACTATCTAGACATTAATATTTGCTTGAGGCACTATTCTTGCGATATATTATTTGATCGACATATATCCAACGACGTTGACTAACAATCCACCGAAGACTTAAGTTACGTTCAGACTTGGTGAGGATATCTTAATTAATAATCACTATCAAGGGACAGCATTGACCATTTGTGCTTGGCATTCCAAACATGCAAAGTCTGAAATAATCAGATATCTGTTGATGGGAATCACAAAGTTCGATTTCAATTGGAGTAGTGTTGCCGTAACATCATATGGAAGCACAGTAGTAATGAATTATTATTTGAGATATCTGGCAGACTATATCACATTCTTGCATCTTATACTCCTGGCAATATGCATCCTTATTACTGGGATCTTGGACACGGCGATGAAGTGTTGAAGGAGAAAATATAGTAATTATATTATTATAATTTAATAATTTATTATATTTATTTGTTTATTTATTAATTTTATTATTATTATTTATTATTAAATCCTATTTCAGAAAGGGGATTACAGCACTCTAATCTGCCTCATTGAGGCTCAGTTCGCAGTATCAATGGTTGTAACTTACTTCATTGTTAGGTAGGCAAAAGAGCACTTTCTTGTTCCAGAACAAACAATAACTCACAATTTGACCTCTGCAGTAGCAAAAACTTATGACAGCTTAAGCTTACCTATACTCCTGTGACATCTCACAATTCGAGAGTGGGCAGGAAAGTAGGATGTTTGAAACAGTGCAGCTTTTCAACTATTTATAACATTTTGAATTCTGGCCTTCTGAATCTCTGATCATAGATACAAGTTGTCATATTGAAGCCTTGACACAATACTTACAATTGTTGGCTATGGTCTTGTTGAATCGGTTGATGTAACCATGCCACACTTTCTTTCACTTGCCTAAAATCCTTCCACCCTAAATGCAACTTTTAAGCCAGAAATTTCCAGTGTAAGAAACTAGCTACTTGGCTTTAGTACAGGTCATTCTGAGAGTAGAGTATTGTCTTAGAAAAACCTTGATCCTAAGCATGTACATCATCCCAGCCATGCTATTTATTTTGAGAACCAGACATGCAACAAATGATCTGGAATCTATGTTGAAAATAAAAGAGTTGGATAATCTATACAATAAAAATGATAAATAGATCAACCATTAGGATATAGTGCTGCGCTGGGACACCTTATCATTTGCTGGTTTGTATTTCAATAATTTTCAAGCTATGTCACAGGGTTTGTGTTCATGTTCAGCAAAAGATAAAATTCTAAGTTACTGGACACGCCCTCAAGGCCTCGATATAGGTACACCTGGATTTGCCCAAGGTACACAACCGGGCTACACAAGCATACCCTGAGGCACTGAGCACGAATGAGTAACAAAAATGATATTTTTTAACCTTTTTGTTTTTGCATCCAAAAACCCTAAAATGCCCCAAAAAGCATCATTTCGCCCAATACAAACATCATTTTGCTTTCTTCAATCTCTATTTTCTCATTTTGGCATTTTGAAAGGTAGCTAGTCAATATTGTATGGCATATAACACAATATTGAAATTCTGAACCATCAATTGGCATACAATATTTATCTTTATCACTACCATTTTGGCATTTGGCACTTGATGAAGTATCATACTATCAAATGTATTTAGTTTCACAATTCTGATGTTTTTTTGAAGTTATACTTTTTTCTAAGTTACTGGTTCGGGTTCGGGCTCAAGGACGGGTACAAGAATCCGGTTCCTGGGTTTGTGAAAAAAAAAATTGCATTATGATTTGTATGGGTTCGTGTTGGCAAGTGATGTTTTGAGAGCACTATGAATCACTTAAGGGTTGTCATTTATGGCGACACATATGGTATGGTGATCGCATGAAGAAAGTATGAATGTTGACGACACAGTCATGAAAATGACTAAATATGAAATCGGATTTACAGAGTACTGCAGAACTGTTTTGGACAGTGAAGATAGTATATGCCAGATAATGACTTGCGAGCTTGGAGGAAGACATTTTGGGATATGTATGACCTTCAGTTAAGATCGCATGTGTTTTGGTATTGATATCAGCAAATTATAGTGATATGAAGGCATGCGAAGACGGAGAAACAATGAAACAAGGCACATGAACAGTCGCAATGATTAAGGGAATGTAAAATGGAATGGTAATATGCTAAGTCAGATAAAGATTGTATATTACCGACACTTTGGTAATACAAGGTCACCAACTTAGTATTTATTGTTTGCATTATTTATTAATATGTTTTGTATTTGGAAGCCGACTAGATGACAGAATACATATAAATGAAGAGTGTTTTGTGAAAGCGACACAAGGATGAGATATGGATGAGAGTCTAGGATATCAGTAATGGTTGACGGCAGATGCGAAATCAGAGATGGACAGAGGATATTGAGAGCTATAATTGGAACTATCAAAGCATGGCAGATGCTTGTATTGTTCATTCTTGAAGAACACTTTGTAACCGAAGTTTGATTGTAGGAGTTGTAAGTGTTTGCCCGTTGGGGTAAACTTAATATTGCATAGACATAGTACAGGAAATATAATAAACATAGAATATATCAAAGAATAATAGATGCTTTCATTAATCCTTCCAATGTATGAGTACATTCACACCATAATCATAACCCCTTCACCCATAGGTGGTACATATTTATCTACCCGAAAGGGTGTGACCAAACATCACCACTCAACCCAACTGCCCTTTGGTAATAACTAATACCCGTTAGGACCACATAACTAATACATGACATAACATAAAGTAGTCTTTCTGGCTAACAGTAAGCTCACTATACCTTTAACAGGGTTTTGTATACCTTTAACAGGGTTTATATTCCTCTAACAATGAAATGTACTATGAAATACTCAGCTCCTAACAGGGCTAGATCTCCTAACAGGGACATTATACTTTAGTGCATATTTGTGGGTACCATCCCCACCGGGGTTTTCCCTTGGCTAGGGTTTCCTCGAAAACAAATAATGGTGTTATGAGTTATGTGTTATTTGTTTATGTTCTTTTCATTTCAGCAATCATATGGTTCATTTGGAATTGGTTTAAGTATTATTTAAAGTGTTGTAATACTGATTCACCCCCCCCCCCCTCTCAGTATTACTCAATCCTAACAGTTCGTGTGTGTGTGTGTATAAATATATATATATACACAAAAAAATAAGAGAAATATACATAATTGTAAAACTAAATCATTGCATAGTATGAATCTATGATGCTTGATCATTGATCAATGCCAAATGTCAAAAATTAACATTAAAAATTTAAATACTTGATCATTGATCTATGTTCACGATTCTAAAGAAAATCATCACATTGAATACAATTGATCTCCTTCGAATACAATCACCTCACTTCAAACTTGCAAGATGGAGAGAGAGAAATGAGAGAGTAAATGTGAAATGAAATGTGTTTGGAGGCTCCATATTAGGGTCATTTTAGGGTTTGGAGAAAAATAAAAATAGAAAAATCATTTTTAAGTGAGTTTGGGCCCACTTTAACTCGGTTTGGGCCGCGTGTCCCTAGCAGTCCACGCGGATCCGCATGGGATTCCCCCAGGTCCGCACCAGATCCCCCTGGGCCCATGTTGGATCCGCACAACGTGTTTGGACCTGTGGGTCTATCCAGAACCACAATGGTGTGGATCCAAACAGACCCACAGGTCCGAACACGATCACTGTGCGGATCCAGCACAGGTCGATCTATGAATCCAGACCAGACCCGAACCCAGTTTGAGGGTCGAGGGTTCGAATCCGGTAACTTAGCTTTTTTTTGTATACACACACACACACCATACCCAAGGCAAACAAATTCCATACCAACATGCCCTTTACACACACACACCATACTCACGAGAAAAAATATTCCATACCGGCATGCTCGTATGGTGTACTAGCAACTTAGATTAAATTAACAAAAAAAATTACCAAAAAATATTGTGCTCAATATATTAAATTTAATTTTATTAAAGACATAAATAAACAAAATACATTTAACATATGAAAATATTTATAGCGTCAGTAATATTATCATACTTATTATTTAATGGTCATTTATGTAATTTTGTTAGTTTTAGTTACTTTCAATTTGCAATAAAAGTCAGTTATTATGGATAGCTTCTAGTTTTGACCATGGAAGTTTTTTCTTCAACATTTTGGATCAAACTCCATGATCCATCATTAGGAAGAGAGCAAGACAAGAGAAGTGAAATCTAGGATTTGACTTTAACTTCAAATTTATTTATCAGAATCATTCATTAACTGTATATTTCACTTAATTCATTGAAATTCAAGCTAACCCTAACATTTAAACCTTAGTCTTATTTGGGGACACTTCAAAGTTGTTTCCTTCTGGAGGCCATAAGATTGTTTTGAATTGTGACAATTCCCCATTTTGGGACCACATGTTTGCTTGCTTTGTTGACAATTTGTGTATGGAGCATGATCACATACTACCCACCTTTTTTGAGGATTTGATCGTATGCTTTAACTTATTTGTTTTAATATATGGCCTTTCCATTCAAACATAAAGATATTTAATATTTGTTGTATTGAATCAATTTTTGAGACAAGGATGGCAAGGGGCAGGTAGACATGTTTTGGGACAATTTTGTTTGGAGACCATTTTAGAGGACAATAAAAGGAATAGCGATTAAAAAATAGGAAAATTTTAAAAACATAGGGAGTTTCAAATATTCATATGATAACATTGATAAAACATTCATCATATACATATTATAGACCCTTAACATGACATTTATGATAAAATGCCAAAGGCTGCAATTTCAACTATAAAATGACAACAACAATAAAAAAATGTTGCTAACCCTAAGCTTGCAAAGAACTTGTGCAATTAATGAGCCTATCTTCCTTGTCTCGAGATTGTCGTAGTTGTCACAAGCAACAACAAGCCCCTGAATTTACATTGAGACTTTATATTGAGATTGGAAAGGAGGTTCCCTAAATAAGACTGAAATCTCTATTGTTACATCTTGAAAAATTGTCGTTTTCTGAATGCAAAAACAATTAAAAGTTCTTTTTTCAAATGACTTAACACTGCCATCTTGGGACTAAATCATGACCTTGATAGGTACAAAAGGAGTTTGAAATCCTAGGTATTGTTTTGTCTGATCTTATCTTGAAAACTTTGGTGTTTTCGTAACTGAAATGGTTGAAAACTACTTTCAAATCTAGCAAAGTCGACCCTACCAACATACAACTGTCATACACCACACAAGATCCTAAAAATATGTCGTTTTGCACACTATATATCTCATTCAAGGCTAAGAGTGATTTGGGGACTCACAAATATATGTATGTATGTATGTATGTATGTATTTTTTAGCCCTTTTTTCAAATGAGTGTAATGCAAAGGTGTGGTCGGCAACATCATTGATGTCACTAGCTGTCCCCACATTTGCAAGTTGAAAAATTGATTTGGGGCTAGTATCCTAATGAAAATTTTAAAACAATCCCATGATCAAAAGCCCAATTATGAAACTTCAAGGAAATGAAAGCAGAACCATTATCAGATACAAAAGTAGGACATCCAAACCTTGTAGTGATCCTTTCCTCTAAGAACTTAATGACAATTTCAACAGTGCAATTCTTAAAAGCTTGAGCTTCTGACCACCGAATACAGTAGTCAATCACAGTTAGAATATACCTGTGTTGTGCTGAGGAGGGTGGGTTGATGGGACCAATGAAGTCAAGTCCCCACATTGCAAAAGGTCTCACCTCGGTAACCGGCTGTAAAGGCATGGCAGGGTTCCTCTCCCTCTTTGCCGAAGTTTGGCAAATATGACAAGTCTTCACATGCTCATGAGTGTCCTTGAATAGGGTTGGCCAATAATATCCTACCCTTAGTATCCAGTGTGCTGTGGCCAAATCCGATCCATGTCCAGTTCCCCACTTATCGTGAAAGTGCTCCAAAATATTTCTAGCTTCTTCCTTCCCAACACACCTTAAATATATTCCCTCATGATTTTGTTTATACAACACTGCTCCTTGTAACATATATCTCTTACTCTTGAACTTCAATGCCCGCTTTTGTACTGGATTCAAATGTGATGGACATCGGTGATTTAACAAATAATTAATAATGTCTTGGTACCATTCATCAGGACGCACATCCTCCAATTCATATACTTGTTGTATAAGTCCAGGTCCCTCTGACGCCATTGTTTGTGCCAGCTGTTGGCCTCTAACCAACTTCATTGGTTGAATTTCTACATCATATTCCTAGATAGTGGCGACCCACTTTCCTCTTCTTTCTCCAAGTTCACTTTGCATTAATAGGGTCTTCACTGCTATGTTGGGCACTATTGCATATACTTTACTTCTCAAGATGTAGTGTCTGAATTTCTTCATTGCCTTTACCAAGGCATAAGCTTGTTTCTCCACATTTGGGTAGTTCAATTCGGCTTCTCGGAAAGGAGCACTCATGAATGCAATCGGATGCTCTTCACCTTCTTCATTTTTCTGAGTTAAGATGGTTGCACAAGCATGATCAAAGACAAAAGAATATATGTTGAATGGCCTCTCATAATCTGGACTCACTAAGACTGGTGCATTAACAATAGCTTGTTTTATCTCTTCAAAGGCTTTCTTTGTTGCTGTTGTCCAATACATTTTTGCATCTTTTTTCAACATGTCATTCATTGGCTTTACTATCTCTGCAAATGCTGATATGAACTTTCTTACGAAATTGATCTTTCCAAAGAAAGACTTCAGTTCTTTCTTGCTGGCTGGAAGGACAAGCTTGGAAATAGCCTCCACTCTCTCTGGATCTATCATGATTCCTCTTTCTGAAATTACATGCCCCAAAAGTTTTCCCTCCGTTACTCCAAACATACATTTCTTTGGATTCAAAGAAACTCCGAATTTCCTACATCTCATGAAAACTTTCCTTAAATCCAAAATGTGATCCTCTCTATTTTTCAAAAATACTGTGATATCATCCATGCAGATGATGATACACTTATCTTTTAAGTCCTTAAAGGCATAATTCGTAGCCCTCTGAAATGTTGCACCAACGTTGATTAGGCCAAAAGGCATCCTCCTGTATGCAAACGTTCCCCACTTGGTGGTGAAAGCCGTTTTCAATCTATTTTCTTCTTCTACTATCACTTGGTTATACCCTGAATAGCCATCCATGAACGTCATCATTTGTGCTCCATTTACCACTTGCAAAACTTCATCTAGTGATGGCAATGGGTAGTTATCCTTCTCTGATGCTCTATTCAAATTTCTAAAATCAACACATAGCCTTATCTCTCCACTTTTCTTTCTATCTGGGACAAGATTGGCGACCCACGTTGAGTGCCTCACCAGGAAGATGATTCGTGCATTTAGCAACTTCTTCACCTCTTGGAAAATCAATGGCTCCAGCAAAGGATTGACTGGCCTCTGCCGCTGTCTAAATGGCTTACTTCCTTCCTTTAATGGGATTGTGTGTGTGATGATAGAAGGGTCATATCTCTTCAAATCTTCATATCCCCAAGCAATCACATCTGGGAACTCTCTCATCAAACTCAGTATATCAGCTTTCTCCTTAGGTGTACAAACTTTCCCAATGTGGACAATTTTGGGACTATCTTCTGTTCCAATATTCACCTTTTCGCACTCATCACCCCCTGTGGGTTGATATGACACCTTATTGAACTGATCCATGTCAAATATTCTCTCTAATTTGATCATTCCATTTGGAATGGTATTTGTCTTTAGATTCATTATCTCTTCCAGATTGAGTTCCGCTTCTTCATCTATTTCTCCATCAATGATTTGTGCTGTGAAGACATCTGAATTGGTCAAGAACTTAAGAATATGCTTATCATCTTCAAATACTTGGAAATTCTTGACATTGTCTAGTACTGATGGGACTGAGGCCAACTCAACTTTAAATTTCTTCAAGCCTTCCAACTTGATTGGTGCTAGCGAGCTTGCAGCTTGCGCAAGAGTGTTAGCCACTTGATTGTTTGCTCTATAGCTAAACTTGATATTGAAGACATCAAAGTCCTCTATCAAATCCCACACTCTGTTTCTATATCTCTTCAATCTCTTGTCATGGCAAGTAAACTTTTGCTTCACTTGCTCAGTCACCAAATACGAATCTCCAAGCACATGGAGTATCTTAGCACCTTTCTTAATAGCACACAAGCAGCCTAGAATTAAAGCCTCATATTCCGCCATGTTGTTGGTGCATGGAAATTGTAATCTATGTGCTGCCAAATATGTTGCCCCTATCGGGCTGACTAATTCAAATCCGGCTCCAGCTCCTTGCTTGGTCTTAGAACCATCAAATCTTAACGTCCATACTCCATCACTTTCTGATTGATCTCTTCGAGAATTCCTAAACTTGTCCAATTCTTCATTCTTTCTCGCTTCCAAGTTAGGTGGTATGATCCGATTCCTTGCTTCACCCATCTTACCACTTTCTGCTTCATCAACTTGTGAAATCTCAATCCTTTGTTTTCCATATTGTTCGTCTTGCTTCAAAGCCCCTGGGACTCTCATCTCCACTTGTTCTAATGCAACCCTGCATAAAGAGCAGGATAATTCTGAATGAAAGGCATTGTGGATTCTACACCAGTTGGGCAATAACAAGTCTCTCACTGACGTTCTGTTACCCAACTCTACAACTTGTCGAACAATTCTTAACACAAAGCTTCTGAAACTCTCAAACATTCCTTCACCCTCGTCCGATGAAGTGTCAGGATCCGACTCAATCAGCATTTATGTTGACTCCTTTGCTTCACTTATGATATTCAATGTCAACACTTCAACTTTCTTAGGCCTATAGACACCCATGCCTGATTCTGCAAACAACACTTCATTTGGTTCCCCATATTCAGTAACTTTCAATCTTAACCTTGGGGTGCTTTCAATCTTGATTTGGTTGGCTAGCCCTCTCCATGGGAGCCACATGTGAGAAAAGTCAATTGCCATGTATCCATTTAATCTTCTGGACCAATCCCTTCCTAGGATCAAACCATAGGAATCGGCGACATCCACCACTGAAATATCTATCATGTGCTCCATCCTTGGATCAGATGCCAACTGCATATGTATATTGTGTAATTCACCCACCACTGGGACCTCAGTCTTGTCCAGTTGAGTAACCTTCTTGTTTGATCCTAAGGGTGTGATTCCCAATCTTCTACAAATAGCCAAAGGCATGACATTACTCGAAGCTCCTAAATCTATCAAACAATTATGGAGAAGCTTTCCAAATATTCTTACTGAGATCAAGAATGGGGCTGGTTCATCTTTCCCCTGATAAAATACTACTTGTGTCCTATGTAATTGCTTAGGCTTTGTCCCGAAATCTGTTGGTTGGACAGCCTCTTCTACTTTCACTGTTTCATTATTCTTCACTAGATCTTGACTCTCTTGAGTCTGTTGTATCACTGGCATTGATCCTTGAGCCACATAAACCGGCCGAGGCTCTAGTTGTCTGTTGAAATTACTAATGTCTCCATAAGCAACCTCTTGTGTAGAGTTCCTCACTTCATCATATGGAATCCCTTGAGAAGAATTTGTTGTGTTCCCACATGGAACGTCTTGGATCACATGTACTGGATTGGGAGGAGGCCTCCCTGCTGAATGAGTTACTTGGCTAGGTGATGCTGCACTTGGAGTGTGAGGCCCTTGTGACTGGTTGTCCTTCAAGCTATTAAGGAAAGTATCCCTTCTCTCTGTCACTTTCAACAATTCAAACAAAGGGAGACTAATTTTGATCTTCTTCATCTCCTCTGTCACACTCTGTCCTAGTCTCTTCAACTCATCATTATTCACTGAATTGTTTACCATCCTTCCTTTGTTTATTTCTTGTGATGTCACGGCACTTTGCGACCCTTGAACATTTTGATTACCTTGTTGTATACTCTGCTGAGGATTCTGTTGTCCATTGCCCTGATTGTGATTCCCTTGTCTGTATTCAGGTGCATCCCTTGGAGGATTTGGTACATTACTCACATTGGGATGTGGAGGAGTATTAAAATTGTTTGGAGGCACTGAGGATGTGAAGGGTCCATCATTCCTCTTGTTATTATGATTCCTTTGATAAAACCTTGCGTTGCTCGCTAGCTGTTGAAATGTTTGATTCCCACCTATCCCTTGAACTAGAACAGAATCACCCAATGGTGGGAAAGAAAAATCTGACCCATTAATGAACCCATTTTGATCTATCACTTCACTTATTGGTCCATTAGCTGACTCGGGAGGGAATCTCCCTTGATGTTCCTCATAAGCCTCAAACTCTGGTGGAAATGCAACCTCTTCAAAAGTCAAGCACTCTGGATAACTTGGGGATGGAACAATCTCATATCCTGTGACCTTAATCTCTTCTTAATTCATTGACTCATCCACTACCTTCTGAAATAAATTAGATGCTCTTTTGAACTCAGCACATCCTAACTCTGAATGCTAATCAATCTCATGGAATCTGCAATATTGGGACAAGGCAGACTCAGCCAAAAATATTCTCTCCACTGGCCTACTATCTGTTGGAGCCTGACTATCAAGTGGCGACACCACATTTCCGTTGTTCGGCCCAGTGTTCCATGTCCTCTTTTGACTAGATTGATTGTTATACCCTTGGTCTTGTGATTGACTACCACCTTGATGGTTGTTGTTCTGATTATTCCTTTGATAACCACCGCCTTGATTATTTGTCTGAAAATCTCCACCTTGGTTGTTTCTTTGATAATCTCGGTCTTGATGATTCCTCTGGTATCCTCCATCATAATTATTTCTTTGATACCCTCCTTGATAATTTCCACTTTGATAGTTATTTCCTTGGTAATTCCCTTGATAATTTCCTTAATTGTTTCTTTGAGTGGACTGGAGTTGATTATTTTGATTCCTCAAATAAGTCACCTCTATGGACAACTTCTTCACTTGCTCAATCAGATCCTTTATTTCATCCTTCTCCTCTTGTGTTCTTGTAGATGAACTCGCACCTTGTAGATAAACTGGCATTAATGGTGGTGCTTGAGACAATGGTGGTCCTGGGTGTACCACAAGCTGATTTGTAGGTGTCTGATATGGAAGCGGTGGGATTGGTTTGTTGGGATATCTAACACCTTGGGGTTCCAATCCTTGTTGACCTAACTGCTTTCCTATTTCAATTGCTTTAGCATAGGTTTCATTCAGTGTTGTAAGGTGAGGATTCGCCATCCTTGTAAACATAGCAGTTTGACTATCTAGGGCACTATAGTATGCTTCCATAGCAGCAGCCTCTGAAATTGTGTAAGGGGCTTGTAGTCTTGTGTAAGCCTTATGGAAACGATTGTTGAAAGAACTTATGGACTCCTTATCTTTTCTCCTGATATCCACAAACAATCTATGCAACTCCAATGGTGTGGTAGGCATGCCAAATTTTCCTATAAAAGCATCTCTGAGTTGAATCCATCCCGTTATGGATGACACTGGCAAATTGACAAACCAATAGTAAGGCTCTTCCGCCAAAGAGTAAGGGAAAAGCCTACATGCTACATCTTCATGCTGAATCCTTCTGTTGCACAATGCATCTTCAAATACTTTGATATGCTCCTCAACTGTACGGTTGGGGTCATTGGCGAAGAACTTAGAGCAAAATCTTGACGGATTCTTCGGTAGGTCATGGTACTGTTGAAACAAGATGGGTGAGGCATTGTTTTGAATCCATGGAGGTTGTTGTTGTGGTGGTGGTGGTTGATGAGCCATCGCAACTTGACTAGCTTGAGCCTGAGTTGGCTGAACTACTGGGGTTGGTATACTTAAAGTTTTTGGAACTTGAGTTGGACTACTTGAGGAACTTGCTAGACTTGCAGTATTAGCTACCCAATGATTTCTTCCTTTCTTATGAAATTGCAATTCAACTAAGTCTTCCTCTTGGTGTGGTGTAGACCTCCGTACCCTTTGCTTCCTATCTAATTGTAATTTCTCAAACCTTTCGGGAGAGAAAGATCCAATTCTTTTATCCAGCTTGATCACAATTCAATATATTTGACCTTCCCAAACTGGCTCTTCTTCAAGGGTGAGCTGAGCTAGTCTATGAGCTTCTCTCTCTCTTTGGATCCTTTCTACTTGTTCTCTTTCCCACCTTTGTCGAATCTCAATTTCAACCCTTTGTCGTTCCCTTTGGAATTCAATGCCTACTTGCTCTTCTTGATCCAAGATAATTCTAGCAAACAGGTAATGTGTGTCGCTCTCTTTGTTATTCCAAATGAACTCTCCCAAATCAAAAATGATATCTCCTTGATTCCAATTAATTCCTAGTCCTGGTTGTCCAACTGGAAAATTAGCATAAGAAGGCAGTACCATTTTAGTTCATCCCTCTACTTCCACTTCCACCTTCACCACCATTCAAAAATAACTCTAGCACCCTCCTTTCTTCCTCACGTTTCCTTTCAAGTTCTCTTTGACGCTCTAACTCCCTTTGAACTTCTCTCTCAATTCTTTCAACCTTTTCTTCTTCTTCTTCTAACACAAAGGTCACTCACATATACTCAAGTGCACTTCTCTTAACTCTCCAAGCCAATGAGTTCAATCCAGAAATAATATCCTCTTGGTCGTCTTCAAATCCAAGATTAGGTTGCAAGACAGGCACAACGTTTCTAGGCTGAAGCACCATCTTTCACCATGGTTAAATATCAACAACCCCTCTTCAATTTCTTCTGTCACGCTCCAATCTTTCTTGAACCTCTCTTTTGATTCTTTGAGCTTTCTCTTCTTCTTGGTCCAAGATGTCAGCAATGTGCAAGTACTCCCGACCGTTTACCCTTTGGTTCCAAGCGAAGGAATGGAATGTCAAAATAATGTTGTCTTGGTGAGACTGCCAATTGTCCTTAGGCTATCGCGGTTGAGGAAGCCCCATTCTTCATCATGGTTGGATATCAACAAATTCCCAAAGAAACACAATTTTGGCCCTCCTAGCGCCAAATAATGTTGATGTTAGTTTTTTACCACTACATAACATATAGCAATTGAAATACTTGATACAGCGTACCAAACACTCAACCCTCTCTTGAAAAGTATATAAGATACTCCAAGGTTCCTTACACCTACGGATACTAACTCAGTTATAAAAATGTGATTTGCTGGTAATCACTTCGGCGAGCTTACGTTGTTCTTTCGAGGATGTCAAATTCTTGATGATGATGATGGGACTTAGCTTTGCAATGTATACTCAATGATTTTCCAATTTATATTACTTCCAACTTTGTTCTTCAAACTTTCGAACTTCAACTTCTCAACTTCAAATTTATGTCACTTCTAACTTTGCTTCTCCAAACTCTCACTACTAAACTACTTGGTTACTTTACTTCTACTCCTACCGAATGGAAAGATTGGCAAATGGACGGGGATCAAACCAAATGAAAGCTTGCCAGCGGCGTTACCTCCATGGATGCAATGATTCAAAGAGAAACAAGACTAGATTACCACACAAAGCTCCTCAACAAACCGCCAAGATGCTAGTGGCCTAGTATAAAGATCCCTATCAAACATTTACCAACATCACCATACAACTAGCCATCTATCTCTACTCTTACTTCTAACACTTACTTGAAAATGAAAATTTACTCTAACAACTCAATGAAATCTAACTTTAACTATTGGAAGTAGAAACCATGCAATAACACCAAGTGTTCTTAATCACCATGCAAGACACAACAATGATAAGAAAAGCAATTTTGATATTATATTAGCAACAATTTTCTTCAACCCTTTACAAATGAGAGTACTTGGCCTTATATAGAGGCTCAAAATTACGAGTGGCCAAGATTAAGAGGCAAAATCAAGGGCCAAGATTAAACCTTACAAACCCTAATTATGGTTACCATCTTTCAACCAATTACATGAGGGCACCAACTTTGTGGGCCAATGAGAAAATTGCAATAATTTGTCAACCAATGAGAACATAGGACACTTGGCATGATTTGATTGCATGCACATGAAATTGTCACCTCATCTACCTTATCTTATAAATTTATTTAATCCTTGAGATGAGGTGAAGCCTTGGATGCTTGAGCTTGTCCTTAGAGACTTTCTCATCACCACTTGAACTTGCTTGTACTTGATGTCCTGACCTCGAAAGGGTGAGGTCTCCATGCACTTGGGGTAATCTTGCCTTGACCTTGGTGGCTTGCCTGGATGTGAACCTTCTTACAATTTGAGAGCCTTGCTCTTGGCCACCGCCTTGAAATCAAACTTGACCCCCCTCAACCTTTCATCTCGCTTCCCTCTTTCATTATCCTTGCCATCCTAAACCTTTCATGGTCTTCTCTAACCTTCTCACTTGAATTTGATTTGCATGCACCCCCCTCTGCTTGAATACTCTTGAGTTTTGGGGCGCCTGTCCTGGCTATATCTCCACAATCCACCCACTACTTGATTCGAAATAATCATTAAGTTCATCAATTGCCTCCTTACTAATGTTTTCCTCCTTGGTTAACCCTTGAATATCCTCAACTGTTCTAACTCCCACAACCATAGTAGTGCAGTGCATCTCCCCAAAATTGAATTTGGTTCGACTAGCAAAGCATCACCAATAATCTTGCAACTGAATCGAAGAGATAGGACCCCATGTAGAATTGTCTCTGATTTTGTACTATCTAAGTTGCAACTCTAAATTCATGCTAATGATCCTAATCCAATCAATCCTTCCTTTATCATTTCCAATGCCTTCAATAAAATAAAACATCCAAGGATCAAACTATGTACCTTTTGCATAGCCTAAGATCCGACTGAGAAGCACGATGAGGTCGCTGCACTCTGACTTGTATTCTATTTGCTGCTGGGGTAGACTAAACACTTCCTTGCACAAATCCATACTTATTGATCCTCTTTGCCATAGGGGACTGGCTGTCTCTCAACCTCTCTTAATTGAATCATATCAAGGGTACCAATGTTGGTGTCTCCAACGTGTATCAATTTCGAGCAAAAATTGGAATTGGGTATCATGAGTTCTTTGTCTCCTATTTTAGCATTAGTTCCTTTGAGTCGCTTGCTTGCATTGGCATCCGTCATCCTAAACACTTATCACTCTCCGCCTTTCTACAATGATGGTGAAACTACACTTATCACTCCAAACTTCCTCTTAATGAAATGGAAACTACACTTATCACTCCTCGCCGTTACCTTAAGAGATGAGCTACACTTATCACTCCAATCTTCTCCCTACTGATGAAATGATGAAGAAAACTACACTGATCACTCCCCGCCTTTGCCTTAAGATGGACTACACTTATCACTCCAATCTTCTCCCTAAGGGTGGGACTACCACTTATCACTCCCCGCCGTTTCCCATGAAATGGGCTACACTTATCACTCCAATCTTCCTCCTATGATGATGAAATGATGGAATGCAAGCAAGAACTTTGGGAAAAAAACTAATCAAGACAATCGAGTAATCAACCCACTAACCAAACTTCTAACTCTACTTTTGAAACTAGTCTTCAACACTTAGCAATAATACCAATGAAATGAACAACTAAGAAGAAAGGAAAAAGATAAGCCACTCACCAGTCATGAAATTCTGTATACTTTCTTGATGTACTTGCCTTAGCTTGATCACAACTCCACACTTGTCCGGATTCTGAAAATATGGCCTCTAAGTATAGATCAAAACTTCTTCCTTCAAATATCTTTCAAAATCTGAGATGAGGTCTCAAACAATTAAACTCAACCTCCAATAAAATCTGGAATTGCACTCCAAAACAACAATCTCTCTTCTCCAAAATTCTGAGACTAAAATATTGCAACTTCAATTTTCGGATCTGTATAAAAATGTGGTGGAAAAGGCCTTCAAAACTTCAATTTTAGATGCCAAAATGCATGAGAAGGGGCCCCTACATTATATCCAATAAGTTCCTGCCTTCTTCTTGACTGAAAATGCCAAATTTAGGCCCCAAATTCGCCCTCGAATTGCTATGAATTTACTCCAAAACGCCCAGGTCTGAGGTATGAACAGGGCTGCCACTGCTATAATTTTGCTTGATGCTGGACCTCCAACCTTCGAACCTGCTCTTCTTTTCAAAATCGCTGCCTTGGAGAATGGCTTTGGACGCCAAAATACATAGAATTTTGCTGCCTATTGTTGACTGAGTTCGCTCCTAAAAAGAGAGAGCAGAGAACTGATTTTGTTTGGTGAAAATGAATAGTGGAGCCTCCCTTTTATAGCCGCTGCCCTAGCCTATTTCCAAGGCCAACCCCCTACCAAAATGGCAAAAAAAAATTAAATTAGCAAGAAATCTAGGCCGACCCTGCAAAGGAATTAAATATTTTCGATTTTGGAAAATAAAATCATTAAATGCATTCGAAAATCAATAAAGGATGGACCTAAATTATTTTAAAATCATTGAATCTTGACTTAGATTGACACCTTCTCCAATCCAAACAAAAATATTGACCAAACCAAATTCAAAAATGCCAAATGATGCCTTGAAAATCGAAATTAATTATTCAGTCCAGATTTTCGAAAGTTGTAACCAGCATTTGAATTATCCAATGAAAATCGAAAATTGTTCCCGAATGATACAAATTGGATTGGATTAAAATTGAATTGGCTTGCTAAACACAAAGATCGAAAATTTTGCCAATAGGAAATTTGAAAATTGAAAGGAAAAAAGGCATTCTCAGATTTCGTAAATCCATCAAATTTTTAACAATTAAATCACCAATCGAAATTCAGTCCTCAATACTTTGCCAAAATTTGAATTTGAAAGCGACCAAATGCTCTTTGCAAAATTTGACTTGAATCTAAGAAATGGCAAAGAAACAATTATGATTTTGATAATTGATTTCACTTAGAATCGAAAATCAAAGTGACATGAAGAAGATTGATCATCAAATTTACAAACCCCATAAAATTGTTAAAACATGAAATCATGAAGATCACATATATTTTCCTTTCAAAAAATTCAATCCTTCAAGCACCAATGATTTTCAAACTTTAACAAAGCATTCACTTTGCCAATATAAGTCAAATGAAACCGAAGCCACATTACTTGCAAATTAAAACCCATTGCCCTAAGAAAACTTATTGTTTCATCAGTATTTTTGAAATCAATATTTCATTGCAAGCCAAACCAATCAAACAATCATCGGGACCAAGGCAATCACACGAGGTCGAGCAAGGCAAAAAAGTCTAAGTCTGAAATTTTAAAGTGGGGGTCCCCATGGAATGGGGCGATGTTGTAAAAACCTCACAACAAATTGCTCCAAAAGTAACAATGCCCCTTCGGCGCAAATGTTGACTTCTATATAAAATGACTCCAAGGAACTCTGATTTCTTCATCTTGCAATTTCAACCCTGGAAGGTTTTCATCCTCAGATTAATTGAACCAAAATCCAAAGCTCCAACAGGAAGAGGAAATCAGAAAATAGAATGTTCAATTTATAGATTAAAATAGCTCTAATATATCGCCGATAAGTAAAATTATCGCGATAAGTTCAGCATCGCGCGAAAATATGTTACTTTATCGCAGATTACTTATCTCCGCAAAGTTCCAAACTTATCGCGGAGAAAACATGAAGTTATCACCGAAATATTGGCAATATTTAGAAAACTTATCGGCCACAGTCTGCTTATAGGGACTGACAGCCCAAAAAGAGGCATTTACATTTTCGTGTTTGCAAATTGGTGTTTAGAGAGGAAAAAAATTACCGATATTTTCCCAATAAGTTGCCGATTTATCTCTGATATTTTACCAATAATTTTTTTTTGCCCTCAGCAATAAGTTGCCGATAACAATATTTTGAACTATGGTTTAATCAATATGCCTCCTCCTTGCTTGACCTCTCTTAAAATTTGTCTTCCTCTAAAAGAGATAATTCTTCAAATTTCCTACAGTACCTATCATTAATATCTGAGAAAAAATATTTAGTTATAAGAGACCTTATTTTGTAGTTCAGTTTTCTTGAAGCCCTCTTTATTCTAATTACATTTTATAACAATTAGTGGCCCCTTTTAAGTTATGACATTATAATCCTCTTGAGCTATTACTGTTCTCCCATTCTTCTAGTGCTAAGGCCGAGGGAAATGAATGATAGAATGTTTGGGATTCAACTTGGCTTACTTTAGAAAGAGGACATCACACAAGGAACTTAGTATATTTGTATTGTGTGTTCCAATGTCTAGATTTTTATCGATTTGTTGCCATAAATATACATGATGTTCTTGCAAAGAAGACAAAGAGGACCTTTAGGCATCTTCCGAGGAAAACATCCATAAATAGTATGCTAACAAACATCCAATTGTTGATTTTTGTAGCTCGAGAGGTGTTTGCATGTTGAGTTTTTGTAACTTGGACAGACACTTCTGCATAAGTGTGGTGTCTACACATGCAAAAGTCGTCCAGTTAATTTTCTATGCACAAAGCTCATGTACAAAGTGAAAAATTTGAAATCTATAATGAAAAAACACATTAATTATATTTTTAGTTAATGTAGGCTTATTTTATCTCTAAGAGCTAAATTTAATTTGGAGATCTTGGGTCACCAAAGGATTATAAATTGGAGTGTGGAGGAAGAGCTAGAGACATCAAGTAGAAGAGAATTTCTAGGAGAAGCTGAGGAAGGAGGGGAAAGAAAATTTCAGCAAGGGAAGCAGAGGCAATTCTTCTTGCAGATATAAATTGCTACTATAATTCCTGTTGTAATTTCGCAAATTCTTTCGTGAGCACAATTTTGGTTGGCACCAGTTGAAGATTCAGTGAGAGTGAGTAGCCAGGAAGAGAAAGAAGATTGTGACTATGGCAAACTTGTCATCTATTATATGAGTTCTTGCTTCTGAAGGTGAATAAGCGTGTGTTTGCAGGTTTTTCCCAGTTTTAGGGGTGTATCTGTGTTATTTTGTTATTGGTTTCATGTGAATTTGCTTCTGCTGTTAAATAACCCAGCGTATTGACTGTTACAATCAGATAGATCAAAATTATTTTTCTGTTTTAAAAAATTTGTTGAGCAATTAATCTGCAACTGAGTTATAAAAATTAACACCGATACCAAGACTAACCCTATAAAACAGCAACTGAAGTTTTCAGAGAATGCAGGGAAAATTAGTATGCCAGGACTAGCAAAAACATAAATACTCAACGACCAAGCCCAAACACAAAATAGCAAAATCCTACACCCCAAATATTGAACAGGTCTTCGCGAAACACTAGCTAGAGAAGTCGTGATTGTCACCCTGCATTTCCCACCGAAAATAAACCAAAAAGAAAAGGAAAAGAACAAAATATGTAGAGCTAGCTAAAACCCAATACCACGAACGGCCAAAGAAAACCTTACCTGGATTTATCTAAAACCTTAGCTGACAAGAAAAAGCCACGACCTCCATTATTAATCTCATAAATTATTTAAAAATCAATTTTCAACAAAAACAGCAAATCAATCACTGTAGTTGACGCATATAAACAATGAAGACAAAAAACCCAATTTACCTGTCAAGCGGACTCTGTTCAAAAGAATTCAATGGTGCCCTTTTACTCTGTAATGCGCGGTCGACGAGAGCCAAGCGACACTTCTTACTTTTACCGTAAGAGTCTGCATCTTTAAAAAGCAATTCATGACCAGTTTCCAAACATTTGAGTCTTCCGTTACCTAAATCTTCGTAATGGACCTCTCCGAGAAGCCCAAAACCCTCTTTTATTTCAGGGTTTGGAGAGCTTTCTGCCTCCATAGCTTTCTCTGATCCCACAGTGATGTTCTCGTTCTGCTGCTCCTCAAGCTCTCCCATTATTATGTTTTCCTACGGTCGGTGTGTGTTTTCCTGTGGCTATATATACCTAGTCACTAAGACGTGTGTTTCATAGACTTCTCGATCTCCTATAAATTTTAAATTTATTATGTACGTATGTCTGATTTTTCTTTTTAAAAATAATAATAACTAGCACTTCCATTTATAAGAGGTGCAATGGTTAGGTCGATAGCGAAATATACATTGTCTAATGTACCAATGTACTTTACTTCTTTCTTTCTTCCTCCTCCTTCTCTTTCTTATTGTCTTTTCAATATAGGATGTAAAATACAAAGTTTTGAAATTCATGTTGAATATGAAAGATATTATATTCACACGATATTATGGATTGTCATTGTCTACTGAACAATTTAGACTATGTTACGAGAGTTAGGATTTGGTTCTACTATGGGGTATTTAGGACAATAGAACATAATTCACAAAATTATGAAATACTATGCTAAGAATTAGGAAACAACAATCAAAGGAAAACTATCAAGTTGGATAATTGAAAACTTTTAGCAATGACTGCAAAAGCAAAGAAAAACTAGGGAAACCTTGAAAACATGTCTCAATCTCGTCTGTAAAATTCATCAATTACCACTCTTTTGTTTGTAAAATCATAAATTTTCTTAGAAAGTGTTGACCCTATTATTAAATTCATTATGTGTAAATTTTGTAGTTTAAATGATTATAAATGAAAACACAATATTTAAAATTAAAATTAGAGCAAATAATTTAAAATTTGTCTTATTTTTTATTAATATGAACCACTAAAATACCTATAAAGAAAAAACATAATATTTAATGCTTCTGAAATGGTAAATCAATTTAATTCAAATGGTGATGAGAAGAGAGGGGGCAAATGGGTTGCAGCACTGGTCATTGCCCAAAACTATGTTTCCCTTAATTTATTGGACATTTTGATTCTTGGTTGTAAACAAGGAGAAATTTGGGCAGTGCTAAGGTCTAGTCTTTTCGATATAGCACTTTCCTTCCATGCTACTGAGGTAGTTTTCCCTCTAGAAGACTTACTTCTTAAGACTCCAGTACTACTAAATGAATTCTATTATATTTCAGGCAGTTGTTCATACTTTGATCTTGTCCCAAATTCAAATTTTAATTTTCAATTGTCAAAGGATGTTGTGCCCGGAAAAGAGAATGGGGTGCCCAAAGGACAAAAATGGATTTGGAGTCCATTCCATTGAACTCAGAATGCACCTACATCATTTTCACACACATTAGTCTCCTCACTTTAAACTAATAACACAACGATGCATAAGGAGCTTGCCTACCCACAAAAACTAATAAACCAAAGATAATGCAAAGATTCCCATGACATCAGTTACGACTTCCAGATTAAAGCATTAGCCAATTTGTAGCAAACCCAGAGGTGATGGAGATCACCAAAATTTTATGCACAAGAAAGGTGCAATTAAAAGAACAAAATAAGAAATAATAAAGATAAAAAATCACAAGTAAAATCTCACATATGAATAGAACTTTTAATACTTTTTAAAACTATTTATATATTAATAGTATCAGATTTCCACAATCCATTTCAAATGTTCATGTGCGTTTCTGGATTTGATTGTGTATGTTTTTAAGCATCGACATTTTGGATCACACTCTGTGATCCATCATCAAGAAGAGAAAGTGCAAGAATGTAAAAATAAAGATGCTTTTATAGTTTTCTGAGCCTTTTCCTCTCCTTACATCTCTTGAGATAGGCTTGGTCTTTTATATTTTTATGAGCCTTTTCCTCTCCTTATATCTCTTGAGATGGGCTTGGTCTGCATCTTTATTTTTATATTCTTCCACTTTCTCTTCCTGATGATGGATCACGGAGTGTGATCTGAAACGTCGATGCTTAAAAACAAACACAATCAAATCCAGAAACGCACACATGAATATTTATATATTATTAACAAAAAGATGACTTAGATACCAACTATTTGGTTTTAGGGAGATACTGATTTTTTTTTATAGGTAAGAAGATTTTAATTTTCAAAACAAAATTTTCTATGTGGGGTTTCAATCATTAGATGTTTGTTGAGAAATCCTTCTACATGTAATTTCAAAAGACTATTTCTCCATTGAATAATTATTTTGGTGCTAAATTCTAGAAGAGGTTATTTACACTTTTCCAAAACTATTATAATTTTTACTCATTACATCCTAGCTTTGTTTGTGCTACAAAAAATTGCATGTACATTGAACACTTTTCTCAAGTTGCAGTCTACAAACTATTGCATGTACTTGAACACTTATTCTCAAGTTGAATTCTAAACAATGAAGCGGGCTTAAATAACATAAATGATTTACTGATATTTTTATGTATTTTTTTTCCTACATTAAAAACTACCTTCCATAGTCCTTTCTACTCACTAAAACAGCTTCATATCTGCACAAGTCATACAATTTTTTAACCTTTTCGTTCAGTATCATTCAATAGAATACTCATTTTATTTGCCACTTCAACAAATTGGAAACTCATAATCTTTGGTCTGAAAATTGGTGGAATAGATCTTCACTGCATCAAATTGGTTAACAGAAGCTTTCAAATAAAATTTATTTAATTTGCGCATGGTTCTCACGAACCTAGGCATCAATATCTTTATTTTATTGATTTATAAGATTGGATTATGCATTTTGTTTCCTTTAACATTAACAAGATAAAGATAATCTTCCCAATCATTAGGCTAGTCCATCTCATCTCATATTACTGATTACTATAAGCCAAATCTGATACAGCCTAGTAAATACTTGCCTTCTCTTTTTTGATAAGTGAAGTGGCAAACCGTAAATTATATGTCCATTAAAAAATTTTGATAATTAAATTAACAAAGCAAGTTGGGTGACATGCCAAATACTTTAGCAAATCTAAAAGATAAAATAACCAAAGCAACTCCATCGAGGGCAAAAAAGTAAAGAGATGTTATATTGTATAACTGAATGATGCATTTAATAGGTCTCATGGTCTATAGGAAATTAGAAATCATTGTCATCAATAACTAATTGACTCGATTGAATTGGAGTTGCATATTCAGCTTTTCTGCACATGCTAACATCTATGTTATGAACCTAGATGTGATGACCTTTATTTCTAAAATAATATTGGAACAACTTTAGAAGATAATTCATGAATCATTGTAAAAGAATGTACAAAGCATTAATGCAGGAGCCACTACAGTGCTAGCGAACATTCACCCCAATATTTCATTCTTCCATAAAAAAGAACAAGTACTTTTCCTTATTACTTAGGAGCTTCTATGGGATAAAACCATAACAATAGCTTTCTTAACAGCAACACTGTATTTGAAAATAAATTGATGCACCAAAGGAATCATGTATCCATAAAAGAATTGTTCCTAAAATGTGTAGCCATACATATTCAAAGGAATTTACTATGACACATTTCCGCAAAGGATCCAAAGGTGACAACTTTAGGAATCCCATAAATTATTATAGGTAAATATAATCATAGTTTGAAAATTGCAAAATATATTACATTAAAAATAAAAGAGTTGAACTTAGTGAAAATTCTCACTTGAAAACTCTCCCACAAAAAAATAGTATTCAAACATGTAATATCAATATATGGAGGGTCAAATGGCTTTCTTTATCAGGTAAAATTCTTCTTATTAGATCAGTTCTTTTTGCTATTCCTAATTATTTCATTTATGTGCTTCATGCTCTAGCATCTATGATTAAGAAAATTAGGCAGATCATCACCAATTTCCTTTGGAGTGGTAATATGTCAGGTCAAAGGAAAATTCTCTTAATTTCATTAAATGATATGATGTTTGAGAAACAAGGGGGGGGGTAGGCCTGCATGATCTCACACTCTGAAACAAAGCTTATGGGGGTAAGTTGGTTTGGCATATGTTGAAAAATCCAAATAGCATGTGGTGTTTAATTAAGCAATCAAAATATCTTGATTCTATGGATCCCATTCGTATTATTTCAACTTCCAATCTTCCCCAAGGATCTGAGGTGTGGAAATTTATGTTTAATTCAAGGGAAGTTATTACCAATTATGTATTTTGGGAAGTTAATGATGGTTAGTGGGCTTGTTTTTGGGAAGATTCGTGGAACGGTCTTCCTCCTCTTGTCAATATTCAGGAGTTTGCAGAGTCTATCCGTATTTTTAAGTCCAATTGGGGTGAAAAAGTTTGTAATTATGTGGAACAGGTGGATCCTTATTCACAACAAGGATCTTGGAAAGACCCTTATGTTCTTCCTATTCCTAACTCCACTATTAAACTTTTGAAGGAGACACTAATCAAAAGACAAGTGTTTCTGCATGGACATGAAGATGAAGTGTTTTGGGCCCCAACTCAAGATGGTTACTATTCAGTTAAGGCAAGTTATTTGGCTCTTAGGAGAGAGGTGGATTCTAGGATTAAAAGAAGAGCATTTTCATTTTGTTGGAATGACTGCACTTTACCTAAAGCGGGTTGTTTTTCTTGGCTAGCCCTTAGAAAGCATCCCTTAACTAGTGACAGATTGGAAAAATTTAATATTGATCAGCGGTTTAATTGTCTCTTTTTCCAGCAAGAACTTGAGGATGTTGATCATGCTTTTCTACAATGTGAGTTTGCACAAAATTGTTGGAAATTTGTTCTTAGGAAGTTGAATTATTCAATGTCGCTTCCTTACTCACTTTGGGACCTTTTTGAGTCTTGGCCATTATTATTTTCATATTCTCTTCTTGCTTCTATTTGGAAATGTGTGCCATCTCTAGTGGTTTGGACCTTGTGGTGGGAAAGGAACAAATGGATTTTCAGACACTCCCCCTCTTCGGTTGGTGATGTTCAGGGAATTATTGAAAAATCAATTTATGAACTGGTCTCAGTAAACATTAGAAATAGCTCTTCCCATATTTTTTTCTCCAATTGGGATAATATTGTACTCAAGGAGTGGAAACATATCTCTCTCCCAATCTTTCTCAATATTATTGGGGGCTTGAAAGTGGATAGATCTATAGTTAAATGGTTGCCACCAGAGTATGGAGTTATTAATATTAACTTTGATGGAGCTTCTCAGGGTAATCCTAATATTTCAGGTATTGGAGTGTACTTGTGGAACACAATGGGTTCCCAATAGCTCTAAAACTCTTTGTTATTACATTGGGAACTAATAATGTTGTGGAAGCCTCTACTTTACTTCAAGGGTTAGTACTTGTAGCTTCTTTGAAAAATTCTCAGGTCCATGTGGAAGGTGACTCATTGATTGCCATCCAAGCTTACATTAACAGAAAAGTGTTGAATAAAAATTTGGCTTATATTTTCAAATAGGTTTGGAGGCTTATTAACACATTTGAAAGTTATGTTTTTTCTCATACTTCCCGAGAAGGTAATCGAGTTGTTGATTATCTTTCAAACTTGGGTTGTGATGGCATTGTTGTAGACATGTATGATGTGGCCAGTACCCTTTGTACTCAGTCTTGTGCATGAGAACTTGGAGACATGAGGCATGAGCACAAGACTGAGTACAAATGTGCAAGAGGCATGAGGAGACATGGAGATTCAATTGGCAAAGTTTTTTTTTTAGACCATTCCAAGAGGACTTGGAACAATTTCAAAGTCGAGGAGTATGGTGCAGGGGCACCAAGATCAAAGGCAAGAGCTATAGAGTGCATGAGGGTCTATGGTGGATCCTTAGGTGGATAGGAAGAAAAATGGCCTTCAAGGGTCATTAAAACATGTAATAAGAATTCTCATGGTCTTGAAATCTTATTTTGATCACATTGTAATCAAAGCTTTAATGTAAGCCTTAATGGCATTATTGAGTCTAAAAGGTACCTAGGGGTCACTAGGAATGGATTTGGATTGATCCTAGGTTAGGGGTGGATATAAATGACCTATAAAGGTCTTGAATCATGTAATAAAGCTATCAAAGCCTCTAAAAGATGTAAAAGGCACTAAACATGCAATATTTTGTAAAATTGCCAACATTGGCAATATAAGCCAAAATGGGCTTAATGGAGTCATGTAGGGGGTTCAAAGGGTAGATATGAGTTTTGTTTAATGTTTTGTGTTTAATAAGGTCTCAAATGACCATATTAATGTAATGGGATAGTCATGTAGCAAGGAAGATCAAAAACTTGTCAATTGACAACTAAAAGTGTCAATTTGACAACAAAATAAGGTGATTAATGCACAAAGGTGGTTAGAGGGGTAGTTAGAGAGGTTTCATTTGGTTTTTAGAATCTAAATGAGTTTAAAACCTCATTACCACATGTGTGAGACAAGTTTTGGATGGTCAAAATTGTTTGGTAATGTAAGAGTTTTGAAGTTTGAGCAATGAATGCGTTGTTTTCCCTGAAAGTTTGATCAAAAAATCTGAACTTGTAACTGCTATAACTTCATTTTTACAGTACCTTTTGATCTGATTCTTTTTGGAGGTGACAGGGAAATGTTTTAACTTTCATTTGGCATTGGTATGAAGGTTTAATCAATCATTTTGTATTTTTTATATTGACTTTCCTAAAATCTGTTGTAGGTGACAGTTTAAGAGGGGTTTGAGAGTCATTTTGTGAATCTGACCCATTCTACTTTATGTGGTTACTGTGGCTTGTGGAATGGGTCAGGAATATTGTAAAATATGTTCTTTAATCATTCATGTGCCGGGAAGAACCTGGAGTTGAGTTTTTGATGCCCAAGGGTGTGGGATTGAGTGAGAAAGAATGCACAAAAAGGGGTATGTGATTGCTCTAAAGGTGGATTTAGTGTTTTCTCCAAACAAGAGTTGTATTTTATGCTGGAAGTCATCTAATATAACCAAAGTGAAGGTGTTTGAACCATTTTGGGGTTCTAGAGACGTTGAGAAGTAAGATTTCTAGAAAGCCCTAGGGTAAAGGGGCTAGAAAGGAGGGTTTTGTAAAAACCATTGTAGAGTTGATCAAATGACCAAAAAAATTAAATAATCTTTGCATTTGAGACATTTCTTAAGACTTTTTTGAGTTGTTAGGGTCCCAGGGAGGAGGGATATAGGAGATGCTTTGTAAATGGCCTCAAACTAGGCGTAGTTGGCAGACTGAATAGCCAGTTTTGAGAGATATTTCCTAAAACAAGTATATTTGATTTTGAGGTATGTTTTATAGTGGGAAAAAAAGGTCTTTTAATCACCTAATAGTTTGTGAGGTTCTGTGGGAAAGTTTGGAGAAAACAGCAAATTAGTGACTGGCAAGGGCTAGTTGGAACAAGCCTAGAATAGGCAAAACTGTGAAAGTGGAAGAGATGAATTGATGAGAGTGTGTAAGGAGTTGGAACATGTTAGATGGGATATTTTGAGATGATACAAGGTGTTGGGGTCATGGTATGAAGTCAAGGACAAGTTTTGGTATGTTGGTGGCATTAGGTACACTAGGTGCTTTTGGTAACTTAGGAGGGTATTTGAGTTTGAATAGATTGGAGTGGGACAATGAGGTGATGAACCCATGAGCATGGTTATGGAAGTGATCTACTAAGTCAGAGACTTCTATTTGATCCTTGAGTTGAACTCTAATTCCTTGAGTGGATTCCAAGGCATTGTTGAATCCTCAAGTTGAATTGGATTCCTTAAGGGGATAGTGGAAGGCTCTGCATCAAGTGGTATCAGAGCCCAATAAAAGATCTAGTTCGAGGTGAAGATCTGAGATTTTGAAGACCAGGAGTCCTTTGTTGAACCCTTAGAGTTGAATCATCCTCCGAGAGTGTTCCAAGGTGGTGACTCTTCGTTGATAGATCTTGGATTGAAGGTGGGATTAGAGGTTGCTGAGTACAAGAAGATTGGATAGCAGGTACAATGGTTGTCATGGCAGGGAATGAAGATTCAAAGTATATTCAGAGGTCATCCATGTTTAGGACACAATGCAAATGCAAAGGTAAGGTATGTAGGGTTGTTGTTTCTAGTGGTACTCTCACTAATCTTGTTTCAGATGAAATGATTTCTAAGCTGAATATTGAAAAGATAGCACATGGTACACCTTATAGAGTGTATGGAATGAATGATGATCAATGGGTTGATGTCAAAGAACAAGCATATATTTCTTTCAGTATTGGTCCATATTGTGATAGTATCCTATGTGATGTTATGCCTTTGGGTGATTGTCATGTAATTTTGGGTAGAGTGTGGCAAAGGGATGTTAGATCCTTGTATGATGGCAGCAAAAATACTTATGTTATTAATAAGAATGGAAAAGAGTTTGTTATGAGTTCATTGCAGGATGATAAGATTACATGGGGAATGTCAAGGACATGGTTGATGGGAAGAAGAGAGTTCCTAAGGTGTAAGGAACATGAAGGCAAAGAGAAAATGCTGAAGAGGAGTGATGGTGCTTTGGAGCAAATAGCCATCAAGGATGAAATCAAGGTACGTGGTCCATCTAATGGACAAGAGGAAGGGTTGCAGCATATAGGTTGCAAGGATGAGAGTGAATATCATGATAACAAGGTTCAACGATGCAAAGTAGAGGTCAAGAATGAATTTGCTGATAAAGACAAAAAGGAAGAAGCAAAGCTTGATGAAGAAAGAATGATAATGATTGGTACTATTCTATGTCCATTGAAGATTGGGCAAAAAATTTTCACAAAGATAGCCATGAAGGAGAATGGGAAGATAGACACCAAGAAGAAGGTGAAAGGACAAGGAAAATGGCAAATTGATGATGATAAGTTTCTGACAGGGACAGAGGTGTGTAAACATGGTGAAACTAAAGATGAAGGCAGCATAAGGATGATGGGTCATGTGAAGACCAGTTCAAGCATGTGTATAGGGGCAGCCTATGCTAGTATGAAGATATTATTATGTTTTTTGTTATTAAGTTTGTTTGTGTTGCAGGTATATCCTATTGTGGTACAGGTTTATGGCATGATGGAGTTGACAAAGTTGTGTCAAAGTCAAATAACAACAAGGCTATGTTATGGCCTTTTCTTTATAATGATTTGGTCTCTAGATCTAAAACATAAGAAGAAGAAAAGAAGATGTAGAAGGAAAGTACAGGGAACACACCTCCAAAAGGTGTATGAGAACTTGGATAATCAGTGTGGACAGCAAATGGCAAGCATGGATGGGCATGGAAAGGATAAAGATACTGTTGCAAGGCATTCAACAAAGCAAGCAAGCATGGAGCAGCACAAGACTGAGTACAAATGTGCAAGAGGCATGAGGAGACATGGAGATTTAGTTGGCAAAGTTTGTTTTGTAGACCATTCCAAGAGGACTTGGAACAATTTCAAAGTCGAGGAGTATGGTGCAGGGGCACCAAGATCAAAGGCAAGAGCTATGGAGTGCATGAGGGTCTATGGTGGATCCTTAGGTGGATAGGAAGACAAATGGCCTTCAAGGGTCATTAAAACATGTAATAAGAATTCTCATGGTCTTGAAATCTTATTTTGATCACATTGTAATCAAAGCTTTAATGTAAGCCTTAATGGCATTATTGAGTCTAAAAGGTACCTAGGGGTCACTAGGAATGGATTTGGATTGATCCTAGGTTAGGGGTGGATATAAATGACCTATAAAGGTCTTGAATAATGTAATAAAGCTATGAAAGCCTCTAAAAGATGTAAAAGGCACTAAACGTGCAATATTTTGTAAAATTGCCAACATTGGCAATATAAGCCAAAATGGGCTTAATGGAGTCATGTAGGGGGTTCAAAGGGTAGATATGAGTTTTGTTTAATTTTTTTGGTTTAAGAAGGTCTCAAATGACCATATTAATGTATGGGATAGTCATGTGGCAAGGAAGATCAAAAACTTGTCAATTGACAACTAAAAGTGTCAATTTGACAACAAAATAAGGTGATTAATGCACAAAGGTGGTTAGAGGGGTAGTTAGAGAGGTTTCATTTGGTTTTTAGAATCTAAATGAGTTTAAAACCTCATTACCACATGTGGGAGACAAGTTTTGGATGGTCAAAATTGTTTGGTAATGTAAAAGTTTTGAAGTTTGAGCAATGAATGCGTTGTTTTCCCTGAAAGTTTGATCAAAAAATCTGAACTTGTAACTGCTGTAACTTCATTTTTATAGTACCTTTTGATCTGATTCTTTTTGGAGGTGACAGGGAAATGTTTTAACTTTCATTTGGCATTGGTATGAAGGTTTAATCAATCATTTTGTATTTTTTATATTGACTGTCCTAAAATCTATTGTAGGTGACAGTTTAAGAGGGGTTTGAGAGTCATTTTGTGAATCTGACCCATTCTACTTTATGTGGTTACTGTGGCTTGTGGAATGGGTCAGGAATATTTTAAAATATGTTCTTTAATCATTCATGTGCAGGGAAGAACCTGGAGTTGAGTTTTTGATGCCCAAGGGTGTGGGATTGAGTGAGAAAGAATGCACAAAAAGGGGTATGTGATTGCTCCAAAGGTGGATTTAGTGTTTTCTCCAAACAAGAGTTGTATTTTATGCTGGAAGTCATCTAATACAACCAAAGTGAAGGTGTTTGAACCATTTTGGGGTTCTAGAGACATTGAGAAGTAAAATTTCTAGAAAGCCCTAGGGTAAAGGGGCTAGTGGGAAAAAAAGGTATTTTAATCACCTAATAGTTTTTGAGGTTCTGTGGGACAGTTTGGAGAAAACAGCAAATTAGTGACTGGCAAGGGCTAGTTGGAACAAGCCTAGAATAGGCAAAACTGTGAAAGTGGAAGAGATGAATTGCTGAGAGTGTGTAAGGAGTTGGAACATGTTAGATGGGATATTTTGAGATGATACAAGGTGTTGGGGTCATGGTATGAAGTCAAGGACGAGTTTTGGTATGTTGGTGGCATTAGGTACACTAGGTGCTTTTGGTAACTTAGGAGGGTATTTGAGTTTGAATAGATTGGAGTGGGACAATGAGGTGATGAACTCATGAGCATGGTTATGGAAGTGATCTACTAAGTTAGAGACTTCTATTTGATCCTTGAGTTGAACTCTAATTCCTTGAGTGGATTCCAAGGCATTGTTGAATCCTCAAGTTGAATTGGATTCCTTAAGGGGATAGTGGAAGGCTCTGCATCAGTGAGGCTCTCACTCCCCCCTCTACCTATGTATATAACATATAATAAATTATAAGTTTATGATGGATTCCCATCTGGAATCTATAAATGAATCACTAATCAAATTAAATAACCTTATGCAGCCAAGAACATTCAAGATTTTATTTACTAAAACTTGATATAATTTGTAAATAATAGATTTGAGGGAAATACATCTAAAGATGTTGTGGAAGTATGTGGGTGTGAGCTTTTACAAGGTTTCAAATCAACCTTCTCTGGTGGACAAGAAACATGTATTTGCATTACTCTTTGTTAACATTAGATTTGAGGGAAATACATTTGAAGGTGTTGTGGAAGTATGTAGGCTTGATCTTTTGCAAGTTTTCAAATATGCCTTCCTTTGGTGGACAAGAAACATGTATTTGTGTTACACTTTATTAACACTATATTTGAGGGAAGTACATTAGAAGATGTTGTGAAAGTATGTGGGCATGATCTTTTGCGAGGTTTCAAATCAACCTTCCTTTGGTAGACAAGAAACATGTGCTTCTATTACACTATATTCGAGGGAAATACATTTGAAGATGTTGTGGAAGTACATGGGTGCAAGAATTTGCAAAGTTTCAAATAATACTTCCTCTGATGGACAAGAAACATGTATTTATATTACAAATTTTTAATTCTAGATTCAAGGGAAGTATATCTGAAGATATTGAGGAAGTATGTGGGAATGATCTTTTACAATGGTATATTATGATAAATTGGGTTATTAAGGCATGAATGTATTATGGATACTCCAATGGACCTCACAACAATCATCTTTTCCAGGCTTTCTTTTAGGTTCAATGGATTTTCTAGGTGTTTCCAACTTGAGTGGGCAATGCAATCAGGTTCGTGTAAGATGACTTTTTTTGTATTTAGCTTGTCTTGCATGCCTTCTAGAAAAGATTCACAAGTTTACGAGGGAATGTAGTCAAGTATCCCTTGATTCCACTTGTTGTTCTAAAGAATGCTTTCCCTCAAGGATGTCAACAGAAAATCTAGTTGAATTATGAAGGTAAATTCTCTCTCTCTCTCTCTCTCTCTCTCTCTCTCTCTCTCTCTCTCTCTCTCTCTCTCTCTCTCCAAAGGACCAACATTTAATTTTAGGGGCCTAAAACATGAATGGGTTAATTTTCCTTGAATTGTTTGCATTTTTGGCCCCTAAAGACGAGACGAAAACTTCATTGCCCTCAAGCAAGGGCTATAGTAAAACATGACTTTTTGACATTACAATCCTTTCTTGAGGGAAGTGAAGCTGCATGCTCATCTTTAGGGGCCAAAAAAATGAATGGATTAAGGAACCTAACCCATTCACAATTTTGGTCCCTAAAGATAAGTCTCATGGGTATTTTAGGGGGAAAATGTGTACAAGTTTAGGGAAAGTAACACATATGCATTACTTAGAGTTAAAGTAAATATAGGGAAATAGAGAGAAGAAAAAGTGTGTGTGTGTGTTTGAGAGAGAGAGAGAGAGAGAGAGAGAGAGAGAGAGAGAGAGAGAGAGAGAGAGAGAGAGAGAGAGAGAGAGAGGTGCAGATACAATACCAACTTGATAAGTATAGGCTTATTTGTAATTAATCTATTTGAGAGAGAGAGAAAGGGAGAGAGGGATAGTGTGGGAAACTTTCTTATAAGATATTTTGTCTTTGATATGTGGAGAAGGAAAAAGTACACTGACCTAGAGACCAATCAAAGTCTCAAGTGATGAACCTTTCCCTTGTGCCACATCACTAAACTAGCACATAGAGTTATGGAGATCAAACATGGTTTGTTGTAGGAGAGTTAATTGGTTATCCTTGAGTGTTTAAATGCGAGTGTTTTATGTAAATTGAATACCAAATGCAAATTAATAATGATAACCATAGTAGATTAACTGATAAAAATATTTACACAATCGAAAATGAAAGAACTAAATATAGAGAACAAACACTAGATTTCATAACCATATTGCCTCGAACACCAGCACAAATCATGGATGATAGTGCAAGTGAGGGATGCTAGCACAACACACGCACATCCTATAAAGATAGAGTACAAAGAGTAATAACAAAAAAAATAAACAAGCTAACAAAATGTCAATTATTATGCAAAGTATAAATGATTAACAAATATAATAACAAATATATATAGTTTAGATGATGTAAATGACAAAGAAAGGGAAGAAGGACACCCAATTTGATGGTTGATAAAGTAGCATGTTGAGCTCATCCTTCTAAAAAAACTACACACAAAAATAAGAAAATTATTGGGGTTGTTTGGAGATTTGCCTCAATCAAGTCCCTGCTTTGATGTTTCCACCTCCATAGTAGTTGAGTAAACACAAATTCAGTGATAGATAATTGTATAGAAAATGATAGTAACAATAATAATCAAAGAAATAGATGAATATGATTGATATGCTGAAAAGAGCACAATAATATAGAGTAAAGAGACTCCCCTCAACCAGATAAGAGCCCAATGGAGATGGTGGAGCCAAAGTATGAGCAACAACAAGAGCTTGAGAGCTTGGAAAATGATGTGAGGAGCTCAAAGACCTACAAATGTATGTGTGTAGAATGCATTAGAAGTAAGAAAGAAGATGGAATATGATTGAAGAATCATGTGTATGAACAACCAAGAAGAGAGCCAAATGAATGCAAAAGAGAAGATATATTGTATTTAGGTTGAATCTGTGTAGATGAGCTCACAATTCAAGTGTTACAAATGCAAATTGGTAGTTCATAACGTCTCAATGATGACCTACACACCTACAAATTTGTTGATACTAGCATGTCACACAAAAATCTTTGTGGTGTGCATGCATCCTGTGGCATCTAGGTTGCATGGACAGGATTATGAAATGGATGCCGAAATGGAAAAGGTAAATGGATGATGGCGGTTATTCAAAAATTGTATCTTAGGCTAAGGTAGGGATGATACAAAATGGGAATTTACACAAGGGTGCAAATTTAGGCCATTACAACATAAATTTCTCTTACTTCTTTGCCCTTATTGTTCCAACTATTTACTTTCCCACTCTTTAATACTATGAGAAAGACAATGGGTTGTATTGATTCAACAAGGGTGCACCTATGGGAAATTTTTTCTATATTATTCATGGAGAGAGAGAGAGAGAGAGAGGTGCAGATACAATACCAACTTGATAAGTATAGGCTTGTTTTTCATTAATCTATTTGAGAGAGAGAGAGAGAAAGGGATAGAGGGATAGTGTGGGAAACTTTCTCATAAGATAGTTAGTCTTTTATATGTGGAGAAGTAAAAAGTGCACCGACCTAAAGACTGATTAAAGTCTCAAGTGATGAACCTTTCCCTTGTGCCACATCACTAAACTAGCACATATAGTTATGGAGATCAAACATGGTTTGTTGTAGGAGAGTTAATTGGTTATCCTTGAGTGTTTAAATGCGAGTGTTTTATGTAAATTGAATACAAAATGCAAATTAATAATGATAACCATAGTAGATTAACTGATAAAAATATTTACACTATCAGAAATGAAAGAACTAAATATAGAGAACAAACACTAGATTCCATAATCATATTGCCTCGAGCACCAGCACAAGTCATGGATGACAGTGTAGGTGAGGGACGCTAGCATGACACATGCACATCCCATATAGATAGAGTACAAAGAGTAATAACAAAAAATAAACAAGCTAACAAAATGTCAACTATTATGCAAAGTATAAATGATTAACAAATATATATATAGTTTAGATGATGTAAATGACAAAGAAAGGGAAGGACACCCGATTCGATGGTTGATAAAGTAGCATGTTGAGCTCATCCTTCTACAAAAACTACACACAAAAATAAGAAAAGTATTGGGGTTGTTTGGAGATTTGCCTTAGTCAAGTACCTACTTTGATGTTTCCACCTCCATAGTAGTTGAGTAAACATAAATTCAGTGATAGATAATTGTATAGAAAATGATAGTAACAACAATAATCAAAGAAATAGATGAATATGATTGATATGCTGACAAGAGCACAATAATATAGAGTAAAGAGACTCCCCTCAACTAGATAAGAGCCCAATGGAGATGGTGGAGCCAAAGTATGAGCAACAATGAGAGCTTGAGAGCTTGGAAAATGATGTGAGGAGCTCAAAGACCTACAAATGTATGTGTGTAGAATGCATAAGAAGTAAGAAAGAAGATGGAATATGATTGAATAATCATGTGTATGAAAAACCAAGAAGAGAGCCAAATGAATGCAAAAGAGAGGATATATTGTATTTAGATTGAATCTGTGTAGACCAGCTCACAATTCAAGTGTTACAAATGCAAATTCGTAGTTCATAACGTCTCAACGATGATCTACAAACCTACAAATTTGTCAATACTAGCATGTCGCACAAAAATCTTTGTGGTGTGCATGCGTCTTGTGGCATCTAGATTGCATGGACAAGATTCTAAAATGGATGCCGACATGGAAAAGGTAAGTGGATGATGTCGATTATTCAAAAATTGTATCTTAGGCTAAGGTAGGGATGATACAAAATGAGAATTTACACAAGGGTGCAAATTTAGGCCATTACAACGTAAATTTCTCTTACTTCTTTGCCCTTATTGTTCCAACTATTTACTTTCCCACTCTTTAGTACTATGTGAAAGACAATGGGTTGTATTGATTCAACAAGGGTGCACCTATGGGAAATTGTTTCTATATTATTCATGGAGAGAGAGAGAGAGAGAGAGAGAGAGAGAATGGTGGAAGTAGAAACTTTTAAAGTACATGGAGACATGAGGATATCCTCAACCCAACCCATATCATGACCAATAAATGTCACTTCTTGATGTATATACTAGCTAGGACTTGTTTTGCATGTCTAAGGTCAAATTAATCCACTTTTTCCGTGGGAAAAAAATAGGATGAGCAGAAGGGAGAGTGGGAAAGGAGAGAGGGAGAGGGGAGTGAGGGAGACAAAGTTTTCAAACTATCCACAACTCAACCCATACTAGGAAATGGGTTTAGCATACTTGACCATATTGATTTGCCTCCTTCTAATCCTCATCCATGACAAATAAATGCCACTCTTTTCCTCATCTCAACAATCTTATCATTCAAAATAAAAAAACTACTCCTATGGTTTCTCTCAAAGTAGTATGGTGAATCCACTCTAAAATATTTTGAGAAAGAGAGAGGGAGAGAGGAAGGGAGAGGGAGGACAGGGAGAGGGAAGAGATGGAAAGAATGATTTCAAACTATCTAGAGGAGGATAATGGGGACTCAATGGAATATCACCTCGATAGTCTTATCATTTAAAAAGTAGAACTACTACTATGGTTGCTCTTAGAGCAATATGATGAATTCACTTTGAAATCTTGTGAGAGAAAGAGAGGGAAAGGAAAAGGGAGAGGGGGGGGGTGTAATACCCCTTTAAACCCTAAGCATTTCCTTAATATGCTTAATGGAATCTTGGAAGTGTTGTAGGAACCTTTATGCCACTTTGCTGATATAAGTATAAATATGTCTGAGGTTCTTGTCTAATCCATTATGTTCTAACTATGATCTAGTTTTGATGATGATCAACTTATCAATTCTTTCAATTACTTTGTGCATATGTGTTCACCTCTAATTATATGTTGATTATATTTTAGGACTTTATGTACTGCTAGTTAATAAATTGGTCTTTAATAATACTAACTCAAACCCTCGCAAGACTTTTCTATTAATAAATTGATGCGAGAAGGGATGGATATCGGGGCCAAAGACACACCCAACCACCAACCTTCCTATGAAAACAACACTCAAAACAAACAACACAAAATAGGGAGAGAAGAGAGAGAGAGAGAGAGAGAGAGAGAGAGAGAGAGAGAGAGAGAGAATGCAAAAAATCATATATTAATCACCAGAAACTTCATACATCTTAGGCTATAAGGCCTTTTTTATTATGGCTAGTACAATAGATTTCAATTAAAAACAATCCTCATACATGTGAGGATTCAACATCCAAATTCTAACTACCAAATCCATACCAAAAATTGCCTAAGATCTACATCATACTACTTTATTTATACAAGATGCTATTGAATCGGGTCGGCCTTAAGATCCATTAGATCTAACATTGGAGAAAGGGATGACCTAGATTCAATTCCACACACTTCCCAATGATTGATGTAATCATTAGCTCCATGACCAAAATCAAATGCACAAGTCAGCCTCAACAAAGATCCAAAACAAACCACTCGGTGAGAAAGACTACCAAGCAACTGAAACCAACTCGATGAATTAAGTGAGCCAACTCAGTGAACAACCGAACCAAGTAGCAACTGAGCCCCATCAATGAAAAACAAGAATACTTCACCAAGAACCTAAAAGAAGCTACCGAGCACATCTAACGACTCTAACATATTTTTTCTGATACATGATTGCCAAGAACCCAAGATGCTCCTGCATCAGACACCTGAGGTTATTTTGAGATGATTCTCTGAATCATGCAGTTGAATCCAACTTAGATTGTGAAATCCACAAACTTTCTTCAATTGATCGATTCTTCCACTTTACCAGATATTCCATGTATTATTTTCCTCTTGTGCTTCTACCAACTCTTTGTTCCAAAATCTTCTCAACTTCTTATGTTTGCTTCTTAGTATAATTATTCAGTACTATCATTTCTTCATCAGATTCATGATACTCATAAAAATCTACAATATTGAATATAGGTGATATATCCATGTCATCGAGTAACTCAATCTAATAAGCATTTCCACTATCAAACTTTCTCAATATCTTGCAAGGACCAAATTTCTCCATCTTCAATTTTTCATAGGTCCCAACTAGAAATCTACCTTTCTTCAAATGAACCAATACTTCATCTCCAATTGTAAAAGTCTTATGTCTTTTTGATTTATCTACTATGTCCTTGTATTTTTTATTACTATGTTCCAACTTATGTTTCACTTCCTCATGCAATGTCTTCATGAACTCAACAAATTCTTCTCCTTCAACACTTCTTTTCTTTTCTCCAACAATGTTCTTCAAATTTGATATACCTCTCAGTTGTGTGCCATTAACAATCTCAAAAGGTGTTTTTCCAATACTTGTATTCACTAAATTATTGTATGCAAATTCTACTTATGCTAACATAAAATCCCAGTTACTCAGTTTGTCTCCCACGAAGCATCTCAAAAAATTACCCAAACTTCTATTTACAGCCTCTGTATGTCCATCAGTCTATGGATGAAATGTAGAGCTATACTTCAACTCGGCACCCAACTTTTTTCCATAGGGTCTTCCAGAAATAGCCAATAAACTTACTGTCTTGGTCAGAGATGATACTCTTCGGTAATCCATGAGATCTGACAATCTCCTTAAAGAAAATTTTGGCTATATGCACTGCATATGATGTTTTCCTACAAGGTATGAAATGTATCATTTTAGAAAATCTATCCACACCAACAAATATAGAATTGTTACCTCTTGTTGTCTTCGGTAGGCCAAGAACAAAATCCATACTGATATCAATCCAAGGTTTCTCAGGAACAGAAATTGGTGTATACAATCCAGTATTAGGACTTACTCCCTTTGCAACTTGACAAACTCCACAACTTCTCACAAATTTCTAAACATCCTTATACAAATGTGGTCAAAAGTATTTCTCCTTAAGCAAATTCAATGTTTTATCAATGCCAAGATGTCTATCCAAACCACTACTATGTTTATCCTTTATATAATTAATTCTCATTGATTCTCTTGGTATACACAATTGAATACCTCTAAATAATATACCTTTTTGAATGAAATAGTCTTCCCATTTAGTACTCGGTTGATCTTAAATAGGTACTCTGTACTTTCTCCACGACTTAGAAAAATCAGGGTCAATTTCATACAAATCTTTCATGTCATCAAAACCAAGAACTTCAATTCACATTTTGGTCATCAAAGATCTTCTTATACTCAATGCATCAACAACTTGGTTAGTGACTCCACTCTTATGTTTTATCACAAATGTATAACTTTACAAATACTCAACCCCTTTCATATGTCTCTGATTCAACTTATTCTGACTACCCAAATATTGTAAAGCCTTATGATCAGTATACAATAGAAACTCACTCAGTATCAAATAATGTCTCCATTTCTTTAGGGATTGAACAATAGCATAGAACTCTTGATCATACACAAAATATTTCCTTTTAGCATCATTCAATTTCTCACTAAAGAAAGCAACATGTTTACCTTCTTGACTCAAAACAACTCCAATTACACTACTACTTGCATCACATTCAACTTGAAATACCTTATTGAAATCAGGTAAAGATAATATAGGCAATTTAGCAACCTTTTGCTTCAAAGTTTCAAAACTTTTATTAACTCCATGTGTCCTTTTGAATTCTCTTTTATCTCCTCTCATAGTCTCAGTCATAGCATTACAAATTGAACTAAAATTCCTAATGAATTTTAGGTAAAAACTTACCAAACCATGAAATGATCTTACCTCACTAGCATTTTCAGGTGCAAGCTAATTCAAAATAGCTTCAACCTTCTCAGGATTCATCTTCAAACCATCAGCTAAAATCATAAATCCCAAATAAACAATCTCATCTTTCATGAAGGAACACTTTTTCAAATTAATCAACAACTTTTCTTCTTTCAATCTCTATAATACTTGTTTAATGTGCAACAAGTTTTCTTCTTTGGTCTTACTGAATACCACAATTCCATCTAAGTATACAATCACAAATTTACCCAAGAATTTCTTTAAAACCTCATTAATCAATCTCATAAAAGTACTTGGTGTATTAGTTAAACCAAAAGGAATAACCAACCATTCATACAAACCTTTTCTTGTCTTGAAAGTAGTCTTCCATTCATCACCTTCTTTGATTTTGATATGATGATATCCACTTTTCAAATCAATTTTAGTAAAATACTTTTCTCCACTCAAACTATCCATTATGTCATCCATTCTTGGTATAGGAAACCGGTATTTCACTGTTATCTTATTGATTGCTCTAGAATCAGTACACATTCTCCATTCTCCATTCTTCTTAGGTGCTAATATAGCTGGTACTGTACATGGACTCAAACTTTCTCAGATCAAACCTTTATGCAACAATTCTTGGATTTGTTGGTTAAGTTCCTCATTCTCAATAGGTGTTAACTGACGTGGTGCTTTATTCGGTAAACTAACTCCAAAAATTAGATCCATACAATGATCAATGCTTCTCTTCAGTGGTAAACCATCAGGTACATTATAAAAAATGATCTCCTTGTACTCGGTGAGTAATTTATCAACCTCTTCAGGGACACTATCCACTTTTTTCTCACTTGGTTTGTTAGGAATCACAGGAAAATATACATCATTCTTCTTCAAATCCTTAACAAAATTTCTTCCCTCCATCAAACAAACTTTCAAACATGTACAAACATTACCAATAAATTCTTAAATCAAAGGTAACAAGATTTTCCTTCTCCCATCAGCACAAATAGTATATTTATGCAATCTCCCATCATATATAACATGTCTATCATATTGTCAAGGTCTACCCAACAAAATATGACAACAATCCATAGGCATGATATCACACAACACCTTATAATAGTACTTGCCAATTTTCAAATTCACATAACATTGTCCACTTACCAATAATGTATGCTCAACCTTGATCCATGAAATTTGATAGGGTTTTGGGTGTTTCAACCTTTCCAACTGCAACTTTGCAACCATTTCCTCAGATGCCAGATTATCTGAGCTTCCAATGTCAATGATTACCTTCCACACTTTATCAACAACTTTGCATCTGATCTTGAACAAACTTTTTCTTACTGGATCTTCCTTATTACTTTCACTCCATAATGCTCTTCTGACCATCAAGTTATTTTCCTTCACTAGTTCATTTGGTGAGTCTTCTTGCACCAAGGCATTTCTACTCTACCAAAATTCTTTCTTGCATGGGTACACTCAAATGACCTATTTCTTTCTCATCCACAATTGTAACAATTTCCTTGAAATCCACCTCTGCCATAGCCACCTCGGTAGTTATTGCCTCTTCCTCTAGAAGAACTTCCACCTTTCCACTTGGTCTTGCCTTTATCCTAATTTGTTTTGTCTTGATCAGATCTACTATTTTCACCATAAGATCTACCTCTTCCTCTAGGGAATCTACCACCTCTTCCTCTTTTTCTTTGCTCATGTCTTTTGTTCAATTTCTGCTAAGCTTTCAGGGCAAACTGATAAGCTTCTTCAATACTTTCCAACTTAACCAAATTGATTTCCTCTTGAATAGAAACTCTTAACCCATTCAATTATCTAGAAATTCTTTCTACTTCATCCTCAATATGTCTAGATCTAATGTCTAATCTATAGAATTTATCAGTATAATCTTTTATCTTGCTATCTTTTTGCCTCAAACTTTGCATTCTCCTAACTAGGTTAATCTGATAATCACAAGGTAAGAACTTTCCTTTCAATTTATTTACTATCTTATTCCATACCTTGATTTTGTCTTTTCCTTTCCTCTTTTTGTCCAATTTTAGATGCTCCCACCATAAGGATGCATGACTTTTCAATTGTGTACTTTTAATTTTCACCTTCTTTTCCTCTGAACCATTTTCATATTCAAAATACTTTTCCATATTGGTTATCCAATCCATCAAATCATATGAATCCAACCTTCCACTGTATTCAAGAGGATTGACATACGATGTAGCCTTCAAATTTGTCAAAGCCTTCAAAAGTATTTATTCACCTTAATCCATCACAAGTGCAGATTCTGCTTCACCTTGTTCATCTTTGGCTTCTTCATCACTAACATCCTCAAGATGTCTTCCTCTGTGTTGGGCCATTTCAACAACTTACAATCTAGAAAAAATTTGTCTTAGCATATCCCCCAAGCCTAGATCAACATCTCACCTCCCACAAAACATCTTGAAACCCTCTACAATTATAGGTAAGATCAAAATCTGCCACCCCGCAACAAGATATCAACTAGGGCTTACAAGAAGGAACCAGATCTAACCTCTATTTGATACCACCTAACGCAAGAAGGGAGGGATATTGGGGCCAAAGGCACACCCAACCACCAACCTCCTATGAAAACAACACTTAGAAGTAACAACACAAAATAGGGAGAGAGAGAGAGAATGCATAAAATCATATATTAATCACTAGAAACTTCATACATGTTTGGTTGTAAGGCCTTCCTAGTTACGACCAGTAGAATAGATTTCAATTACAAACAATCCTCATAAATGCGAGGATTCAACATCCAGATTCTAACTACCAAATCCATACCAAAAACTGCCTATGATCTACATAATACTACTTTATTTATACAAGAGGCTACCAAATCAGACCAACATTAAGATCCATTAGATCTAACATTAGAGAATGGGACGACCTAGATTTAGGTCCACATGCTTCCCAATGATCGATGCAATCATTAGCTCTGTGACCAAAATCAAATGTACAAATTAGCCTAAAAAAAGATCCAAAATAAATGACTCGGTGAGAAATACTACTGAGCAACCAAAACCAACTCGGTGAATTAACTGAACCAACTCGGTGAACAACTAAATCTAGTAGCAACCGAGCCCCATCAGTGAAAAGAAAGAATACTTCACTGGGAGCCCAAAAGTAGCTACCGAGCACATCTAACAACTCTAACATGTTTTTGGTGATACGGGATTGCCAAGAACCCAAGATGCTCCTGCATCATGAATAGTTGAAAGAGATTTCGATCAGCTCAATGTCTGAATTGATAGGTACAACTCCCTGAAATAGATATTCAATGAATATGTTTTTGTATTTTCAAAATATAAACAGGGGTATACTCTTAACTAGAGAGTAGGAGAGGCTTCCACTGGATAGTAATCACCATGATTTACCCATGAATGAATAACAAACTTATATGAATATGTATTGTGCTACTTTCCACGACCATGAAAATGAAACACAATAACAAATTTTATACCACAACTTGCATATACAATCTCACAGCCATGAAACCATACATACAACACATCTATTGAATGAAAATAAAACTATCAAATAACACTAATATGATAGAATGTAACTAATAATGATTCTCAAATCATCTTGTAATCACTAATCTACATAAACACAACTCTAAAAAATCTACAACTCATTAATCACATTCACTATTCATTTATTCAACATCAAAATCACAAATCTAACAATGAACAACAACCATAGTGCGATTTTTGAGTCACACTCGATTGTCACAACAAAAGGGAAAAAAATTGAACCAAAATTGTTGATCCCTTACATGAGTTTAGTAACAAAATATATAGCCTCTTCGCCTACCTCATGCAATTACAAAACAAGATTCTTGAAAAAAATAAAAATCGAAAAAGAAATCTCATTAAACAGATGTAGTAAAAGGAACTAAAACTTAAAAAAAATCTTCAACATATGTCATGTGGCCTTTTCATTTCCTTCATTGTCAATTGCAACATCTCTAAGTACCTCTTTTCAAAAATTCAGAAATTGCACCTCTAAGCTACAATTCCCGACTTTTAGAAATCACACCTCTTAGCTACAATTCTTGACTTTCAAAAATTGCACCTCTCAACTACTACTCCCAACTCTTAGAAATTGCACCTCTCAGCTACAATTCTTGACTTTCAAAAATCACACCTCTCAGCTACTATTCCTAAATTTTAGAAATTACACTTTTGGTCTAGCATTTTGTCTTTATCTCTTTACATGTAACATGAGACAAAGTAACATAAACTTGACATGCTAAATCACAAACATGAGGTTAGAGATAGGCATATAATAAAAATAAATAAATAAGAAATTAATGGGGGCCAAATCTTGGGCAACATGTACAGGGATAACTTTAAGGAACCCCCCCTTCCCGAAAAGTATAAAATTATGGTGAATCACATGTGTTTTGGGGGAAATTTTTTTAATAGTGATGGCGAATTATCTGTCAAAATATGGATATTTGGTGGCGAATATTTTAATAGTGTATACAATTTTTATAAAAAAATGGCGACTATAATTTAAAAATAAAATAAAATTAATAATACTGATGGCAAATTATGTGTCAGAATATTGATATTGGTTGGCGAATATTGAAATAATGGATACCATTTTTATAAAATTATGGCGAAACTATTTTCCAAATATTTGAATTAATATATTTGTCATGGCGAATGGTTTTAAAATATTTATAGTTGGTATGGTGATTAAATAATTCTGGAGAGATTTTTCACTAAAGGAGTTAAAACAAACCTTCCACCATTCACACGACACACATCCGTTCAATTTAAAACAAATCAACGGCCCAAGGTGAATTTTGGGCCTTTTGTTGGTGTTCATAATATTTACGAGCAAATCTCTGCGGAAGCATGACACGTGGTAGATTTTCCCGTAAATATTATGAACACCAACAAAAGGCCCGAAAATACCACATGTCTTGCTTCCGCCTAGATTTTCCCGTAAATATTATGGAGACCAACAAAAGGCCCGAAAATACCATGTGTCATGCTTCCGCCTAGATTTTCTCATAAATATTATGGAGACCAACAAAAGGCCTGAAATTCATCTTGGGCCGTTGATATGTTGTAATTGAACAGTGAACGGATGTGTACGGTGTGACACTGTGAGTTTGAGGAAAGATTTGAGGAGATCCTGGATTCCTGAGTGATTTTATCACAATCTAAGTTTCTTAGTTGTCAAGTTATTAGATAGAAATAATAATTAATGGAGATGAGTAGATGAGTCATGACATCAGTTAAATTAATGTGAATTAATGGTTTCTTTGATGGCGCCTTTCAATTTTCACTAACAGACAGATGTGACATCATATAAATATTAACTATTCAGTACCTTGATTGCTTAATGCCTTAAAGTTAATGCTTGAATGAAAACGTCATATCATATAAGGACAATATTTTTTGACCATTCGATGATCTTAAATTAATGGTAAAACTCTATTTCCTGCCACCATTTTGCTGGTAATGTACTTTGCTTCTTGTTTCTGCTTCTGGTAACATATAGGTTTTATGGTTTTTTTATAATAAAGAATTGTTATGTCCACCTGTGTGGCACGAGTCTTTCAGCTTTCATTATTCCCAAGATAGAAAATGTCTTATCATAAGTGTTGTTTCCAATTTCAACAAGTGTTGCATTAAATATGAAAGATTTGGAGATTTTTGGACAGTTATCATTTATCTTGCAATTTAATTAGATCTTTAGTTATAAATAGATTGATCTATGCTCGTTAATTTATGATTGTGAAAGCATATTTGTGAGAATTGTTTGTGAGTGCTAGGTTCTCTGTGAAAGAATATTTGTGAAAATAGTCTGCGAATGGACACTCCAATTCATTTGAGATGCACTGCCTTGGAGGACCAGAAGGCCTTTTTGGGTCTGATCACAGACCCAATCCTGGCGTCTGTTACTACGAAGTTTGGAGGCTTCACCAAGGAGGCTATAAGAATGGTGCTCGGTCGTGAATTTCTAGAGAACGAGAATAGGTATAGAGTCACCACTAACATTTCATCTCAGTTCTTGGCTTCTTTGTTGGACCTGGGGGGGAAAAGGTGGATATGATTATGTTTCTGAGGAAATTTTTCAAAGAAGAGTACCTCGGTGACAATGTGCATGTTGTCATGTTTTCTCAAATTGGGGTTGGAATTCCTTGGGCAAAAGATTTGTTTAAGATTCTAGAACTAGGAGTAGTTCCTAGGCAACCATTCCTACTGAACCTTGATGCTGAGTAGCTCAACCATCATTGGAAGTGGGCAAAGATTGGGAGGGATTTCCTTCGAAAGTGGTACCTACTGGACGAACCCGGGGACTATCAATGGCTAGATGAATTCTTCAAGATTCTCCTCTCTTCAGACTTCCACATAGAAGGAAGGGAGCCTTAGTTGAATAGTCCCTGAGTCTATGACTCTCTAGTCCCTCTACCCTCTAGTCTCTAGTCTCTAGTCTCTCCTCTCTAGTCCCTCGACCTCTACTATGTCTCCCTCTGGTGGTAGTAGCTTTAAGCTTACTAGAGTTTTTCAAATGATATAAATTGTAAATTGTTGAAAAATATAATATGAAAATGTTTTAAGAAATTTGAAGTGCTACTGCTTTTATTTTTTGTTTTTATTATAAGAATCGTTAATAGATATGGTCTTATATAATATAAAAAATTTGCGTTGCGCTTTTGTTTCATGTAATATTTTAATGTTTCCAAAGTCAAACTTTATCATGGATTAGCTATTCTTAGTGAATATAGTTAATGATTAATATTCATTTACATTACTGTGTATTAAATTATTAATATTTAAAATCGTGACAATCATTGGATTACGAGAGATGAACGGTTGGAGTTGTATTTCAGAAGTAGTATGGGTTTCAAAAAGCTTTTCTGAAAACTCACTCCGAAAATGTGACACATTGACATGTAATTTGATGAAAATATTATGTGGTACATTTTAGAAAGACTACGTGTAATTCAATGAAAAGATTACATCGATGAGAAGTGACACGTTGCATGTTTTAGAAAGTTAATTATATACCATTACAATTTACCATTAACATTTAACGAAAGCTTTTTAACATTACTCTTAGTTGCAGAGCTAAAAAGAACTGTTGAACCATCGCTGAAGATTTTGAGAGTATAATTTGTGAGAGCCTTAGGGCTTAGAGTTATCTGTTCTAACTTTAATCTATCCACCAATTTTCAAAGTTTAATTTTGAGTAAGATATCTAGCCTGATGCATCCTGATTTTGTAATGTCAAAAATTTACTTTAACCTGCTTTTGAAATTACAATTTACAATTGGGGTTTTCTGAAATTGGGGCCCGGGGGATTTTGTAATGTCAAAAATTTACTTTAACCTAATTTTGAAATTACAATTTACAATTGGGGTTTTCTTAAATTGGGGGGGGGGGGGGGGTTTCTTAAATTGGGGTTTTCTATGATTTTGTTAGTAAATATCTATGAATTTGTGTTGTTTCATTCTTCGAAAGAACAATGGGGAAAGTGTTAACTCAAGGCCAAGGGCAAGAAGATGGGAAAACTTTAATAGACTGCAGAAAACTAGTAGAAATCCCTGGTTTCACTGATGAGTATCACAATGTTTATGATCCTGTTATCGACGGTGAAAGGAGACTTATAGCAATTAAATATGCATTGTGTAGTAAGGAAACTGGGCCAAAGAGGCCTGATTTTATAAAATATAACCCAGTGGTAGGTGCAACAACCAATAAAGTTGCTTCGTGGGATGTTGGTTTGGGTTACATGCTATTACCCGAAGTTTTCCCTTGCCCAGAAATTGTCTTGATTTGTGCAGAAAATTATGATGAAGAAAGAAAAATAATTGTGAATAAAAATAATCAAGAAGAAATTTTATCAATAAATGAGGAATAATTTCTTAGTTTGCTAGACCTAGGGTTTGAACCACAAAACTGTAATGTCCATATTGACCTGGGATTGCTGGCAAGGCAATATGAGGCAATCCCGCCAAATGCAAAAGATTCATTTATAAAGGGTCTAATAGTTGCAGAGGCAAAGGCTTCATTAGGTCATAACCATAAACCTCCTTATGATTTTAACATTTTTGTGCCATGGGTTTAGGATACTATATCCTCACTAGCATTTTGCCTAGGACTGGAAAACAATAGGCAAGTGGGTGCCAGCATTCTTCAATTCATTTGGGATATCCACTGTGTCAATGAACTAGTAAGATATAATTTTGTTGGACACGTGGTTGAATCGATGCAATTCTAAGACATTTAGGTTCACAACCTACTTGTGCTATCTTTTGCTAGCCAAGAATGCTACAATATTAATGAGCAATGACAACAAGCTAGAAATTCAGATGGGGACAAGTAGTGGTAGTCCATTTCCAATATATAACTGGACACATCAGATAAGAATGTATGATAACAAAAGTAATTACAGTAATTTTGCAGACTCCCTTTTGGCACCATTGTACAATAAAATAACAAGCACTCCAATGCCCAGGTTGTCTGCTTCATGTAGGGATTGTATCCAACTTGGAAGCACAATTCAATTGGCTGACTGGTACTTAATGGAAGAATACACTGTAATAAGGTTTTATGGGTCAAAACTGCAACCCCACAAACTTCTAATGCATGTGATAGATAGGGTGTTTGCAGTAGAATATGTAGTACAACTAGAGAGCACAGATAGACTCTTCGCTGGCCAATTGAAGAAGAGCATATTCCCTTCCTTACCTGTCTCAATTGGAGGGTTAACATTTGAGAGAAAGGCATTCAAAGTGGCAATTTTTTTATAGATATTTTTCAATTTGATTTAGAGTGGTACTGGAAGTATGATCCACTCAACGTCATTCAAACAATGCTTGTTGCTAATAAGAACTCTGCAAACTTATTTCAACATGAAAGTAAACCATTGGTAGAGAAGTTGAAAAACAAGGATAGCTGGGATGACGTTAGAAAAGAGTTGGAGAAACTTTCTGGTGAGGAAAAATTTTTAGCTGAATAGTTGTCATCAGTATCACAAATTATGACAACAATAAACCAGGGCATTGTACAGCCTAGGATGTCCTACAATTTCTATGAAAAAGCTGCTCAACCATCAAACAAAAAAAATACCAAAGAGCTTAGCAGAAGCTTGTAAGGATAGAAAATGGAATAGAATGAAAATGGATGATTTTTGGAGTATGAGAAAGGATCTTGGTGAACCAAAGACCAATGAAGATCTGGATGACGAGGATATAGAATTTAGAAAATTGTGGAATTTGGAGCATCTTGGCATGGCATACGACATTGAGGATGAATATACAGACATTGAGGATGATAATCCACCAATTGCATTTACTCTAGGGACTAGGAGTCAGATTGGAACCAGCAAGGAACGACATAAAGCATATGGAAAAGAGGCAATCATTGTGGAAAAAATGGGTTATAAAGGTGGTGGTTTGGGTCCCACAAGAGAAGGCATCTGGAATACAATTGAGACAAAAAAAAGTGCTTATGATCATGGTGTAGGCCTTGTAGTTGGGTCTGCTAGTGTCACTAGTGCCAGTGGGACTGGACAACTTATACAACAAGTTCCCTCTTTAAAGAGGGAACTAGATTCTACAGATTCTACACAGAATCCCATATAAGAAGATAGTGTCAAGAAGCAAAAGCTTTCTATTTCTAGAACACTGACAACAATGACATTCGATCCTAAACAACTGTTTGTAGTTTCAGGTCCAGCAAAACCCTCTAGAAGTTTAAATCCTCAAAGAGCATTAGTTAGATCAAGAGGCATTGCAAGCTCTACCTCTGCATCACCTTTCAAATATTCAAATCCTTCTGCAACACTAGATTTTCATTTCAAAGATTTCTCTAATAAATTTGCAGAAACAATAACGAAGAATAAGGAAATAAAGAAGACATTGTAGATTCGTGCCCTTAATGTAGCTTTAGAGGAACAACTTGCATCCAACAGGGTTTTACCAACATATGACCCAAAAAGAGACATGATGGAGTTCATGGTTGTTATTCCACCAAAAAAAGATGGAAACCCACTAGAGAGTCAGATAGATCAATCTGAATTTCAAGTTAGTACTCTCGAAATGGATTTTTCCAAAGTTAAAAATGTGGACAAAATCAATGTGTCAAAGTCTACAAACCAAATGGTCTATAGTGCACTGCTAAACGTGGAAAGAGAGAAAGCCAAGCTCGAGAGAAATATAGAAAATTTACAGGCAGACATTGGCAATGAAAAAGCAAAGAGGAAAGCTTCAGAGAACATTTTCAAAGAATTATAGAAAAAGGTTAAAAAATCAACCTCTACATCAGCAGATACAGAGCAGGAACATGCGGAGGCAGTAGTGAAGGAACAGGAGCAGGCAGAGGCAGAGCTGAAGGCACTGAGGGGGAAATTGGCAAAAATTAGTAAAAAACTAGAGGAAGAAATAGTCAGTTCAGAAAAGTTAGTTAAAACCATGGAGAGTACTATTGCCTCCAACTGGGAATTGCAAAAGCAATTGGAGTCTCAGGCGAATAAAGCCAATCATTGGGAAAACAAAGCAGAGGAAGTGAGAGAGAATTGTGAAAAAATGGTAGAAGAATTTAAGAAAGCCAATCATTGGGAACACAAAGCAGTGGAAGAGAGAGAGAATTGTGAAAAAATGGCAGAAGAACTAAAGAAAGCCAATAATATAATTCAAACTTTAACAAATACTAATAATAGTTTAGTGAAGATTGCAAAAGATCATATTTGGGGCCAAATATTGGTGATGTCTAATAGCTTGTATGAGTGGTTTGAAATGCTTCAAAGTATGAGAGTATGTTATTTGAAGCTCCATAAGAACATTGAATAGAACATGGATGTTGTCAAGAAAGAAAAGGAAGCAAAATATATTATGCAACAACTCTACAGTAAGAGTGATATTTATCTATCAAACAAGGGAATTAGCAACCACCTTGATGCCTCAGTAAAGGTATCAAGTATCATTCAAAAATGTGAGAAGCTAAGGGAACCACAGGAATTAGATGACAAAGCTAAGCAGAAGATCACAAAGATGGAACAAAGGAAAGCGAATATGGAAAGTCTTGGTTTGCCCAAGGGATTTGACGCAAATAACTTCATTGGAAGAGAAAATTACAAAATAAGGTTGCAGGACAAAATAAATACTGATTTACGCTTTCTTCCTACAAAAATATCTCCAGATACATTCATGGATTTCATCAAACCAGTAAGGAATTTGAATGGAGTTTTAGAAGCAACAGTGATGTCAAGTCACACTTCCAAATATGAATTGCTAACGAAGTTGCAGGAGTGTGACTATACTATGAACCAAATTGTTCTGCCATTAGAGGATGTTTGGATTGGCCTACAAAAATTGCTCTGAATTTTGAACTACTATAAATTGTAATATATTGCAAATGAATACAAAACAAATTGTGCTTTATCTAATTTTCATGTTTTCCAATTAAATGTATGTTGAATTATTCTATTTTATTCAGTTATTCTTACTTGATTTACTCTATTATATGCTATTGGAAATTTGGAATACAAAATTTCATTTAGGAATTTCAAATTCAAATATGAATGATCATTGAAGATACGATAGAAAGTTACAAACTACACTCTACAGTCATAATACTCTTTGTTCTCAAATTTTAATGATGAAACATAATACATTCTTGCTTTTCTAAAATGAACATTGAACGATAGGATATAGTAGTTAATAAGTTCAAAAAATACCTATTGATTGCTACTGCTAATTTAGCATAAATTTCCTAAATTTGCCAATCCATCTTTGCGTCGTCATCATCATCCAATTCTGGTATTCCAGTTTCTTCATTGTTCTCTTCATTTTCGTTTGTGCCTTCTTCACTCTGACCTCTGCTTCTGTGACTCCCATTGCCACTAGTATTTGTCCCACTGGGACTCGCTGTCAGAGATTGGTTAATGGTGTTGCCCAACCCTCTTCTTTTGTATCTTTTCTTCTAGATTTCCATTGCTTTTTGATAAGGAAAAGTATTGACATCATACCTAGATGTGTAGACCCTCAAGCATGTTTCCAAATTCTTGCCTAGTTTGTTTCTTAGCTTTGATTTTAGGAAGCTCAAAGCATTGAAAACTCTCTCATCCTCCATTGAACCCAATATCATGGTCTGACATAGATCAACAAGCTTGAAGAACTCTAAAATTTCTTCACGCAACATTGTGCTTTGTTTTAGTTTTGTCCAAAGCCTTGTTGCTGAGCCCTCTTCATGTGGGTTATGCATTAATTGATATTGATGCCTCATAGTCCTTGCAAAAGTGCCTGATTGCCATCTAAGAAGACCCTCATCTAAAATTCCATTGATTGTCACTCCATTGAATTCTACAGATTTGCAAAATTCCTTTATCAAAGTCTTCAGCCTATTACTATAATCTTCCTTAGATTTTAAGGACCAATATTGAGGAAACACAATTGTCATGGCCTCAAGTAATTGTTCATATGGGAATCAGGATCTTATTTCAGAGGAAACTTTATATGCTATGTCCCTTGCATTACCTGCTATAGACTCGATGATCTTGGTAAACTCTTCCCTTGTAACTCTTGTAGCTTGCTTCTTTGGGGCACTATAGTACATTGGTATCTGAAATCCTCTTACACAAACACATAAATCCCCATTTTCAATGATCTTTAAATAATTATCAGGATTGTCCAAATCTGTTAGTTTTTGCCAGTGATTAAATCTTTCATCGGATAAATTTAGGTCATTTCGATAGAGACTATCGAGGGCTTGGCATGACATTTTACACAAGTGAGTATATTCTGCAATATACATGGCTCTTTGTTGGGTGTTTTTCATAATGAACGTCATTTCTTCTAGCATGGGAAGAAGAGATGCTAAAGTCAAAAGTGTCTCTATATTACTTAACCTCTAAAGTAGGTTGCCACATCTCTGATTTTCTGCACTGTCCTGATTTTCGTACATCAGTCCAATCAAAGATTGATATTTAGAAAAAACTTGATGCGCTGGTCCATCCAAAGAGATCCATTTGGTATCAACATCTTTAAGAAGCTTGTTTCCATTGGTAATTCCATCGGCAAAGTGTTGAAATTCCCTAAAATGTTTGGGACTTTGAAAAAAATATGAGTACAACTCTCTTACTAAATCTTCAACCTTGTTTACTAAAGGAAACTTCTTCACAACTCTAAAAGTAAGATTCATCTTGTGGGCCATACAATGAATGCCAACAACATATGGTGAATAAGAAGCCTGCATCTTTGTGCAAAGACCATTCCTTTGACCTTGCATTACTAAAGCTCCATTCACTCCAACACAGATCAACTTCTTCGCTATTGTCAATTCATCCATACCTCCATATTCAATTAATTGGTTCTTTACTAATTGAAATAAAGTTTTTGATGTCGCATTGTCCCTCAATTTTGCAACAGTTAGTAGTTGTGGTTGGCGGACATTATTCTGTATAGTATAAACATGCATGCATACCCACGACATATTATCTATTACCGTAACTTTGTCTAAGGACAATGCAATAAAGGTTGACTCTTTTATTTTTCTCTATACATCCTCTATTTCAACTTGGGCAATACAACTTGCCAATTCCCATCCACTGTTTATTGACCAATGAGTGACAGGATAGTTAGGAACTTTCAGAAAGTGTAACAAACCACTCATTTCTAGATAGTTTGTCATTGGATGCCCTCTGCTCAAAATATGGAAAACATTACTTAATTGAATAGCTTTTCAGTGATCTTCTACTTCACTTGCTTTTGCAAAAATAACATTAATAGAACCTTGAACTTCACTAGGCTTCGTCTTAAATTTTTGAAACAAATAATATTCCTCAGCATTCCTTTTATGTTGACATTGCTCCTTTGTTTTATATCTTACCACTTTTACTTCCTTTCCATCAACAGTTGAGGTTTCGTGAACCTTACCAACATGTTTCTCTATGGTTTCTAGTTTAAGCTGTAATTGCTTTTCCTTTTTATACTTCCAACTACAAATTGTACATCTACATTCTACTGGCGGCTCACCTACAATTGGATTGTCCATGGGTTCAATGAATGGATACTTTGCTGCCCAATTAAATTTAAATCTCCTCACCATCTCCCATTGACGATCAATTTTTTCATTTGATTTTCCTCTCCCTTTAGTGTTACTATTAACTGAACCATCATCATCACTGAAGTCGATCGCTTCATCCTGGCACTGGTTGTTGACTTTAAATTCTTCTTCAAGGTCATCTTCATTAGAGATATCAGGTTCCGCAACTTCGTCACCAGATTTATTAGGCTCCCCAATTTGTTCATTAGACTCCTATGAAGGTTGAGAACCTTGAAATTGTACAGGTTCCTCTGATGATGTACCTTCCTCACTTTGACCAACACTATTGCATCTACCCACGCCAAAGTATGAAGATAAATTTTTGCATTTCGTTGACCTTGGGCTCTCTTGGACATCTCCACCTACAATAGTCCTCTTCCTGTTTAACTTTGACTGTGACATCTCCAACAAATTAAGGCTGCAAATAAAATTTTACTTGAATAAATTATAAGATACTACGGATTGGCAGTTGTTCGCTACCGATCGCAAATGCAATTGTGAGCTTAGAATCAACTAAATCTCTTGAAATCTCCTTCTCTTTGGCATGTTTCAATAATGAAACTCATATCTCTTAAATAGACAACTACAAGTAAATCATTTTCATATCAGCCACTAGATTTTGCCTCATAATATCCATCATCCATTTTGGCGAAGGGGTCGACAGTTGCTTATGATTAACAACTAATATTTGGCGAACCTGCGTATTTTCAAATAATTGGCTGGGCAAATATGGCGGGAATTTGGGATATGATTATGTATGATGCATGGCGAATTGGGTCCTAGTGTAAATAAAATTTTTACTTGGGAGAATGGGCCTTTGGCGAATGTTGATCCTCGATGAAGACACCTAATTTAATCCATGGCGAAGAACCTGACTATTGTAATAGAAATATGGGTGAAGAACCCGACTATTGTACTGATATTATGTAAAAATAGTGGTGAACAATCTAACCACTATATGAGCATTTTATAAAATCTTGGCGAACCGGTCAACCACTATACGAGCATTTTATTCACCAATTTCCTTCCGCCGATAGGCACATATTCGCCAATTGGAGAATAATCACCACTAAAAAAAACCCTGAACATGTACCTGACAGACATAGGTGACTACTATGTGAATGTTCTCTTTATCAATGATTGTGATTACTCCTGGGAAAACTTGTTGTAATAGACAAGGATATTAGGATTAGGTTTATATGCTTTGATATGAGTATTCCAATTGATATCCATATTTCCATTGCTTGTTCGAGTATATGACTTCAAGATCTCTTTAAGAGACTAACCCAAATCACATGATGGTTTATGTTATGAATTTAATCTAACCCATATCCTTGATTCATAATGTTTTGTATATTGGATGTTTACATATGTGCTTGTATCTATGATCTACTTGTATGGCTAGGGGCAAAGTTTTAGTTACTCACCTAGTGAGATCCACACAATGTCTTGACCATTGTCATTGTTTGCACTATTTTTTGTATATGTATATGCATATGTATACTTGTTTGGTGATGCAAGGTTACAAGTATCGGGAATCAACTTCACTCGGCTTCATAGGTTTGAGTGTTCCCTCAAACCCTCAATGATTGCTGTTGCAAAGATAGTACCAAGGCCCCTACATGAGTCTCCCTTCCCCATTATCTGATTTAGGAAAGTTGGGATTCCTTCCTTGTCAGTCCGTTGTCTAAGTGACAACCCATATTTACCTCACCCAATTGGGTAGAGTTTTGGATAGTACCTTGTGGTTCCTTGCATTCATTTGGTTGTATTATTTGATTTATTTGTCTTTCTTGGGTGATTATCAATTGATATTTCCCATGTTGTATTTTAGGGTTTCATGCTTTGCAAAGAGTTTGACTTGGATTGCCTTATTGATTGTGGTTGACCTTGTTTGATCTTATTATTATCTTGATATGTTTCATAACTGATAATTGTGACTTCTTTCAATGTTAGATTAATTTTGGTGCATGTAATTTTATTCTATGTGAGTGTTATATTCTATAGTAAGTATATACACATGTAATAATATTGATGTTATGCTCAGTTGCTTTATTATCGTATAGATTATAGTGTTTTGTATTTGGTATGTATGTATGTATGTATGGGTGCACACATATATGTATACATATATATAAGCTATATTTGATTATATTTGCATAATTGTGGTATTGTGTATGGTGTTTTAGATTAAGGTAAAGTATAGTATTATTAATAATTAATTATTATTAATGTGAGGTGTGGTGTTCTTATTTATTAAATTACCAGTATGTGGCTTTGTATATATTTAAGGGGATTTAAATGTATCATCAAGTTATAGTACATTGTAAGGAGGTAAGGTATCTAATGTAGCATTTAATTGTTACTATAATTGATGGTGATGATAATGAAGACTGATTATGATCATAGGAATACAAGATTATATAATGATTAGATCAATTATTATCTTGTCATTAATGTCAAGCAATTGATATCTTATTTATATTGTGTTGTCATATCATTTAGAGTATGATATAAGTGGAATGAGTTAAAGAAGAAGATGAAGTGAAATGTTGTGAAGTTGAAGAACTTAATTGGACAACTGATACAGATCAGACTATGATAAGGTTATGTTGATGTAATGATTTTCTACCAAACATATGATTATTTCAAGTCGGTAAGCAAAATAGTTTTGGTTACCGAGTAGGAAAAGTCATTCAGTAAAAGGAAGGAAAGTTTTGGTAAAGGAAAAGGAACTCAAGATATTGAGTGGAAGGTTTTAGTCACCGAGTGAAGTTAACCAAAATTCAGTTGAAAGAAAAGAGTTATCCACCAAGCAAGGAACAAAAATTAAATACAAGGATCATAATGACATTTAATGTTGAGCTATAATGAGCTAGAAGATTCTGATGATGAGTAAGATTTAGTTGGAGAGATCTATGATTAGGAAAATTCAAGGTGATGATATATGGTATAGATCTAAGTAGCAAAAAGAGAAGGAACAAGTTTCAAGAAAGTTCAAGTTCCGAGGTGATGATAAAATGTTTTACTGAGATCCCAATTCAATGAATAAGTTTGTGAAGTGAATTGGATGGTTGAGATTAATCAAAAGAAAACATAACAAAGGAGATTAATAGGCAAAACAAAGTCTATATAGTGGATGAATTTGTATGAATAAATGGATGGAAAGTTGAAGGGTTGATAAGTCACCGACTGATGCAGTGAAGAAGGAAAAGGTGAATTCCAAGTCAGAAAAATAGAATTTGATGAAGTGTTGAAGCTAGTGGAAAGTGAAGGATTGAAGTGAAGATAAAGAGCACACAAAGGATCTAATTATGTGAAGGATAGTTGTTGATTTATAGGTTAATTTATTCACTATTGCTTATTAACATTTGTAATAGAAAAATCTCTTAACTGAGTGAACCTAATAGTATTATTTGTAAATTATTGCAAAAGGTAACATTCTAAAGAGTGTTTGAAGTCCTTTAACTAGGCCAGTCCTAACAAGATGAAGATCCTAACAGATATGAGGCAAATCCCTTAATCGGGTAACATTTAACAATGTGTATTGTAATCTTTAACAAAATTAGCTTTTAACCGAGCTCACATCATAAGAGTGGATTATTTGTGGGTGACAATTCCCATAGTGGTTTTTCCCAAAGCTGGGTTTCCACATTAAATACTAGTGTTATATGTGTTGAATGGTTATTATGAATGTTATTGCTGATTGATAAAGTTAATTTACTATTTTTGGTAAATATTGAATTGTGAATGACTGAGTTGACATCAAGTTAATCAAAGAAAGTTTTTAAGGTACATAGAATCAATGATTATTGATTCATCACCCTCTCTATAATCTAAAAATTGGTATCAAAGCTAAGTACTCTAAAGGGATAAGTTTGAAATACTTAAGTAAAATATCTGAAGATGTATAGGAGAGAAGTACCTAAGCTGAACAACGAAATTTTCTCAACATGGCAAAGTAGGATGAGATGGTAACTATCTGGAATTGGAGAATTTGCACTCAATCTTTTGGATAATGACTATACTCCACCACCTCCAGGACCTATGACAATTGATCAAATGAGAGAAAAGAAGGAACACAACTTGATAATGATCAAAATTGCTTCTTCCCTGACCGATGCTAAATTCAATGATGTTTAGGATTGAATTACTTCAAAAGAGATGTGGGATAAGCTTGCACTTATTTATGGAGGTGATCTGCATGTAGAAAAAGCATAGGTTGAAAACCTTAGAGGAAAATTTGATGAAATGAGAATGAAATATGAAGAGAACATTTCTCAATATAGTTTCAGAATTAAGAAAGTTGTTAATGTCGACAAAGGTGCTGGTGGAACATTAATTGGTGAAGAAGTGGTAAGTAAAATTCTAAGAACTCTTTCTTCCAAGTATACTATTTAGGTATCTGTTATTTAGGAACTGAGATCCATAACAAATAATGTTGTTACTCTTGATGCCTTAATTGATAAGTTGGTTGCATTTGAACTTAGCAATTATGATAATCTACCAACTATTGAAACAACTTTCAAATCATCTTTAAGTATTGGAAGTTCAAGAAGAGAAAGAGAGATTCATAGTAGTTCATGTGGAAGTGACTATAATAGTATCCTAACCAAAGAGAAAGAATAAGAAGATTTAGAAGCATTACTGACAAAGAGGCTACCAAGAGGTAACATAAACTATAAAGGTAAACTACCTTTGAAGTGTTCTAATTGCAACAAGATTGGACACATTGCATCTAGATGTCCTGACAATGACATGAATGATAAAAATGATAAGAAGGAGAACTGATGCCGAAGGTTTAAAGACTAAAAGGATGAAGGAAATAAATCATGCTACCTAGCCGAGGAAGGAGTAACCGATGATAAATCTAATGACACAAAAGAAATTTTTGAAGTTTTCTATGTTGCTATGAAGGAAGATTTAGAAGAAGAGAGGTATGAAGATGAAAAAGTCCTTATTTATCATGTTAGCAAAATTGACCCATGGATAATTGATAGTGGATGTTCACATCATATGACTGGTGATATTAATAAATTTGAGAACCTAGAAGAGTACGATGAAAGATTTGTTAGATTTGGGACTGATGCTCCATGTTCTGTAAAAGGTAAAGGATCCATTATATTGAATGAAAAGATTAGATGTGATGATGCTTATTGGGTTCAAGGACTAAACTACAACCTGTTGAGTGTTTCACAATTGAACAACACTGACCACTAACTGGAGTTTCAAAATAGAAAAGTGAATATCTATTGTGTTGATGGAGAAATAATTGGAACCGGTGAACAATCTAAAAGTAATCTATTTTATCTTATTATTGTTACAAAGAGTTGCTTGTTTATTAAATTTGAGGATGTTTGGCTATGACATAAAATACTTTGTCATGTAAATTTTGACAACATGATTAAGGTGAGCAAAAAGAATAGAGTTAGAGGTCTACCAAAATTAAGCAAACTTGATAAAGTGATGTGTAAGGAATGTCAGATTTGTAAGATGACAAAATCAAGTTTCTCAAGCAAGTCTTACTCATGTAATGGTATTTTGGATTTAGTTCATACTGACCTTTATGGTCCTATGAGAGTACAAAGCTATTATGAAGATCAGTATTTCATTTTGTTTTTTTGATGACTACTCAAGAATGATGTCAATAATGTTTTTAAAAGAAAAGTCAGATGCATTTCAAATGTTTAAATGATATAAGGCAAGAGTTAAAAAGGAAACATGTAAACATCTAAATTTTTTAAGATTAGATAGGGGAGGCGAATTTATCTCTGATGATGCAATGAAAATAAAATCAAAAGACAAGTATCTAGACGAAGGACTCCACAAAAAAATGGCATAGCTAAAAGAAGGAACATATCTATAGTTGATTGTGCTAGAACATTGTTGATTGAAAAAGAGCTTGCACACACATTCTATAGAGAAGCCATTAGTATTGTTGTCTACACACTCAACTGAGTGCAATTGAAGAAAGGCACAAAAAAGACCCCTTATGAACTTTGGTATGGACATACACTGAATGTTAGTTACTTTAAATTTTTTGGAAGTAGGTGTTACATGCTAAAAGATGCTAGGAATGGAAAGTTTGACTCAAAAGGAGATGAAGGTATATTCCTAGGATATTCTTCAAAGAGAAAAGCATATAAATGTTTGAGTAAGGCTACTAACAAAATTGTGGAAAGTGAAAAATGTGAGGATTGATGAATTTGCAAAAAGAAATGAAGAAGATAGCAAAAAGGAACCATAAGACTATCAAAGATTTGTATATGTACACAATGGAATTTTGGGCACTGCACCTGAGCTGCAACAAGAAGAAACTGAGGAGCAAGTTGAGCCTCCGCCGAGAGATGATAATGTTGAAGAACAGTCTATTGAGCCTATTTTAGCAAAATATGTGAGAAGACACCATTCATTGAGAAAAACTATTGGAGACAAGAATGAAAGAGTCATGACAAGAAGTAATTTGAAAGATAATACATGTCTGATTTATGAATTTGAGCCAAGACTATTCAAGGATGCACTTGGAAATGAAGATTGGGTTAATGCAATGAAAGAAGAAATTGATCAGATTGAAAAGAACAACACCTGGTCACTAGTATCGAGACTGAAGGACAAGAATGTAATTGGTAAAAAGTGGATTTTCAGGAATAAACTCAATGAGAATGGAGATGTGATCTGAAACAAAGCAATATTGGTCTGCAAAGGGTATGCACAAGAAGAAGGTATTGACCATGGTGAGAAATTTACCCATGTTGCTAGATTAGAAGGTGTAAGAATATTACTTGCAAATGTTGCCTATACAAGATTCAAAGTTTATCAAATGGATGTTAAGTCTACATTTTTAAATGGAATTCTTGAAGAAGTTTAACAACCTGAAGGATTTGTTGAGAATTCCACCGAAAACATGGTATACAGACTACTCAAATCTCTATATGGCTTGAAACAAGCACCTTGAGCATGGTATGAAAGATTACAGTCATATTTAATCAAGATTGGATTTCAAAGGAAAAGTGACAATATCAATTTGTATCTGAAATGTGATAGTACTGATAGGATTTTGATTTTTGAAATTTTTGTTGATGATATTATATTTGGAGGAAATGAATCAATGTCTAAATCATTTGTTGAAGAGATGAGAAAGGAATTTGAGATGTCCATAATAGGAGAGATTAAATTCTTTATTGGACTACAAATTCAACAAGTTAAAGATGGGATCTACATAACATAGTCAAAGTATCTCAAGGAGATCCTAAAGACATTCAGTATGGAAGAATCAAAATCGGTTGGTACACTGATGGGTAGTGGTTGTAAATTTTCAAAGGAAGATGAGACAAAGGAAATTAATGAAACACTTTATCGATCAATGGTTGGTAAGCTATAATTTCTTGTACACAATAGGCCTAATATTGCTCATGTTTTTGGTATTGTTGCTATATTTTCAGCCAACCCAAATAAGACACACATGTCTACTGTGAAAAGAATATTTAGATATCTAAAAGGGACTAAAGATTTCAGTCTTTTATACACAAAAGGAGGAGATTTTGATCTTAAGGTGTATACTGATGTTGATTAGGCTATAAACATTTTTTGATAGAAAGAGCACAAGTAGTAGAGCTTTCTTTTTAGGAGAAAGGTTAGTGAAATGGTTAAGCAAGAAACAAAGTTGTATTTCACAGTCTATTGTCGAAGTTGAGTATGTTGTTGCAGCTATGAATTGTTCAAACATTGTGTGGATCAAACAATTAGTCGAAGGTATGCAAGAAGAGATTATTGAACCAGTTATAATTTTCTATGATAATACTAGCACTATATGTTGGAAAAATGGTCAGCGCTCCCCTCGGGATTTGTGACATGGTTTAACAGCCTCTTGTGTCTTCTATAAGTCTAGTGGTTGTATCATGCATTAACAGGTCAATCTTTTGGTGCAATGACAACTACTACTTGTAACAAGTGGTATCAGAGCTTGGTCATAGGTTCGAATCCTTAAACCCTTGGGTAACACTGAGGGGGAGATTGTTGGAAAAATGGTCAGCACTCCCCTCAAGATTCATGACATGGTTTAACAGTCTCCTATGTCTTCTATAAGTCTAGTGGTTGTATCAAGCATTAACAGGTCGATCTTTTGGTGCAACGACAACTACTACTTGTAACACTATAAACATATCAAAGAATTTGGTGATCATTCAAAGACAAAGCACATTTCTATCAAGTATCATTGCTTGAGAGAGCAAGCTCAAGATAAGCATGTGATATTGGAGTATGTGATTTCAAAGGAACAAATAGCTGATATATTTACCAAACCACTACCAAACGATGCTTTTGAGTATCTATGAGGTAAATTAAGGGTTCTTCCCCTATCCAATATTCACTAAGGCAAGATGCATGTTGCATCAATTCAGATTTTCATTAGAATATCTATTTTGTGAGTTGATGCTAGTGTTCACTCTTTGGGTGAAGCCTAAAGTTGTGACAAATGTTTATGTCTGCAATGAGAGATCAATACATTTGAGGTATGATTTATTGCCTGAGAAAAGTTTTCAGAAGTTTATGTCTTTGACATTATTGTCAAAGAGGGAGAGTATTACTGATGTTGCATAGAGGGAGAAGATTACTAAGAGTGAGAATATCTATTGAAAGATGAAGTATACAAGAGGGAGAATATGAAGACAAAATAGATAAAGCTCAGAGGGAGTATAGGACAAAGACAAGTCAGTGAAGTGTTGCCATCATCAATTGACAGTAAAGTGTTGCCATCAATGCCAAAGAGGGAGATTGTTACTATAACTAATGGTGATGATGATGAAGACCGATTATGATAAGCAGAATACAAGATTGTAGAATGATTAGATCAGGTATTATCTTGTCATTGATATCAAATAATTGATATATGGCTTATATTGTGTTGCCATATCATTTAGAGTATGATATAAGTGGAATGAGTTAAAGAAGAAGAAGAAGTGAAATGTTGTAAAGTTGAAGAACTTAATTGGGAAACTGATATAGATCAGACTATGATAAGGTTATGTTGATATAATTGTTTTCTACCAAACATATGATTATATCAATTTGGTAATGAAGATTAGTTTAAGTTGGTAAGCAAAATAGTTTTGGCTATCGAGCAGGAAAAGTCATTCAATAAAATAAAAAAGTTCATTCGGTAGAAGGAAGGAAAGTTTTGGTAAAGGCAAAGGAACTCAAGACACCGAGCTGAAGGTTTTAGTCACCAAGAGAAGTTAACCGAAATTCAGTTGAAAGAAAAGAGTTATCCATTGAGAAAGGAACATAAATAAAATGCAATGATCAGAAGAAAATTTAATGTTGAGCTATGATGAGCTGGAAGATTCTAATGATGAGGAAGAGTTGGAGAGATAAAGGATTAGGAAAATTCAAGGTGATGATCTATGGTATAGATCTAAGCGACAATAAGAGAAGGAACAAGTTTCAAGAAAGTTCAAGTTCTGAGGTGATGATAAAACATTTTACCAAGATCCAAATTCAATGAATAAGTTTGTGAAGTGAACTAGATGACTGCGATTAATCAAAAGAAAACACAATAAAAGAGATTAAGAGGCAAAAAAAATTCTATATAAAGGATGAATTTGTATGAACAAATGGCTGGCAAGTTGAAAGGTTGATGAGTCATCGACTGATGCAGTAAAGAAGGAAAAGGTGAATTTCGAGTCAGAAAGATATAATTTGATGAAGTGTTAAAGCTAATGGAAAGTGAAGGATTGAAGTGAAGATAAAGAGCACACAAAGGATCTGATTATACAAAGGATGGCTTCTCATTTATAGATCAATTTACTCATTATTTCTTATTAACATTTGTAACAGAAAAATTGCTTAACTGAGTAGACCTAATAGTCTTATTTGTAAATCCTTGCAAAAGGTAACATTATAAAGTGTGTTTGAAGTCCTTTAACCAGGCCACTCCTAACAGGGTGAAGATCCTAATAGATTTGAGGTAAATCCCTTAATCGGGTCACATTTAACAATGTGTATTGTAATCTTTAGCTAGATTGGCTTTTAACCGAGCTCACTTCAAAAGAGTGAATTATTTAGTGGGTGATAATTCCCACATTGGTTTTTACCAAAGCTGGGTTTCCACGTTAAATACTGGTGTTATATGTGTTGAATGGTTATTATGGATGTTATTGCGGATTGATAAAGTTAATTTACTATTTTCGGTAAATATTGAATTATGTTTGACCGAGTTGACACCAAGTCAATGAAAGAAAGTTTTTAAGGTACAAAGAATCAAGGAGTTTTGATTCACCCCTGCTCTCTGTAATCCAACATTACTAATTAAATACAAATAAATAATTTAAAAGAATTAATATAAATAATTAAAAAATAAAATATTATTGAAGGTAAATATGAATTAAGGTTGTTAATATATTAATGGAAAGTTATATTAAAACATTGGATTAGTAAACCAATGATTATTATGTCGGTTGGTTCCTGTATAACTCCCTTCAAGATATATATATATATATATATATGTATAGATATATATATATATGTATAGATATACATATATATGTATAGATATACATATATATGTATATATATATATGTACATATATATATATATGTAGATATACATATATATGTATATATCTATACATATATATATATGTAGATATACATATATATGTAAATATCTATACATATATAGATACATATATATATATATATATATGTATATATTTATACATATATATATACATATATATATATATATTATGTATATATATTTGTATATATATG